>JARQZJ010000033.1:6705000-6857500 GCA_030704895.1 Henosepilachna vigintioctopunctata | reverse complement strand
CTTGTACGGTCCATGATTTAACCTAGCTTTATTAGTTTGTGTACATGTCATTTATATATCTTACGCTGTTGAGCACTGTCGCCTTTATATTGCAAATAACTCTTGGATGACTTTTGCGTCGTTTTTGTTGGTTTATTGACATATGTCAGATGTCGGATCCTTTTTCTACAATTTTCAACTATTTAATTAACACCTTGTCTACATTTTCAGTATTCCTGAAAAAGAACCGAATTGCGGCTCGAAGTATAGAATTGTTGATGATTAGTCGTTTGCATTAGTTCTGCCCACCTATTGCCGATAACCCAAATATATTATACATTCTTTGTTATTTTGATAGTTTCCTTGTCGGTTTATTTCTGAACTGAAATATGTGTTGTGGAAGTAGATACAAAATGAAGAAAATGCTTTCAATGTTGTTTTTTCGCTATAAACAGTGGCGAAATTTTGGAAATATTTTTGTTTTGTAAGGTTTTTCCATAGATACTTGAAATGGAAATTGATATTTAGTGTGAATAAGAAACTGTGAGAATGACGATATTCATTCATTATTTAATTATTGCTACAAATCGTGCTTGAAGTCAAGTTTCAGTTAAAAAAATTTTCACTTCATTCTTGTAAGTAGTATTGACAGAAAAAATTGGTTTTCAGAACTCAGTTGTCTTGATTTCTTGATATATATCAGAAAAAATACTAACTTATTTTTAATGGAAGAATTGTTTCGTCATCAAATGATATTTCACTCATTGGATCAGTTTTAAATCGAGGAGTAATAAAGAATAACTTAAATATACAGCTGTCAACGAAAGAGAATTAATGTGTTCTAAAAGTTGCGGAATCTAATAAAAATATAAAACAGTCCTCCTTAAAACCTCGGTATATAACGAAACTCCATTGTCTCGAGACAAACACGACGTTTATCCGCTTCCGTATCCCATCAGAGCTGTGACAGTTTTCGTTCGTTTTCATACACAGTGGGAGACAGTGGAATCGAACAAAATGTATCCACTTAATTTCATCATTCACCGCGTAAGATAAATATATTCCACCTCAAATCTTGCGTGGCGAATATGAATCAATCACAGAAAAACTCCGCACTTGGGGGCTGTCATATCGCTGGAAAGGAAATCCGCCTCACGTTTATCCGTATATAAACGATAAACGCTCCAGTTGAATCTAGAAGAAGACAAATTATGTTATTATTGGAAAATATGCTCGTTCGTAGGATTGAAATACGGACGAGTTCTCTTTATAACCCTCCATTCTCGTCATTTCTGACGAGTAATTTTTTCGCAATCGGCATCAATTAATTCGAATTTCATAGTCAGCAAAATTTCCTGACCGGTGCGATTTAAATTGCTTTTTGTCCTAATTAGGTGAAATTTTAAAACAGGAATAATTGGAAATATTTGCAATCTGTGAAATTTCGTATTGAATATATTTATTTCATTCAATGAAACATTGAATTTTATCCAAGAAAAATTCAAAATTCAATTTCAAAATTGGGATAGAGCTGATAGAAATACTAGTAAATTCGATTATTCATTCATTAATTAAGCATTAATGAGCCACTGTGACGATTCTCCTAACAAGTAGTACTACACGATTAACAGTGGATATTATACCAATATCAAAGTTATTTGAAACTCAACAAATTAAAAAATAATTTGAAAATCTTCTAAAAATGATGAAATCTTCTTTGATATATATATATATATATATATATATATATATATATATATATATATATATATATATATATATATATATATCAGAAATTCATTACAAGAAAAATAAATCTGCAAGTCCCGTGCTATATAATCGCACTTTAATCGCACTTGTAGATAATACTACTTATAGATATTCTCTATCAAAGTACATTATAATTTTCTTTCGATAATTTTCGACAAATTATTTTAAATAATATTTAAGTGGAGCCAGCCAGCTATGTGAAACATGAACAATGCGATGTCTCCATTGTCCTCCTAAGGATTCATGTTAGAGAATAATAGATCCTCCGTTATTCTTTATGGGAAAATGTTGAAGAATCTTGAAATCGGTGCCTATATTTATTGAGAACGTGAGACAGTACTGTTTCGTACTACAAGGTACTCATCAGTCAAGCCACGTTCAACGAAAGAAAGGCAAAGATTTCAATCCTCACACACCCTCTAGTCGATTTTAAGACAGAAATATAGAGTATGTCGTATACCAATATGAGGCATATATTGATGTACATATTAAATCCCAGAATCAATGCAAAGCACATGAACACATCTAAATTGAAAGTTTCACAAGTCCTTATCAATTAAGATACTACATATGACAGGTCTGGATTTTTGGAACCATTTCATCTAATTTGATGAAGTGATGCGCCATTTAGCGTGCCTTTGTAAAATCGCTTGTTGTCAATTCTCAAAACATGTCAGAAATTCACTTCAAGAAAAAGGAATCTGTAGTTTCCGTGCTATATTTTCGCACTTGTAGATATTACCACTCATAGATATTCGCTATCAAAGTACACTTCAATTTTTTCTCGATAATTCTTGACGAATTATTCTAAGGAATATTATACCAGAGCTGGCTAGGTGAAACAAGAACAATGCGGTGTCTCCATTGTCATTCTAGGGATGGATGTTAGAAAATAATAGATTCTTTAATATTCTTCATGAGGACATATTAAGGAATCTCGAAATCGATGCCTACATTTATTGAAAACGTGAGACAGTACTGTTTCGTACTACAATGTACTCACCAGTCACGCCAAGCAACGAATGAAAATCGACTAGAGGGTATGTGAGGATTGAAATCTTTGCCTTTCATTCGTTGAACGTGCCTGATGGGTACCTTGTAGTACGAAACACTACTGTCTCACGTTTTGAATATATATAGTAAATACTGAAACTCTTAATTGAAATGTTTCAAATAAACTCTCAGGAGCTGTCTACACAAATGTTGTCAAGGAGTACGAACCTATCATTTTCGGGAGTTAATATTAAGTGCGCTTCGAAAAATCATAGATCTTGTTGAATGATAATAGTATACAATTGTTTGCTATGTATGATATGAACAATTGTATCTCATTATCATTCAAGAAGATTGATCATTTGATCATGAAAACGCTCTTAATATTCATTATCGAAATTGATAGGTTCGTTCTCGTTGACAACATTTGTGTAGACAGCTCCCTGAAAGTTTCATTTGAAATATTTCGATTGAGAGTCACAGTATTTACTATGTACGAGTATATATATATATATATATATATATATATATATATATATATATATATATATATATATATATATATATATATATATATATATATATATATATATATATATATATATATATATATATATATATATATATATATATATATATATATATATATATATATATATATATATATATATATATATATATATATATATATATATATATATATATATATATATATATATATATATATATATATATATATACATGCTGATACTTGATGTAAATCGATAAACATAATAAAACAATTGTTAAACTGATTTACACATATATTAAAATGAATACTGCATGACGTACGTTTCGATGAGATTCACCTTTTTCAAATGCTACGTGCAAACTCTTTACGTTGAGTCTGCACGTAGCATTTGAAAAAGGTAAATCTCATCGAAAAGTACGTCATGCAGTTTTCTTTTTAATATATGTGTAAATCAGTTTAACAATTGTTTTATTGAGTATCAATTCAACCACTCTCACGACGTTTCATGTCAAGTCACACGGAACGCCGTCGAACAGGATAAACAGTATCCTATGTGTATATATATATATATATATATATATATATATATATATATATATATATATATATATATATATATATATATATATATATATATATATATATACATATACATATATATATATATATATATATATATATATATATATATATATATATATATATATATATATATATATATATATATATATATATATATATATATATATATATATATATTATATATTTCTTGAAATTGATTTATTGCCTGTTTGAGGTATTTATTTTGAAAGTTTTTAGCATTAACAGCCTTTTTTAATATGAAAAAGTTTATTTCTGTTGACGTTTCGTTGTTATATTACAATATAATTATAATTATATTTCGTTGTTATATTACAATTAGTTTTGACAAAGTTGTAATATAACAACGAAACGTCAACAGAAATAAACTTTTTCATATTAAAAAAGCCTGTTAATGCTAAAAACTTTCAAAATATATATATATATATATATATATATATATATATATATATATATATATATACATATTCTATGTGAATGAAAATGACCATATAAACGGTATGAAAAATTGAATAATAACGTTGGACCCTCAACTGGCAAATTTCCAATTTTATGAGCACTTTTCGGTGAGTTTTATGACAGTGTCTCTTCGAATGTAGTTAGCCATAGAGCCATATTGGGAATTGTCTGGCTGGAGGAAATGAAGGAGTGTGAGGAAAACTGCAATATGCGACGCCAGAATAAGTTCCAGAAATACTTTTATATCGAATTTCAGGACTCACATTTTTATGTTGACATCTTCAATCAGAAAATTTCACTGCGCGGTAGCAAGTTTTTCATATTATTGGTTCATGAAATTTGAATCTAAAATCTACAGAAAAATCTCCCGCGGATGTAGTCCAGTCGGTTATGAAACAGTCAACATTCTTCGGCTACAACGAGACATTACTCCTGCTGAAAATTAAAATTATTATTCATTGTTTAAGTTATTCTTCTTCTTTCTTTTTGTTGAGTCGTTATTTGTCACTGATAGTGATTCAAATCCTGTGATTCAAATCTTGTGATATTGTATCCATATTTGATGAATGTATTATATATTTATTTAAATAATAAATGTATATATATATATATATATATATATATATATATATATATATATATATATATCAAAAATTCACTACAAGAAAAAGAAATCTGTTGTTCCGGTGATATATTATCGCACTTGTAGATATCACTACTCATAAATATGTGCTATCAAAGTACCCTATAACTTTCTTTCTATAATTTTTGAAGAATTATTATAGAAAAAATATTAAATTATTCTAAAGAATATTATAGCAGAGCTGGCTATGTGAAACATGAACAATGCGATGTCTCCATTGTCCTTCTAGGGATCAATGTTAGAGAATACTAGATTGTCCATTATCCTTCATGGGAAAAACGTTGAAGAATCTCTTGAAATCGACGCCTACATTTATTGACGTGATACAGTACTGTTTCGTACTACAAGGTACTCATCAGTCACGCCACGTTCAACGAATGATAGGCTAAGATTTCGATCCTCACATACCCTCTAATTGTTTTATGTGAGGACTGAAATCTTTGACTTTCGTTCGTGAATGTGGCGTGACTGATGAGTACCTGCCTCACGTTTTCAACAAATGTAGGCATCGATTTCAAGATTCTTTAACATTTTTCTTATGAAATATAATGGAGAATCTATTATTCTCTAACATTGATCCCTAGAAGGACAAAGGAGACATCTCATTGTTCATGTTTCACCCAGCCACCTCTGCTATAATATTCTTCAGAATAATTCGTCAAAAATTATCGGAAGAAAGTTATAGTGTACTTTGTAGCGAATATCTATAAGGAGTATTATCTACGAGTGCGATAATATGGTACGGGAATTACAAATTTCTTTTTCTTGTAGTGAATTTCTGACATGTTTTGAGAAATGACAACGAGAGATTCTACAACCACAAACTACATGGCGCATGACTTCATTAATATAGATGAAATTGTTCCAAAAATGTAAATTTTTAAAATATAGTATCTTGATTGATAAGGACGTGTGAAACTTTCAATGTAGATGTCTTCATTTGCTTTTCATTGATTCTAAGATTCGAGATGTACATTAATGTATGTATTATATAGGCATACGACTTACTCTATATTTCTGTCTTAAAAGCGACTAGATTGTATGTGAGGATTGAAATCTTTGCCTTTCATTCGTTGAATGTGGCGTGACTGATGAGTACCTTGTAGACATCGCGTTCATGTTTCACATAGCCAGATCTGCTATAATATTCTTCAGAAAAATTCGTCAAAAATTATCGAAAGAAAGTTATAGTATACTTTGATGTCGTATATATATATATATATATATATATATATATATATATATATATATATATATATATATATGTATTTCAAAAACTGATTTATTGCCTGTTTAAGATATTTTATTTTGAATGTTTCAGCAATAGTAGGCTTCTTTCAGTATGAAAAACTTTATTTTTGTTGACGTTGTGATATACAACGAAACGTCAACAAAAATAATGTTTTTCATATTGAAAGAAGCCTGTTATTGCTAGAAACATTCAAAATAAAATATCTTATACAGTCAATAAACCATATTATTCACGAGCTATATCTTGAATTTTTCGAGGAATCCAAAAATGCGATAATATATAGCATGCTCTATTCAAAATAAGCAAATTGACATCTACTTCCTGTATAGTGGGAAGTGCCGCCATCTTGAAAATATTTCAGATGGTTGGCCCCTATCCATATTAGTTTACTACCAAATTTTCATATTTTTTTCAAGTAGACTTTTCCATATATGAATCGATGGAGTTCCTGGAAGACCGCTTGTATATATAATCTCTCAAATACAATCTTTAAGACTAAAACACTTCCGAAGCGAATGCTAAAGAGGAAAGCATTCCTCTGAATTCTAAGGAGGCAGAACGGACGAGTTGATTTTTTTTTCAAAAAATTGTAATTGACGTTTGATTCGAAAAACAAGGAAAATACGAAAAACGAAAGCAACTGAAACAAATGAAACGCGTTAGAGATGATCAAAGAGAAGACTTACAAAAATCAATGGAAGATTAGGCATGACTAACGAGGCTGTTGGGTATGATTATATAATTCCTTTATAAATGAAAGGTAATAATAAATAACTTGTCTGAAAATCACTGACCATTTATTTGCAGTTATTTATTATTACCTCTCATTTAAATATGAACTGTCACAGAGTGGATTCATCGTCCATTGAATTCAATTCCTTCATAATTTCAAGGTTATTCTTCTAATAATTTGACGACTCATCCCAACAAGGTCCAATTATATAATGAAAGTGATATATAGAAATAAATATATCATTTGTGAATCCTTTTCACGTTCTTCATGCTTCAGACGTAAATTCAAACTATTTATATTTTTCAGCCAAGCCCCTGCCTACTGTTACCTGGTCACGTAACGAGGCGATAGTGAGTAATCAGAGCATCGTTCTTCCCTCTGGTGGACCGTCACATGTGAAGCGAGCTGCGGATAACAGGCCTTGGCAGAAGAGATGTCCATTCTGAGTTGACATGTAGGGCGCACAATAACAAGAGGACGCCGCCACTAGCTGCAACTCTACATGTCGACATGAACTGTAAGTTCAAATTTGGTACCACGAATCATTTCTGTCGCGCCAGTTTTGACGTAATTTCCCAACTAACAGAAAAACTCTTACAAAAAATACTTGAATATTTATTTAACTCGACAAGAAAAATCATTTTCAAATAACCCAAGAGTATTTCAAGTGTTCAGTTTTTGAGGATATACACTTAATGATCATATACTGTATTGAAATAACGGAACTGTTAGGTTGAAATTACCAAGGCACCTTCATGTTGACGTCAGGAGCATTATTTCTATTCTGGTCCTTGCAAGATCATTTTGTGATGGACTCATGAAAATCTTTTGGTTATAAAGATGCGCAATTGCCGGTCTCCGTAGCTTAGTCGGTAGAACTCCCGACTATGGTGCGGTAGAACTCAGGTTCGAGTCCCATTGAAGGCGTTTGTGTTTGTCTGTATGATAGGACTATAATTTGTAGTTCAAATAGTGATATGTGCTGGGTAATGTACATTGATTTATCGCCCAATTCGCGTTCGGAACCGATGTTAAACTGTAGGTCCACTGAAATAAAAAAAAATTCATTTATGTAATGGCGAAATAATTGTACCAATGGGTTTTTCGAGAAAAAATTACATTTCGGAACGAATCTGTGGATTTGAATTTTTTTATGAAGCCGGTCTCCGTAGCTTAGTCGGTAGAACTCCCGACTATGGTGCGGTAGAACTCGGGTTCGAGCCCCGCTGAAGGCATGGGTGTTTGTGTTTGTCTATGATTTAAGTAGTTTAAATAATGATTGTATATGTTGGGTAATGTACATTGATTCCAAGCCCAATGGCTGCTCGGAACCGGCGTTAAACTGTAATTCCACTGAATTAAAAAAAAAATGCGCAATGTTGTTCACTTGGTGTTCCTCGGCGAACACGTTATTTGAGAATGTTTTGAAAAATTGTATGTTTTTGTATGTTTCTGAAAAATTTCCATGGAATTCGGAGCTTGAATATTTCGTTTTGCAGCACACTTAACGGGGGATCCTGATTTTGAATGTTGAAAAATTCAATTTTTTGTGAATTATTTTAAACTAGGAAAAATGAAGCAAGTGAAGCGAACTTTTCAGATTATTTCATTATGTGTCTGAACATGAGCAGAAACGTTTTTCCAAGAAAAAATATTCAGAGGCGCCCGATTTTTATATACATTCTTGCAACTGCTGCTTTCAATCGGCGGGACAGATCGAGGTCGTAGTTTTCATCTGAAACTAAAACACCAAGTACCATTTTGATTTTCATGTATTTTTGTTCTATATGAATTGAGAAAAACTGAAGAAATTATGAAATTGGAATGTTTTCTCAGGTTTGAAATAAAAATTGTACTTTCTTTGAACAAATATCAATTTCAACTTGCTATAAAAATTGTTGAGAATTTTTCTTCGCGTTTCGGTTTAGTTCATATAGAAGAGGAAATATTACTGGAGCCAACAAGTTTTGGTTTGTTTCGATTGGCCGTCTAGGGTTTTTGCTATTAAGCCCACCATTTCAGAAAAATCGTGGAAACGAAAACTCGACTTTAAGGTTTTCGGTCCAAACATTCATATTTTTTGGCTGCTTATGGTTATAATACGGAAATCAGCTATCCCTGCGCCATAAAGTGAACCTTCTTTCTCCTCAAAACACTCGCTCTGATGAAGTTGCTCGAGTCTACAGGCTGTGCGAGCATCCTTGTAGGTAAAGATTTTACGCCAATTTTGCCACTCGATCCTTTGCGCATCGAATTCCGCAATCATCTTGCAAATTTTGCCAATTTTTGAATTGATCAGCTGCATAATATCTGAAACTACAGAATATACTTCGTTGAACATTCCTGCATGGCTGAAATTTCAACGACTTTCATGTCAGAATTAAGGTGTTTTGGGTTGATGCGCCAGAGGTAGAGTTGAAAGATTTGTTCGAATTTTGCGTATGCACGCCTAATTATTGCGCCATAGTTTTTGTTCCAATGTTCTCCGTAGATTGGGCGAATATTATGACCAATGGTTCGTTATAATATTGTAGCGCTCGTAAACCTGCTCGATACCCCACTGCTTTCAGTGCTGTATCCTTGAGAATACTTCGATTAAGACTATATTACTTTGTCTACACATTCTTCGATACATAAAGAATATATTCAAATAATAAAAAAAAACCATTTTTCGAACCCACCAAACCAGAATCTGCCTCAATAATATATTTAAATGCTCAGCACACATCATCTGGATGAAAGGTGAACTCTGTTCGAATTTTAAGGATATATTCATCAAATCATTCTAAAACTATTTAGCATTATAACATTATAATCATGCTGAGATATGTCGATGCTCTAAGTAGGAGAGCCCGAGGAGCTCGACATTCACTCATCACCATAACCTAGAGAGGCCATTTTCTTATGGAATATTATTGACTTTTGAACACATCTGTGATAGCTTGCCTATAGAAAAGCATTCATAGGTATGTTTACTTCAATTATTTCTTATCAAGTTTTTCCATAGCCTTCATTGTGTCAATTTAGGTAACTTCGCTATTATTAGAACCAATGAAAATTAAATTCAATGGACGATGAATCTACTCTGTGATAGTTCATATTTAAATGAGAGGTAATAATAAAAACTTGTCTAAAAATCACTGACTGAACAATTCTTTATTCAACTAGTTTCGCCTTTAGTTTTTTAGTTGAGTTTTTTTAGTTTTCGCATTCTTGATAATGCTGTAAAAGGCGGAACTAGTCGAATAAAGAATTGTTCAGTCAGTGATTTTTAGACAAGTTTTTATTATTACCTCTCATTTACCAATGAAAATTGCTATCTCAAGAAATATAATTTAATTACCAAAATAATAGTATAGGCTTTCCAGCAAAAAAACCTTCGTAGAGTATTATTGGTATGCTTTGAAGGTTCAGAATCAAAACGATTGAACATTTGATAGAAAGAAAGAAGATTTTCCGAAGTCCGTGTGATAGAACCAGAGCGATCTTTAAAAACCTTAAAGCATGGTGAAAATATTTCACAAATATGCTATGAATATAGCATCATGACCATCCATGAAATATCTGGAATTACTGTTCCACAATAAATTAAATTCCTACCTTCACACACAGTCAATGAAGAAGAAAAC
Source organism: Henosepilachna vigintioctopunctata (assembly GCA_030704895.1). Taxonomy (NCBI): domain Eukaryota; kingdom Metazoa; phylum Arthropoda; class Insecta; order Coleoptera; family Coccinellidae; genus Henosepilachna; species Henosepilachna vigintioctopunctata. Next base: position 6,846,931 of record JARQZJ010000033.1, on the reverse strand, counting down.
AATATCAAAAGCAGAACATTTCAGATGCCTTCCAAACCATTGTATTTTTAAACGTTACAAATGATTGATTCGAAAATAACCATGAACACCTTTCGATAGGCAAGCTATCATAGGGGTGCTCATAAATCAAGAATACACAAGAAAACGCTCATCTGATTTTCGGGTAGATGAGGTCGGGACCCAACGGGTTCATAGTGTACTACTGTAGCTGTTGCAAATTTTACGCCACTTTGGCCTCTCTATTCTGTTACAATTTCACGATACTGCAATATCATCAACTACATGAACTAAAAATAATAGTCAAATGACCTTTACTTTTGAACAATTCTGTATCTTCTACTCACATAGATGAAGTTATTCAGCCGTAAATGTATGCATCGAACAAAGTTATTTTAAATTCAATGAAAAGAACTATCAACAGCCGGTTTACCCGTGGGTTCTCCATTATCTCCGTTACTGAACCAGATTTTCATGACGCATTTTGAAAACATCTTATTCAGTTCTGACAATACTTAAACCAAGAATGTATTTTTACGGAGAAGTAATGTTGACGATATATTTTGAATACGAACTGGTACAGATAGGCAATTAACTTCCTTTTCGAAATGTTTGAATTCAATCTATCCTCCATTTAATTTCAATCTGGAGTCAGAAATCAGTCAAGCTAGTAGCTTTTTGGATTTACATATAACTCGTTCCCTAGTTTTTGACATTTACAGAAAGCCAACTTATTCAGACATGTTAATACACGACTCAAGTTGCCAGTCGCCAGAAATAATAATGAATGCCTTTCATTCATTAGTTCATAGATTACTTTCGCTTCCCTTGTCTGCTGATAATTTTAGAAAAGAAGTTCGTATAATAAAAACAATTGCTGTTAACAACGATTATAAACCCTTCTTTATTGACAAACTAATCAACAATAAACAGAGAAGGCTATTATTGCAAAGAATTCTTCCTATTCATTCAGAAAAACAACAAAAAAAATTCCATTCAATTAATTATATACCTAACTTGAGCAATAAAATTTGTGAAAGATTACATAAAAATAACGTGAATACAATATGCACCAACAAAAAGAATATGGGTTCATTTTTGGTAAATGAAAAGGACAAACTTGACTTATTTTCGAGAAGTGGCGTTTACAAAATATTTTGCAGTGAAGGTGATAGTTTTCACATAGGTCAAACTGAACGTTCTATACAAAAAATTATCGATGAACATAGGAGATCATTAATATTGAGTAAACTGTATACGGGTTTTTCTGAACACTGCGTTAAACATAATCATTTCTTGGATACAGGAAGACCGAAAAAGTACACTCAGGTAGTAAGGGCAATAGATTAGATACCCTTGAATTCTTCGATATTTCGATAGTTATGAAGAGAAATTTACCTATTTGCAATGACCAGGTGAATTTTTCCTTGAAACCGAAGTTAAATTCTGTGGTTTAGGATATATAAGTGAAAGCTTTACATTCTGAAATTCAGTGACATAGTATACTTGAATATAAACGTAATTCAAACACTTGAACTTATGATTTACACTTTATTGACTACATAGCATGACGCGTTTCGTCGTTACAATCGACTTCTTCAGATGCTTACAGAATAATCTGAATAATCTGAAGAAGTCGTTTGTAACGACAAAACGCGTCATGCTATGTAGTCAATAAAGTGTAAATAATAAGTGTTTGAATTTAAGTTTATATTCAATTATAATGGATTTACATCAGGTAAACGCCAACAATATTAAATATTAAAAAAAATAAACATAATATACTTTCGATATGGGTTAACCACCCGAAACATATGTAGAGTTTTTAATATATCAAGTGAAACTTTAGCCAAGTGTGTTAATTTTCATTTGTTTTCAATATAATGTTCCACCAGGAAGTAAGCGAAACATCCGTGTCATTTAATGAAAATAAAGGTGCCCAACTATTTTTAGTTCGATATGTTATTCGTATGTAGTTTCCTTTATCGCCTATTATTGAGTTAACCACTTTTTAATTCAGAAAATAAACTTAGTAAAATCTGTGTAATTTGGTTCTTCATATTATGAGCTCGTGATGGCTTTTTTGAAAAATTTTCATTAAGGACTGAAACACCCTCTGATATAGATAATCTGTCATCTTTTCAAGTTTGAATTCACAAGTAGATGAATCAAACTTTGAGATGGAGGGTTCATTGATGAAAAGAGTAGGGCTTCATTTAAATGTGAGGAAAACGTTAAAGGAAAACTGCAAATGATTCTATAAGTATGTCAATTCTTCCTTCTCATTCTAGTCATGCGTTGAGATGATTGGTGAAAGGGTCACCAGTTACAAGTATATTTTAACACGATTAAATAACAGTCCCATTATTCTTCAATTTTTACCGTGGAATAGCAGGCTTCAATTTCTGAAGTCTTTTACACGCTAACAATAACGAGGGGGTACATCGTAAAAGGAATACTGATTAGGTTCAGAAGCGTGAAGGGATTTTTGCGAGATAAAACCATTACTTGCTTGTCCTTCAATAATAATGTTAATGTAATTTGGTTAGTGTTTCAACACGCCAGACTTTTAAAAGAGTGAAGGATTGACACTTTCACTGAGAGGCCTTTACACAATAAATCGAGATCACGAGTAGATGATTAACCTCATCGCTCAGGCTGAACTAATTTCAACAGATTCAATATTTCAAACTATCCTGATGAAGAGGATTCTTGATTAAGTGCTCAGAGTCTCCTTCTCTCAGGATATCACAGATATTGTGCCGACAAATATGTTTTGAGAAAAATATTAGTATTTCTTGTTGTTTTAATCTAGTCTTGTAGAACTAGATTTGTAATCAAATGAAAATCCTCGAATGTAATTCATCTCATTACATTTGCCGGAATATCGTTCAACAGTAGTATATTACAGATAACACTGGAGAACAATTTCTGATTTAATTTCTGTTGATTTCGAATTTTAGGCTGTTTTGGAGGTAAATTGAAATGCTTATTTTAAAACTTTAATCAGTTCTTTCTATCACGTCAAGTTTTTTTTTCTACATTTGTTGCGCTTGCTATTAAAGCTTACTGAATCGCGCATGTCGTACATAGTAAGATGTACAAACTCTCCCTAGCTTTCTAGACATTGCGGACAGTTTTCTGTAGTGTTCGAATGAAATGCCTACAAAGCCTTACACTCGCACTACTGGTGTCATGAGTTGAAATCTAAAACGCTAGGGAGAGTTTGTACGTCTTTTCTCGGATAGAGGGATTTCACGTGAATTCTCACTGAGAACTATTCCCCTCATTCTGCTATACGACCTATGGGAGTTTCGAAAGTCATCGATTCTTGATTCATAGATTAAATTTAATCTATTTATATGGACTGATTATTCATAATAATGATGAACCAATTGTATCCCCTTATCATTCAACAAGATCGATGATGTTTTCGAAACGCACTTAATATTCATTCTCGAAAGTGATAGGTTCGTTCTCGTTGACAACGTTTGTGTAGACAGCTCCCTGAGAGTTTCATTTGAAGTATTTCGATATTTCGATGAAGAGTCTAAGTATATACTACTAGTTTGAATGATTTTTGGATCTTGAAACTATATATACCTATATATATATATATATATATATATATATATATATATATATATATATATATATATATATATATATATATATATATATATATATATATATATATATATATATATATATATATATATATATATATATATATATATATATATATATATATATATATATATATATATATATATATATATATATATATAAAATGTAATTGTATGGGTTATAGGCAAATGAAAGGCCACTATGAATAGGTTTTATTCAATTTGGATGCCTGGTCTATATTTCGATTTTGATTACAATCTTCATCAGGACTCTGAAAAACATTTACATACAATTATACTTGTAAAAATTATGTTTAACAACTTACGGCAAACTAAGAATAAAAGGTATGGCCAACAACCATCCAACAGGAATATGTTATTTAAAAAATAATAATGATAATAAACAGTAAAATAAGCAGAATTTAAGACAATTAAAACAATAATCAGTAGAAATTGAAATTGTAGATATAAAAATGTTTCCGTATGATAACCAAAATTAACAATCGAATGAATTGACAGGAAGCACAGAGAACATCGACACCGAAAAACGAACACAGAGGTGAGAGAATAGAATACTGTAGTCACAAATGTCATGTCTCACACGTAACAAATAAAAGTCTAACAAGGTTGGAAAATGTCTGCGAAGGTTACTTAAAATGATGTGAAAGTAAGTAACTGTAGATGCAGCTAAGTCTGGAAACGTCCGTCTTCTTATTGATGCTGTTAGGATTACTATTGATGTGGACCATTTCCAGAAAGACCCTTTTGTGGTAATTAGAAGCCACATCCAGTATCTCCACACTATCAAAGTCAAAGCGATGTCCCTGTTGTGAGGAATGTAGTGCTAAGGCACATCTATCAGGGCGAAGTTTAACATCACTCTTGTGAAGAGTTATTCTTCTTTTGATGGTTTGGGAAGTTTGGCCTATATAGACTCCTTCACAATCAAAGCATGGAACACTGTAAATGCAGTCTGATGTTGACGAAGGTGGTATTCTATCTTTGAGTCTTGTGAAAATCATTTTGCCTGTGATGAAATTATATTTGGCAACTTTAAGGTCATCTATTTCACTGAAGATATGGCACAGTTTTGCTGTGAGTGAGGTGAAATAAGGTAAAGATCTGTATCTGGCTAATGGAGCTGGTGTGTCTGTGTTAGGATCCATATTCAAGTCTGTTGAGGTGAGAGACGGTGGTCTGGTGACTGTATTACATAGATACTTTTTAACAAGTGTTTTCGGATAACCATTGTCAAGCAAGATAACCTCCAGACGCGCCAGCGAGCCACGACAGTAATCCTCGTGGACAATGTTAACAATCCTGTTCTTAAATTGATTGATGATGTTCAGCTTCATGTCAACATTGTGATGAGAACGGAAGTGAAGGTATCTACCAGAGGAGGACGGCTTTTGATACCAATCCAACTTGATTATGTTGTCCTCGGACCTAACTACCCTGGTATCCAAAAACGGTACAGATCTTGCTGTCTCCATCTCCACAGTGAACTTAATGTGTTCGTCATAAAAGTCAAAAATGTTAACAATCTCTTCTATTCTATCTTGGGGCAGACAAAGGATGAGGTCATCCACATATTGATACAAGAATTGTAGATCAAATGTCAAATTAGGAACACATGTATTAAGAAGAGAAGACATCACTATAGAAGCCATAATGGGACTGAGACAGCCGCCCATGGGACAGCCAAAAAGCTGGGAGTAGAATACGCTTTTATAGGAGAAATAAGTTGTCTCAAAAATGAATGACGTTAAACTTCGCCCTGATAGATGTGCCTTAGCACTACATTCCTCACAACAGGGACATCGCTTTGACTTTGATAGTGTGGAGATACTGGATGTGGCTTCTAATTACCACAAAAGGGTCTTTCTGGAAATGGTCCACATCAATAGTAATCCTAACAGCATCAATAAGAAGACGGACGTTTCCAGACTTAGCTGCATCTACAGTTACTTACTTTCACATCATTTTAAGTAACCTTCGCAGACATTTTCCAACCTTGTTAGACTTTTATTTGTTACGTGTGAGACATGACATTTGTGACTACAGTATTCTATTCTCTCACCTCTGTGTTCGTTTTTCGGTGTCGATGTTCTCTGTGCTTCCTGTCAATTCATTCGATTGTTAATTTTGGTTATCATACGGAAACATTTTTATATCTACAATTTCAATTTCTACTGATTATTGTTTTAATTGTCTTAAATTCTGCTTATTTTACTGTTTATTATCATTATTATTTTTTAAATAACATATTCCTGTTGGATGGTTGTTGGCCATACCTTTTATTCTTAGTTTGCCGTAAGTTGTTAAACATAATTTTTACAAGTATAATTGTATGTAAATGTTTTTCAGAGTCCTGATGAAGATTGTAATCACAATCGAAATATAGACCAGGCATCCAAATTGAATAAAACCTATTCATAGTGGCCTTTCATTTGCCTATAACCCATACAATTACATTTAAATTACCAGGCAATACTCCTTCTGATTAATGTTATATATATATATATATATATATATATATATATATATATATATATATATATATATATATATATATATTATGGTAAAATTTCATGAAATCTTTGTAATGATATAGATATAAATAAAGTTCAATTTTTCTCAAGGTGATGCATCTAACTTGCTAAATTCATTATTTCGACAAAATCATATTTCACGAGTTTTACTTCATTATGGAAGATTTTAAAGATACATACATTTTGGTAGATATAGTTAATTCTATTCAAAATAATATGGTTATTATAGTTTAATTCCTTTCAAAAGTTGATAATCTATAGTTTTTTTATTCACTGTTCAATATCAACACAGTTAATGAGAACACTAGTATTTAGTTAAGTATATAATGTTCATTTATTTTGATTCTTTATAATTATGTATTTCTTGTAGAGAAATTTTCATCTGAAAAATCGTAATAATCATAACATAACCTCGAATACGAAGTTCGGAGACAGAAAAACGTCATAGACAACATATTTAAAATTGAAATATTTTTTTCTTTATTCACGAAATTCAAAGATTCGACATCAGAGATTGCTTTGAGATATAGCACACTGAGATTTAGGAGGAATTTTAGAACAGTTGATAGAGGGACGCCAAGCCAAGAAGTTTCAGAAGTTGTGTTGGGGATTGAAAATAAAATTTGTAAGAATATATGGAAAAAAAAAATTATTTGTAAAATAGAAGAATAGCAAATTTATAAGAAGTTCAGAAAAGTTTGAAAAAAAATTGAAGCGGAAATGAAATATTGGAATATAAATATGTAACAGAATACAAATTTCATGAAAATTAGAATGAAGAAGTCAGGAGTATTAACGTAGAAGAAAAAAAAAGAGAGTTCGAAATTAAAGGTACCTCAATTGATTATAACGTTAATGATTGATTAGAAAAAAGAGGCCATTCAAATTTATATTGAGTTCATTTTAGTTGTAAGAAGTTCAGAGATTCCTTTTTAAATTATTGTTGTAATTGAAGTGTACGTTTAAAATTATCAGATAAATATTATATTTTAAACAAATTAAAGATTTCAGAAAGAATCTACTCTGAGAAAGTCAGTCAAATCTAAAATCATTATAAAATAGAAAATTAATTCAATGAAAATGAATAACAATAAAACTTGATGAATAATATAATAACAATATATATATATATATATATATATATATATATATATATATATATATATATATATATATATATATATATATATATATATATATATATATATATATATATATATATATATATATATATATTTCTTGAAATTGATTTGATGCCTGTTCAAGATATTTTATAGGCTTTTTTTGATATGAAAAAATTTATTTTTGTTGACGTTTCGTTGTTATATTACAACTTTGTTCTAGTTTTGACAAAAATGTAATATAACAACGAAACGTCAACAAAAATAAAGTTTTTTATATCAAAAAAAGCCTGTTATTGCTAAAAACTTTCGAAATAATATATATATATATATATATATATATATATATATATATATATATATATATATATATATATATATATATATATATATATATATATATATATATATATATATATATATATATATATATATATATATATATATATATATATATATATATATATATATATATATATATATATATATATATATATATATATATATATATATATATATGTATATATAATCTCACAGAACCAAAGCATCTGAATACCAATAGGTAGAATTCAAGATTACCCCAATAGTTGAGTATTACAACTGAAGCATACTGATTATTCTTCTTCCTCCATGCCGCATTCTGTTGAAGTTATGGCTACCGAAAGGTCACTTGAGGCTCTTTGATCAATACACTTGAGCGATCATCTGACAGTCTGACCCTCCTGCTAGACGTTCGAATTTCGAGAGTGATTTATAGTGGCAGAAAACTGAGAAGGCCCTTGTTATATGCTCGCACTTTCAGATGAATAGAAATCAGTTAAACTGAAGGATATTTATGAGAAATTCACAGGAAAAGCAGAAAGTGTTGTTGGAACTCAGCGAAAGATTCTTCAGTGAAATTTTTTGAAAAGAAATGATTCGGCTAAATGCACTCATATATCAGAAAATATTCTGATGCTGAAATATTTTCAGGATGAAAATATTGTATTTCTACTCTGAACGCGATGAATAATATTTCGTAAATAAACTTATGCTATCTTTCTCATGTTTATTTCCAATTTTTCGTTTCGCGTTGCCAAGTTTCACAACTTTCACGATATATGCTGAGCCTGATTCAGAACTTTCTGTTCATTGAATATTTTCTTTCTAAGCCTTATATTTCATGAGCTTGGATGTTGAACTAGCATGTGTAAATATCAGAACTACAAAAGACTATGTTTGGTTCGATTCTCAGATTTTCACAGAACTTGTAATTTAATTGGTTCATAAATAATAATAATAATAATGATAATAATAATAACAATAATAATAATAATGATAATAATAATAATAATAATAATAATAATAATAATAATAATAATAATAATAATAATAATAATAATAATAATAATAATAAAAAAAATAATAATAATAATAATAATAATAATAATAATAATAATAATAATAATAATAATAATAATAATAATAATAATAATAATAATAATAATAATAATAATAATAATAATAATATTATTATTATTATTATAATAATAATAATATCAATAATAATAATAATAACAATAATAATAATATATTCAGTTTCTAAAGAATATTACAACACAAAATATCACAGATTGAGTGCAACAATAATGAAACCCGTCATATATAAATCTCTGGTCTTTTCCACCATGTATAGACTTAACAGGCATCCAGAAACTCTTCAATACTATATGGTTCACAGGCCACTTTGAATCTATGAATGGCTCTCCAAAATTGGTTTTAGGTTTTTTTATTTCTCAACTTACTAGGAATTGAGTTGAAGATTTTGGTTGCCATATAATGTGGGCCTTTTTCGGTATGCGAGAAACTGTGTGTCGGGAAGATGAAAGGCTGCATTTTCCTGGTGTTATTCGAGCTGAGATTATTCCTAAAATAAGAAGGATGTTTGTGAAGAAACAGCAATATTCTGTATATATATACAAGCTATATACTGTCATTACATTGTCCTTCCTGAACAAACCTCTACATGTTGTACTTAACTCTCGTTGATATATTACACTCATTGCACACTTCTGTGCTTTGACGATCTCACGAACCGCAGAGGAAGCACCCTAGCACAGTATGCCATATGTAAGTAGGACCTGAAAGTTGGCAAAGTACACCACCCTGAGTAAATCAGTGTCCACCTCTTCTCGTAGGTGGACACTGATATATATGAGAGTATATATGTGTGTAACTTCTTTTTCAATGTGTTGATGTAATTGCCCCATCTAAGATGTTTCTCTATATGTACTCCTAAGAGTTTTTTGATTCTTTCGTAAGATTGAGATGTGTGTTGTCGTACTCAAAACGTTCCAGTACATATAATAGCGATCTATCGCTATAAAAAAGAATACATTCAGTTTTATTTGTATTCAGCGTAAGTTGTTAATTTGCGCACCAGGTGGAAACCTCATGAAGTACTGTGATTGAGTTAATATTAATACAGGTCTTAATATCCTTTCCTCTTACTATGTAGTTGGTATCATCAGCGTAAACAATTATTTGGCATATGTCAACATCTCTTTCACGGCATAGAGAATTCATATATATCATAAATAATAAAGGCCCAAGGATACTACCTTGTGGTACCCCTCGACACAGTAGTCCCTTCTCCGAAATATAGCATGTTCCATTACAATTTATCCGTACTATTTGTTTTCTGTTGGCTGAGTAGAACTTAATGAGTTGAAATATAATGTAATAAAACGGCATCTAGTTTGGGGGTCATTCCAACAAAAATTGTATTTTCTATTCTTACAGGTTATTCTCTACAACAGCGGTTCCCAACCTTTGGGCGGCGGTCCAGTTGTGAACCGCGGGCAGTGTGGTACTGGGCCGCGGGTTCTGTTCAAAAGTATAACAAAAAATAAAAACAGAAATAAATTGGACGTTGATTTAAGATCCAAACTATCCAGTTTTTTTGGTTGGGAACTGCTGCTTCTCTTAGTTGTCCCTACCCTTTAGAATGGCCGAAATGTCAAATGCCCTTCTGATTCATTTGTCAAACAAAATGTTAGTGCTCCCCAATTCAAATCGATCTTTGTGTTAGATATCTCTTCGTTTCTAGAGTTGTACGTATATCACTTTCAACTCCCGAACAGCTATCAAGATGTTATCACCTCTGAATTTATTTTTCATCTCTGGCAATAAATAGTCTCCAATCGACATATTACTAAACCTATGTATGAAACAACTAGAACAATATTTCCACCGAAAAAGATAAATACAAAAATATACTGTATGTTTTGAACTCATTGTTACAATTACAAAAATCCAATAATTGTTCAACGTTATTTTCAGCATATCTCACTGCAGGACAGGAGAGAAACTTTATCATTAAAATTTTTGTACAAATTACTACACAAAAGCAATGATTGCCCTACTCTCTTGCCTGCTTTGAAATTTCATGTTCCTATGCAAAATTCTCATACTATAGAATTATTCCACCTAGAGACTCCAATGACCAACTCGCTGATACAATCCTCCATTTGGTTTATGGAGTCTACATTTAATACAATTGCTAGTAAATGTGACATTCACTTTGAGTCCAGAGAAGTTATTACTAGAAGTAATTTGAACAAGGGAAATTGTCTAGAATGAATTGATTCAGATAGAGTTTCCTGTAGTATTTCATTTAATTCTATTATTTGGTTATACGCTACTTCTTATGTTTTTTTCAGATTAGGTTCAGCTGTTTGTTATATTTCTTTCATTTTATTTATTAGTTATTATTTATTTAGTTTATTCAACATTGTGAAATTGTTTTCTGTAATTGGTTATTGTGCCTGTTGGGAATAAATAAATTATTATTATTATTATAAATCATTCAATATAAAATTAAATTCAAACACTTAAACTTATGATTCACACTTTATTGACTACATAGCATGACGCGTTTTGTCGATACAAACGACTTCTTCAGATGCTTACAGAATAATAATATTATTCATAACATTATTATTCTTTAAGCATCTGAAGAAGTCGTTTGTAATGACGAAACGCGTCATGCTATGTAGTCAATAAAGTGTGAATGGTTTTGTGTTTTGTCGTTTTTCTTCTCTTATCGTCCAATAGATTCAAAAGCATATCAACAAGAATATCTTCAGTTTTCAGTCTCTGAGCATTGCTCCTTGAACACCTTTATTTCGTTCTGTATTATCGATGGAATATGTGAATTATTAATTAATGGAATAATACTTTCATTCCTGTGCATTTCATTTTTCGAATGTTTATCATTCTTGGTATCATATTATTACGAGTTTCGGAATTAATTCATTTTGCGAATACCGATAATTATCATTATTCATTGAAAGTAATTGTTGAGTTTTTTTATGAAAAGGGAGGAATTTCACAGACGTTAGACACAGACAATTTATTTAACTAGTTCACCTACAAAGCCAAAATGAATAAAATCTCCTACAGAATTATCCCGTTACTCTCCAACCTGACAAAATGGATGAAATTTGTTTCTTCAGTGAATATTTACCGAAGTCTTCGATTGATTTGTTTATTTAGGTGGGCGACCTTCTGTCTGCGGTCTATTCAAGCTTCTGATTTACTTTGGGGCTGACGAACAAATTTATAGGGTCGTTTCTATCGCAAACATGTGAATGAAGTAGCAGATGCGATGGACAGTGAACTTGTTGAATCTATGACTGAAGTGTGTGTAAATGACATAATAGCAGAAAATCATCATTCGCCACTTCAAATCGAGATTCTGAAGACATCAATCATACTTTCAAGGCGATAAACAGAGCAACGTATCCATAAAATAATAATGATAATATTTATTGGAAAATATTACTTATCTTCAATCAATTGGGATGATACTCGATGAGTATGAAATGAATGGCTGAGCGATAACAGTTTAATAGTTGAAATGAATAGTTATTAGTAAAACTAAACTTATAGTTTTTGGTACAAGTAGAATTCTTTAGGTAAATAGTAACGAAAAAAAAAGTATTAAAATTGAAAACTAGAACATTGAAAGGGTGAAATTTGTTCAATACTTGGACGTCATGTTAGATAAAAAAATGAGTTTCAATTGTCATGTCGACTTCATATCGTCTAAAATCTCCAAGAAAATCAACTTTCTCAAAAGAATTGGAAAAAATCTGACGACATATCTGAAGTTGCTCTTTAAGTCAATAATAATGCCACACTTTGAATGTTGTTGCACTGTGTTATTGGGATTGAGTGAAGAAAAAACTCAACAGCTACAAAAATTGCAGATAGATAGATAGTTTATTAATGAGATTGAATTCTCGCTTAACTCTTGGTGAAACATAATTGAATATTAAAATAAATTAAACTCTTGGCTTAATGATTCACGATTTATTTAACAATATGTATAGTCAACATGATTCAATTTCAAGACAGTCATTTTCAAGACTGTCTTTCAGTCTTGAAAATGAGCTAACGCTCGAAACATAATGACTATACATATTGTTAAATAAATCGTGAAACATTAAGCCAAGAGTTTAATTTATTTCAAGATAGTTTATTGCATGTGTTACAACATAGTGCTTACAATTGTCATGAAAAAAAAATTATGAAGTTGAAAACAACAATATGAAATTATAAATACATTACACATATACTATCATATAATCATGAATAAAATGGATTTATATAGAATACAAGAAACACAAAATATAAACAAACAAACCATAGCAAACAAATAACTGTGTTCGGAAACACAACAATAAATGTTCTCAAGGCGACCCCATCGAGTCAAAATGGAAAGAAGAAATATAGAAGGGATGCTCAAGTAAAAAAGGCTCTTATGGTCCTTCTAAATTGAGGCGACGGCAAGATCCGAACATAATTTGGTAACTAGTTGAATAATATTATTGAGAAGTGAAAAGGCCCTTTCTGAGACTTTGTGAGTCTACAAAAACTTGGCCTCAGGCAGTATAGAGCTATGTGAATAATTTTCAAATGTAATAGATATACTCCAATCCAAAGCATGCTAAATTGTTTAGAAGTTATGTCAGTTAAACAGAGAATATTTTTTGCTACATATATAAGATAAAAATCAAATTTTTGCCATATAGAGTAATAAAAAATGTAACATGTGTAAGTAATATGCACGGTTATAATACAAGAAATGCTGACAATTTCCACATGCAAGTTTGTAAACATTCTAAATCTCGAAATAGTACATTTTAGGAAGGATTCAACGCATTTGATAAATTGCTTAGCTCCAAAACAGATAGTGACCTTATCAAGCGTAACTTAGCTAAGTTCGTATTAAACATATAATTGCAAATTATATATTTTGAACCTGAATGTATATATAATTTTGTAATAGCTATCGCTAAATAAATATTATTATTATTATTATCAATATTTAGCAACATAGTTCGAATAATAGTAGATAGTTTGAAATTTTTGCCATAATTCAGTCAAAGATGATAAAAAGACAAAATTGTTTCACCAATACAGTGGCTTCAACAGATGTAGATGATAAACCAAAAACAATATATCATCTATATCTACATTTGGTGAAGCCACTGTGTGGCCAAACAGTTTTGTCATGTTTGACTGAATTAAAGTGAAAATTAAAAACTACCTAATTTCATTCAAATTAAACATTAGTCACATTGTACATATTACATTTGATTTAATATGGTAATTAAAAATGCGAAAGATAAAATTTCACCGATAATAAATCGGGTATTTATGAGGAGTAAATGTTTATGTTAACAAATGTTTGGTATGTTATGTGAACATGTTTGGCCAAAGTATATGTTAGCCAAACTGGCAGGAATTTCAACCTTAGAATATGTGAACACCAAAGAAGCTTTGCAAAAAATTGAACCTATTCTACGTTTGCAACACATCTTTTAGAAGAGAACCATGTCTTCGACAACAACTTTAAAATATTACATACAGAGCGAAAAGGTTATAAACTAGCCCTGTCAGAAGCCATGGAAATCAATAAGAGGAAGAAGTCGAACAGTTTATTGAATGATCAAGTTTTAATCAATAATTCTCCGTTATTAAATTCATTCCAGTAAAAATGCAATCGAAGAGAAGTATTCTATGGTCATCCCCCACAAACCAGAAGATATATGTTCTATAGTCATCCCCCTGTAAAAGAAGGACGTGTTCTATGGTCATTCCCACCCCACGCACTTCAGGATAAATACACGCAGTCCACAATGTAAAACCTCAGTTTATCATCAACATCTGATGAAGCCACTGTGTTGGCGAAACGATATTGTCCTGTTTTTGAACTACTTAGTTTTATTTAAATTATGAGAATATTACCGCTCTCATCTCGTCAGGACTGTCAGTGATGATTCATCACTCTACTTCCATCTCCAGTCGAAATAGTATTTCACATACAACGTCGTATGGATCCTTCAGCTGATACATATTTCTTCTTACTTCACCACTCTTTATCAAACAGTTTTATTCAATGCTACTGAACGGAGAAAGAATATTATAGATAGTTCAACAAACGTTCGACGTGTTTTTCAAAAACTCGGATGAGCCATTTCAGATATCAGCGTGCATAATCGCACAGATCAACAGATAAACAGACTAACAGGCGAAGATTATAACAATCATTGTTTTGGGCACTATTGATGAAAGTCAAAATAATATTTTTTTTCATACATCTTCTATGTACACACAGCAACCCGTTACATTTTCATTAAATGTATTGATAAAAAGTGGGAGAAATAGTATCAAAATAATCGTAGATAATGGTTTGACACTTCAAGAAATACGTTTTTGCTCTGTATCTATCACAATTATTTGAACGATATTAGGCCATTCTTTCACCTCATCAACATGTGTCGATGCATTTCACATTTTCATGTGAAATTCCCAAACAAAAATTTTTTTTTCATGTGAAGTTTTAGAGTAATATGAATTATAATACCGATGAATTTCATGATAATTTTCATGAATATCAACAGAAGAAAAAAACTGAAGCAAATTTACATAAACTTCTAGAGTCGCCTCGTGCTTGAACCTTAATTTAATTATTCATAATAAAAATCAGGTCATGAACATACGTTAATATTTCAGACTACGCTGGGTTTTGCGTAGTATTCACGCAATCTTTGTCCCAAGGCGATCGAAAGGATTTTTATCAGCTTCCAATAAACACGAAAGCTTTTAGGCAATATTCAAGTCTTTGCTGATTTCGGAATTCATAGGTGTCAGGGGAACTTTGCATCCTGCAAGTCTTCGATAACTGAAAAAATAACATAAAACGTGTTTTCGTCTACTAGGACGAATGAGGAAATTTATTTTGGTGTAAAAGGGCAGAGGTAATCAGCTTTTTAGGGTTAGTGTAGTATAATTTTTGGGACCAGCAAAAAGAATAATTCAGTTGAGTTGTGCCAGTCGATGCTTTCAACGGAAATGTCCATATCTCGGTATAGAACGAAATTATACCAGAATTCCATAGTTCAATTTCTTCGATCACTTTTTTTTCTGCATTTTTCACACAGCATTTGCACACTCCTATTAAATCAAAACAATAATTTTCAGAAATAACGAAATAATTATTTCCATTTCGAAAAGTTCACCTTCTATTAATAATTGGAAACAAATTCAGATCGTCATTCAAATTTTCGTTAATAAACTTCGTGGAATAGAATGTAAATTAATCTGGGAAAAAATTTGAAATACCTTAAATAATAAAAAAATTTGATATGTGTATCTGGAAAAGCTTATGTAGATCTGGTTGGCACTATGAACAATGAATTAGATATTTTGAATGAGTGGTTGATGGGGAATAAATTGAAGTTAAATACACAGAAAACTAAATGCATGATTTTGGGTAGTAAAAAAGATTTTTTTAATTTTAAGCAAGATCATTGGGCCATTAAGATTAACAATAGTATAATAGAATACGTAGATGACATAAAATATTTAGGAGTTGTATTAGATCCTCAACTCAAATTTCATAAACATGTGGATTTTATGTGTAAAAAAATAGGAAAAAAAGTTGGATATCTGTCGAGAGTCAGTAGGGGTCTTTCACGTTGGTGCAGAAGGTTGGTGTAAAATACTATTGTATATCCACATTTTAACTATTGTATGTCTCTGTTGCTGTGTTGTTCTGGGGGAGATATTCAGAGATTGCAGGTCCTTCAAAATAGGGCAATGAGAATATTGTTGAGTACAAACAGATATACCTCAGTTAATAGCATGTTGAAATCATTAAATTTCTTAAATATATCACAGCTTATACGTGAGTCAAACTTGTTGTTAATATTCAAAATTGTAAACAATAAAGCTCCATCATATTTTAATGGATACCTTAATAAGAGATCTCTAAACATGGATTACAACTTGAGAACAAAAAATGATTATCAAATTGAAAGGTTTAAGTCGACAGCATTGGAAAAGACCCTGTTTATTGAAGGCTTAAGATTGTACAATGGTTTACCATGTAATGTCAAGTCTTCTCCTACTGTAGGTCATTTTAAATCAAGGTTAAGAAAAATGTATTTCTTGTGTTGATTTGTATCGTTTTTGTTTTTTATTTTTGTGTCCTTTTCTATGGGGATTATTTTGAACTTGTATTATTCGAAAATTTTTGATGTAATATGAATTTATTTGTTATGTAATAGCTGATATAGCTAAATAAAGTTTGATTTGATTCGACCTACCACTTCGAAGAATCCTTTTGACTTCTTAAATTCCTCCAGAGCGACCCTTTCTTGATGTGAGATTAACGCCGTTATTCTGACATGATCTTATTCTCTTTATCTGAAAACTACTTGAATATAAACGGGATTTCAAAAAGGATATTCATTTCATGAGAAGTAAATGGTGAATTGAAATAAAAGCACTTGGCCCAAGTTTTAATGAATATAACAACAACTTTACATATGTTTCTGGTTGTAAGCCAACTATCAAGAGTTTGAAACAATATTGCTCAAAATATTAATCAAAAAATTTTTTCATATTAATAATAATTAATAATGAGGACTTCATCCACTTTTATAAAAAATTTTGTTACAACAGTGAGAGGCGAAGTTTAGTATAGCCTTTCCCACTCAACCTCTTGAAACAAAAAAAAACAATAATAATCATGATATAATAAACAGTAAGAATAGAACATCGAAAAAAATATATATATAGAATAAACATCATTCAACAATAATTTAACAAAATGAATATCGCAACCTTTGTCAAATTAATAATCTTATATAATGAAAAAATCAGTTGCGGAGTCTGTTAAATGAATTCATCGAGTTCTACTTGGCAGATAAGAGCTGCTATTTGATCTTTTTTCTAAATCCGCACAGAGAATGATTTTTTATGTCACTATCTAATGTATTTTAAATTGAGGTCGCATTATATGTGGAAAATCTTTTGAAAATATTTAGGCGAAACCGAGGTAAATGAAAAGTATCAACATGCCTAATGTTAACCGAATGTGCATGTCGACTAAAATTTAGTCTACGATGGATATAAATGGGCATTCCGGATATAAGAATGCGATGTACGAATGAACTCATATGAAAGCGGAATAGTTGGTCGATTTTAATCCACCCTAGCTGAACAATTCTAGCAGAAACTCTTTCGTATTTACGTATTCTGAAAACAAACCTACAACAGGAATTTTGAATGCGTTGAATTATTTTCTTGGAGCATTAATCCAAACAAGGATAAATAAGAATCAAACCATAATGCAATATTGTCAAAACCATCATTCCTACGAGTTTTTACCTAATTTGAAATTTAGGATAGCTACATTCATATACAAAGCCTTATCAGCCATGTAGCATTTTTTACTCTAAGTAGCAAATGATCATGAAAGCGCAATTTATTATTCCTAATAATTGCAAGATTTTTAGCAGTACTCTTTGAAGCTAGACCCCCATCATAAATTTTAATTGAAATGTGCTGTTGCACAATCGATCTTTTAGTATCCGAATTGAATACTAGTAGATTGCATTCAGAAAGATTCAACTTCAGATTGTGATCTTTGGAGGAAAAGGAAATATATATTGAGTAAGTCTTCATTTATGTAAACTGAAGCCTCTTCAAATACTTTCGAATGGAAAGGAAAATATATTCAATAGTGTTGGCGTTTACTTGATGTAAATCCATTATAATTGAATATAAACTTAAATTCAAATACCTGAACTTCTGATTGACAATTTATTGACTACATAGCATTTCTCTATCAGAAAGCTCTGCGATTGGTATGTCCCCATGATTCCGATAGAAATCGTATTTATAATAGTTTAACATACTTTGAAAGAGTCAGTCAAAAAGTCAAAACCTTTTTGAAAAAACATAGCTTCAATATTTCATTCAAAACGAACAATAATTTCTCGAGACATATTAAGAACAAAAAAACCAAAATTGAAACAGAAGACAAATCAGGTGTTTACCAATTGAAATGTGGAAGATGTCCCTGTATACATATAGGTAAAACAAGTAGAAATTTTGTTACTAGAATCCAGGAACATAAATACAGCTTCGCGCATAACAAAAACAATTCGAATTATGCTAACCATTTATTAACAGAAAATCATACTTTTGATACAAATTTCAAAATTATTTCAAATAATGTACGGAAAAGTAGTCAATTAGATTCTTGGGAAATAGTGGAAATAAATCGGCATGAAAATTCTGGAAATTTGCTCAATGAACGAAACAGAATTAAAGAATTCAGCCTTGTTAAACCTTTTCAGGTAATAAAAATTGAAATTCAGAATGGAGTATCTTAGGTAAAACCCTAAATCAAATTTGTTGTCATTATTCTGTTAGCATCTGAAGAAGTCAATAAAGTCAAATCATAAGTTCAAGTGTGTGAATTTAAGTTTATATTCAAGGAAAATATAATTATACTCTTGATAACAGGCTAACCACCCAACACATTTATAGAATTATCAATATATTCAGTGAATCTTGAGACGAGTGCAACATTTTCAAAATTATATTATTTAGCATAGTCTTTCACCAACTGATATACGAAATCTCCGTGTTATTGATTAGAAATCAATGGCAAATTATCCATGTCCTTCAAAGTTCACCAAATTTGATGATATCATTACAGAGAAGTACAGATATAATGAAAAAATTATTCAATTTCTAAATTGTGTTTTCTTTTTGTCTCAAAATTCGAGACATTCACCATGAAAGTTTGACGTTTATTCCTTTCAATTGGACCAGAATTCACTTCTTCTAACATTCTATCAGCAGATATTGTCTATATCCAAGAGATTTTCTTGTATTTTCATAGTTGTACGTTGATCGCTTAGGTTTATAATATATTGCAGTTTTCGGTGAAACAAGTGAGGGAGCTCTGTGCTCTTGTGCTCGAGCCAAACTACACCACTGATTGTGAGGTTATTTTATATTCAAAATTGACAGAAATATCACAGGGTATGATAGAAATGTAGTCGTATGAATCCATTACTTGGTGTAGGGTAACTTATTGCTTTCCACCACACTTAGCAAAGGATAAAACAAATAATCTACCAGCAGAAATATCGATCAACCAGATGAAATGAATGAAGAATTATATCTTCTTTGCGACCCTTATAATTACTTGAGATCATTTTCAAATTACACTTCTCTGTTAATAAGTCACAAGTGAGTCATAAAAGTTAGTGTTCTTAAGTAAAAGAAACTTACGTTTAAAACCTACACATTTTTCTATATAACAGCCGTTTACATATGTTTCAAGGTTATTGCCTATCGTCAGAACGGCGTAGTTCAAGTTAAAGATGAAAGTACTTGAAGAGATATATAAAAAATTAATATATAAAACACGAAACACAGTTTCGTACACGTTTTATACACCCAAAACATATTGGGAAGAGTCAACACAACGTTGCAGACGACAATGAAATACCGTCCGGCTATTGTGAGACTTTTATAGCTTCTGGAAATCCCAGACAATCTTAACGATAAAAGAATTATTCTAAGAATTATATTTAATGCAGGCAAACTAAAATTAAGTAAAAGAAACTTACGTTGAAAACCTACACATTTTTCTATATAACAGCCGTTTACATATGTTTCAAGGTTATTGCCTATCGTCAGAACGGCGTAGTTCAAGATAAAGATGAAAGTACTTGAAGAGATATATAAAAATTTAATATATAAAACACGAAACACAGTTTCGTACACGTTTTATACACCCAAAATATATTGGGAAGAGTCAACACAACGTTGCAGACGACAATGAAATACCGTCCGGCTATTGTGAGACTTTTATAGCTTCTGGAAATCCCAGACAATCTTAACGATAAAAGAATTATTCTAAGAATTATATTTAATGCAGGCAAACTAAAATTGAGTAAAAGAAACTTACGTTGAATACCTACACATTTTTCTATATAACAGCCGTTTACATATGTTTCAAGGTTATTGCCTATCGTCAGAACGGCGTAGTTGAAGTTAAAGATGAAAGTACTTGAAGAGATATTTGAAAAATTTATATATAAAACACGAAACACAGTTTCGTACACGTTTTATACACCCAAAACATATTGGGAAGAGTCAACACAACGTTGCAGACTACAATGAAATACCGTCCGGCTATTGTGAGACTTTTATAGCTTCTGGAAATCCCAGACAATCTTAACGATAAAAGAATTATTCTAAGAAGTATATTTAATGCAGGCAAACTAAAATTAAGTGAAAGAAACTTACGTTGAAAACCTACACATTTTTCTATATAACAGCCGTTTACATATGTTTCAAGGTTATTGCCTATCGTCAGAAAATCGTCGCCTAAACGGCTGTTATATAGAAAAATGTGTAGGTTTTCAACGTAAGTTTCTTTTACTTAATTTTAGTTTGCCTGCATTAAATATAATTCTTAGAATAATTCTTTTATCGTTAAGTTAGTGTTCTATCTCATCGTTAATTTTCATTAGATGGTGTTGAGGAATACTTATATTTTAAGTGTTTTAAGTGTAAGCACGTCTCACTACTGTATTAATTACACTTAATGAACTCTACGAAATGGCCGTGTGAATTCTAACGATGATCACTTCGTGTTTGAAATAACAGGTACGCCTTGCCAACTTCAGATTAATTCCGTTTCACTTCGCAGTTAAAACCCGCCTTCGGCCATAATACTTCGTGGCCCCCCCAGCAATTAGCATCCATTATAACAAAGTCCGACAATAATTCAACGGTTGGCTTACCTGCGGAATGCTTTTCGGGAAGGCGTAATCGAAAGAATTACAGCCGACCAACTTGACGCATTATAAAATTATGAAATTTATGTATAAAGCCGAAAACCTGCTTGAGTTTCCCATAAATATTATCGTAACATTTCGTCTGTCCTTGAGTTTTCCAACGTTACTGGAATTTAGATGGTAATTTTTAGAAAGATAACACAGGTTAACATTGTTTATAACTGGGAGTGACACATTGAAGTTTAGATATACCATATCTTTTGTTTGGGAGCTTTTTGTTCGTTGAAATATCTACTTTCTGATGGTGTGAAGAAAAATATACGTTACTATAGGAAATATTCTCAGAAAATGTTGTACACTACTCTGTATCTCGAATACTGGCTAACGGTCTTTACAGCTGCTACGAAATGGCAGGTATTTAGTAAGGCCCAGACCCTCCTAGGTCCGTCCCCACTTCGCATTTTCTAAGAATATTTCCTATAGTAACATATATCTTTCTTTTCACAATCGGAAAGTAGAGATTCCAACGAACGGAAACCGTACCAATTTTTTGAAAAAGGTGAAAAAATAAATATTTTCAATCAAATAAATTACAGCGTATTTAAGACATAAAAAGGTAAGTTCTCACGAAATTTCGTTAAAAAAAAAAAGTTTTGTAAAAGATAAAAATAAAAAACCAAAAACTTGGTTTTTTGAATTTTTCACATAAATTTTGAAGTTATGTGAAAAAAGTGCAAATACAAAAGTTTTAGATCTTTTTATTATCTACAACTTTGCCATTCGACTTTTTTCGATAGGATTTTTAGTTTTGCCGGAAATCGAGAAAAACCGTTTTTTACCCCTAAAAACTCACCCCCATCCCCTTCCCGAGCTCAGATCGCCCGTAAATTATTTTTCCTTTCATTCTTATCATATTTCCCTCCTTTTCTAATGGGTTTCATCCTATTATGATTTTTTTTGGTTTTAAAAATTATCGACCCTGGTCTACCATGCATTAGATAATATATGAAAATTAGATGAACATGAATACCGATTTCAATGTTAGGAGGCAAGTACAATTATAATTATAATGATGAGTACAAGAGAGTTCTAAAACATGACATGAAACTGCAATTCATAATGAAATATGGAAAAAAAATAAGCGGAAAAATCGAATGCAACGTACTCTATAATAATAATAATAATAAGTATTCATACCATCAGACATTACATAATGTATAGGACATTAATCTTTGTTAATCTGTAATGATCAATTGATCATTACAGATTAACAAAACTCAGTAGAAAAATATTCAATTGAGCTATAAAAACAATGAAATAACAACAAATTTTTCACTTCATTTCAGAATTTCCGTAGATTCAATACTTTTAACCTGTCTGGTAGTTGAATAATTTCATTCCCATATTGGTTGGCGAAAATTCGAACATTGCTGTGGTGTGAGTCGGTACACAGATAATATCCCTATGTCTCGTATTATAATCGTGAAAACAAGAAACTTTATCTAGAGATCCCAATTTATGATGAATAAATGAAAGACAATTGAGAATGTAGATACAACACAACGGAAGAATCTTGTATTCTCTGAATGTCGGTCTACATGACTCCTGAGGCTTTAAAGAAAAGATCATACGTATGCACCACTTTTGAGCTAAAAAAATTCTACCAATGCCCGATGAACCGCCCCACAGAACTATATTAAAATTCATGTGAGAGAGCACAAGAGCGTAGTAAACTGCAAAAAGGCTCTCTCGAGGTAAAATTGTCTTGAGGCGAGTAATAGCGTACAGAGACTTATTCAATTTTTTGTTAAGTTCCTCTACTTGGCAGTGCCATCTCAAGTACCTATCGATATAAATACCTAGGAATCTCACACTATCAGCAGATTTTATTTGGTGATCCTGCAACTCAATAATCAGAGGAATATGGAGGTAAGACATACATTGGAGATGAATAAATTCAGTTTTCTGCATATTCAATGTAAGAGAATTTTTTAATCACTGAGAAATCTTGAATCAGTTTCTCACACTTGGTCTTTAGTTGGACCAGGTCTTGGGCTGATACTGCGAATAATGTGTCGTCAGCAATCATAGTGACTGACTCAGCTGGAACATGCTCAGGAATGTCGTAGATGAACATCAAGAAAAGTAAAGATCCCAAAACTGAGCCCTGAGGTACACCAAGAGTTAGTGGATATTTGGCAGATCTTGGAAAGCTTCGCACCAAGTCAAGTACTACCCCTCTGAAACCCACACTATAGAGGTTGTTGAGTATGAAGTTGAACTGGAGACTAAAAGAATAAACCAGCTACACAAAAACCATTATCTAAGGAGCGGTACACAAACTTGATAAAATCACATGTTGGGATCGTAATATGATAAAGAACTTGTCAAGGTAGTTATCATTCGGCTGTAGACAACTTTCTCAAACACTTTAGAAAGAATGCTGAGTAGAGAAATAGGTCGAAGTTGGCTATATCAGTAATATACTTCTTCTTGTGTACAGGAATGGCTTTGGCAGTCTTCAACTGTGTAGGAAAAGTATATGTCCACCTGTAAGTTTTATTTGAAATATTTTGATATTTCAATTGAGAGTCTCATTATGGACTCTGTATATATTATTAAAACGAGTGTTTTCCATGAGGAGAGCGATTGAACTTGAATTCGCAATTCTTAGGATATTTGCATCATCTTTTTTGCCTCCCAAAAACGCTTCATCGTCTATGCATGCTCTTCCGTACATCTGAACATTTTATTCCAGGTTAGAGATTTGATTTTTGCTCGAACATGTGCGATCTTCGAGAAAGTTCGTGATAGAGAATGCACACTTAAAAGTCAACATTCGGCGACAAAAACCTTGCACACTCCTCAATACATATAAAACCTTCAATACTCATGGATTACTCGTCTATTCCACCATTTCAAAGCATCTACAAAAAAAATTATAATCGGGTGAAAGCGTCATTTGACGCAAATCATCACACTAAATTATAGATTTTCGTCTTAACTTTCACATGAAGCTAAAAAAATGTCACCTCTTTCTGACCACCTGGAACAACTCGAATACTCATAGGTAACCCCAATAATCAACGGCCCTAACCAAGGCGCTATATCCACTGTCATGTCACCGTGGCACACACGGCGTAGGATACTATGCTAAAAACCGCGCAAACATTTACAGACCGACGCCAACATCTTGGACCACCTGAAGGACATACAGCTTGCATAAGACGAAGAAGTCGCGACATGTGAAGTCCGCGGTGTTTGCGTTTTTTACATGAATTACGCATATAAACAACAAACAAAATAACTGAGCACTCATGCACAATGCGAGAGTGTTGGTTTCTTGGTTACATGCACTCGTAATGCATGAACCGTAGATCGAACAGACGCAATTAAAAAGACGCAAGGAAAATAGGTTGTTTTTCAAATCATTGTGAACATACACGATAAATTAACTTATAAGGACTGAAGAACGTTACAAAACCTCATAATTGCCCAACACAGAATATAAACTAGCTATGAACTATTGTTCTCCTGAAACATATTCATTGAACAAATTGCATTCATTCATTTCACAGTCGTCATTAGAAAAACCTCTGTTCTTTTTCAAAAAAACTTTCATCTGGGCTCATTTTTCAAAATCTCGATAAAAAGGATTACATCAAATATAAACAATCAGCTATGTACTTATCTAAGACACGATTAAATCATATATTATACAAAATCTATAATAACATTACAATACAGTAATTTTTATATGCAATAAGCCAATCTAATTTTATTTCAATGAAATCATCATAAATTAATCTACGAATAAACTTTGACAAAAAAACTGAACGTTGAAAAAAACGTAGTTACTTTTACATTCAACTTTCTTGTAGACGCCAAAAAACTCTTATTATTCTCACAAGCTAATCGGTATACTTCTCAGACTCCGATGGAAAGTCCCAAAAAACAATTATCTCTTGAGTTAGTTCACCGAAAACTTATTCAGTATTTTTATTGCAGTCGGTCCTCTCGACGTTAAGATCCTGGGTGCGAACCAACCCCTTTCTGCTGGGAGAAGATACGACCTACTGTGTCAGAGTTCGGGGTCCAGACCCCCGGCCACCATAACCTGGTGGAAAAACGGACAACGACTTGAAAGGACGAAGGATACGGTAAGTTTCTGAACTTCCCAACGTACTATTTCGAATTGTATTTCGGCATATCGACTGCTGAAGAGAATAACTTCAGTAGTAAAGGGACTTTCATATTGCTTTTGTTTATTCTACTCAATATCAAATTTCAGCTATAATACGTGCCATTTCACGGTTATTTTAACTCACAATACTATTTCATCTACAAATTTCATTGTTGTCGCTTTGAAGTCCTAATAAAAGAGGAAATTTTCATGAAATTCATTATACATACCGAAATGAATTCAGTTCGAAAATGTTTATGATCACGAGCATTATTCATCTGCATTTCAATTTTGTGTTTTATTTTCAACATCAGAGCGTCAATGTTGTTGAGAGAGTTGAGAGAAATGTTTAGTAGAGACAAAATTATGCCTCATTGGTATTTTGATACGGCACAAAGTGTAATACCAAGAACTGGAGATCAATTAGACTTTAATCGGGACATAAGTATTAAGTTTATGAACATCAACGACTTTTCATCTAATCCAAACGCCAAACATGGAATACTTATGGTTCACCTGTGAATATGGAGTTACAGTTGCCACGTTTTTCAACAAAAATGAAATCCTGTGAATTTATTCATCGAAGTTGTTAGTGCACAAGTTTATAATCTTTTCCATTAACGTATATTCGAAATATATTTTTCATAAACTGAACAACGATATGTATGCACAAAATGTAGAAATATTTATATTAATATATATATATATATATATATATATATATATATATATATATATATATATATATATATCAGATAGAAATTATTGGGTTTTTTGGTTCTCGAAAGTATTCATCAAAAATCTTCGTCACATCACGTTTCGGTCCATTTTTAGGCCTTTTCAATTTGAGTTTACCAATATATTGTCATCAACTAATAAA
The DNA here is from genome assembly GCA_030704895.1 of Henosepilachna vigintioctopunctata. Lineage (NCBI taxonomy): Eukaryota > Metazoa > Arthropoda > Insecta > Coleoptera > Coccinellidae > Henosepilachna > Henosepilachna vigintioctopunctata. Next base: position 6,820,410 of record JARQZJ010000033.1, on the reverse strand, counting down.
CGAGAATATCATTTCATGATATTCTCGTTTTCTCTTGTTATATTCGGATTTTAGGATTTTTGTTTTGGTGAAGTCAAATCTATGGTTCAATGTCTGTTCGTGTTTCTTCAATGCAGTGATGTTCTTGTGATCATATTTGTGACCAATCAGCCTGTTTTGTAGGTGTTGGCTGGTCTGTCCAATATATACTCCTGAGCAGTCTTGACAAGGTAACTGATATACAGTGTGCGTCCTTTTGTTGTCGGTATGATGCTCTTTAGTTTACTGAAGACACATTGTAGCCAATTATGTTCTTCATGACATAATGTTATATTGTGTTTCTTGAAAAATTTATCAAGGTTCTCCGATAGATTTGGAATATATGGCAAAGGTAGACATTGGTTGTCAGTTGTATTTTTAGTTACATCAGTTTCGTTGTTTATTTGATGTGTAAGGTGTTTCTTACATATTTGTTCAAAAATTGCATGTACTAGTTTTCTAGGGTATGCGTTACGATATAAAACTTGTTTAGCCTTATCAATTGCCTCATGTAGGTGGCTTGGGTTGCGTCGCTGAGCTTTATTGCCCGGTCTGCTAAACCAATTATAACCGCCTTTTTTTGTGAAATGTGGTGTTGTGATTTAAAATTGAGGTAACGTCCCGACCACGTTGATTTCGTATACCATTTTGTTTCTAGGTTGTTGTTATTGTGGAAAATCGTCATGTCAAGGAAATTTATTTCATTTTTGCTTTCATATTCTATTGAAATTTCTTTTTAGTTGATGACAATATATTGATAAAGTTAATTTGAAAAAGGCCCAAAAATGGAGCGAAACGGTAATAATAATAATAATAATAATAATAATAATAATAATAATGTTTATTTGTCCTGTATGACATTACAATATGTATAGGATACGTCAAGAAATGATTAACAATTACAATTACAACTAAACAATTTCAGCAGAAAAATATTCTTGAAAGGAATAAAAACAATTGAGTAATAACACTCTGCAAACTTCCTTCTTAAATTTCGACCGACACAAGGACTTGATGTGGTTAGGAAGATGGTTGAATAACTTGATGCCCACATATGTTGGAGAGGATTCAAATTTAGATGTTCTGTGAGTCGGAATAGAGATGGTGAGATTGTGCCTCGTGCTGTAGCTATGGAAACTAGAAGTGGTATCAAGCTCGAGCAGTTTACTGCGAACAAACAGCAGACACTGTAAAATGTATATACATGGCAGCGTCAGGATCTTGTACATGATGAAAATCGGCCTGCATGATTCTTGTGGCTTCAGGTTGAAGATCAATCGAATACATCTTTTTTGGGTTAAAATAATTCTGGCACTCCATGCCGAATCGCCCCATAAGACTGCATTGTACTTTGAGTGGGTGAAAACAAGAGCATAATAAGCCGTAAGCAACCCATCCAGAGGTAGCGAGTTCTTGAGTCGACTGATACCGAAAAATGAACTATTCAATTTTTTGCTGAGATATTCAACATGACAATGCCATCTCAAATATCTGTCAACGTGCACACCTAAAATGTAAACGCTGCCAGCTGACTCGAGTTGATGGTCTCTATACTCAGTAAAAAAAGGTGCATGTAAAATAGATTCCCGCAGTTGAAAATGAATAACTTGAGTTTTCCTTAAATTCAGCATTAGAGAGTTTCGGTAACACCAATCTGAAAATTGCTTGATAAGTCCCCTGCATTTACTGTCAAGCTCGCTCCTTGTCTTGGCTGATACCCCCTTTGTCGTATCGTCAGCAAAAAGAGTGATAGACTCAGCTTTAACATAATCTTGAACATAATTTACAAATAATAAAAATATTAAGGGTCCCAAAACAGAGCCCTGAGGTACTTCAACAGATAGGGGGATAGTTTTCAGATCTATGATTTTATTTTCAACAAATATATGACGGTCAGACAAAAAACTAGATATCCAATCCAAAAATACACCCCTGAATCCTATATTATACATTTTACTTTGAATGAATGGAAATTGTAAACAATCAAATGTTCGTGACTGGAGATGTGCCGAAGATTTTCAATGAATAATTTTGAGAATCAAAAAACCCAATTATTTCTTTCTGAAAATATAAATACTACTACTACAGGAAGATGAATTCTCTAATTCTTGTGTTCATATCATCGTATTGTGAATATTCGATATTAAAAGTTTACAATAACTCTATTTCTATAAGTTTTTGACAAATTTCACTAGGGATCAATTTGTAACATAATTTCTGTTGACTTCGATTTCTAGGCTGTTTAAGAGGAAAATTGACATGCTGATTCCAAATCTTCAATCAGTTTCTTTCTATCACGTCAAGTTTTTTTTCTACAGTTTTTGCGCATACTATTAAGCAACTGAACTGAACTTCGCGGAACTGAACGCGAAGTGTGTTCTCCTCCACAATGGAAATTTATATGTTTCAGTCCCAACAGGACATTCACTTTCTTTGCATGAAGAATACGACGATATAAAAAAGGTCATTGACTTGTTGCTATATAATTTACACCAATGGACCATCTGTGTTGACCTCAAAATGGTTTGTTTCCTTCTTGGCCAGCAACGCGGATATACCAAGTATCCATGTTTTCTATTTATGTGGGACAGCAGAGCTCGTGAGAAGAATTGGGTGCAACCAGAGTGGCTGCTAATATCTGACCTGAAACCTGGTGATCCAAACATTCTGAATCAGCCATTCATCGACAGAAAAAACATTATATTTCCGGCTTTGCATATGAAACTAGGTGTGATGAAGCAATTTGTCAATGCTTAGTTGGCATTCAAAAGTATTTTCAAGGACTTGCTTGGTTAAACAGGAACCCAGAATTACATCAAAAATTATTCAACAACTCTTAGATAGCGTTAAAAAACGTGGCTGTAACAGAAGTAAGAAACTGCATTTCTTACATCGCCATCTCGCTAAATTTACAAAAAATCTTGGCGCTCTTAGTGATGAACAGGGTGGGCGATTCCATTAAGATTTGAAGGTCAAGTAGGCAAGGTATCAAAGTAGATTGGACGTCAGTGTGATGGCTGACTACTGTTGGAGTATCAAGCGAGAATGTCCCCAGATTGAACATTCTAAGAAAAGTTGTAAGCAAAAATTTTTACCGAAATATCTTTTTTATCTTTTGTATAAACAAAATTTAACTTTTGATATAAGAACCTACGTATGTATAAAATATGGTTACATGTTTGGTGAGTACAGTCAAAAACAAGTCACAGATCTAAAACAAGAAAATTGTTGTTCCCCAGTGATTATTCAAAAGAACATACAAGCAGAGCTGGCATGTGAAACATGAACAATTTGATATGTACATAATCCCTCTAGTGATAAATTTAAGAGAATATTGAAATAGATGTCTACATGTATTGAAAGCGTAAGACAGTTTATTGTTTCGTACTACAAGGTATTCATGAGTCCAACTAACGAAAGGCAACATCCCCAATCCTCAAATACCCTGCTATTGATCATAAGACAGAAATATACTTTAACGTCTTATGCATAGATTAGTGTATATCTCATAGATTAGTGTAAATCTTAGGAATCAAAGAAAAGCACATGAATACATCTAACATTGAAAGTTCCACATGTCTTTATCAAAAACTGAAATTGTAAAATGACTACCTCAATTGATAAGGTCGTGTGAAACTTTCAATTTTAAATGTATTCATGTGCTTTTCATTAATTTCTTATATTTGAGATGTACATTAATAGGTGCATTATATATGCATTTGATTTAACAGTGTATTTCCTTCTTATGATTGATCGAAGGGTATTGGAGGAGTGAAGCCGTTGTCTTTGTTTGGTGGACATGGTATACCTTGGAGTATGAAAAAGTCAACTGCCCTACGCTTCCAATAAATGTAGGCATCAATTTCAATATATTCTAACATTTATGCCTAGAAGGATAGTGGACACATCACATTGATCATATATCACATAGCTTGCTCTGTTATAATGTTTTTTTGAATAATTTGTAAAAAAAATTATCGAAAGAAAGTTATAATATACGTTTAATATATATATATATATATATATATATATATATATATATATATATATATATATATATATATAAAAAGAGATGAAGCAATGGTCCTAAGAATTGAGAATTCAAGTTCAGTCGCTCCTCATGGGGAACAATCGTAATAATAATAATATAAGGCCTCATCCCGTAGATGCTCGTCAAAAAGATCTAGTGCGCATATTCATTAATATATTTATCATTTTAGAAGCTGAAAAGAAGAGTTCGAAAGTCCACTTAAGAATTAACGCAGAATTAATCATGCTGCTGCCGTTTCATGGTTGTATGCCTGTTGCAATTCTTAAATGTAAATTAAAGTGACATAAAGTCAATGCTCAGAGATTAATCATTTCAAAACTCATAAAACCTTTTCGAATTTTGGAGATACCAACAAATTCATCAAACATGTACACTGCTGATCGAAGTTTGAGGTTTTCTTAAACATTAAAAAAACTATCAACATCGAAACGACGAGTCAAAATTAAGTTAGTGAGAACAAGAAAGTACCTACCTTGTTTCTTGAAAACTAGACAAGTACATCACTGAGTTGAGTTGGCATCAAATTGGAAAAAACATATAAATCAAACTCTATTATCGTGCTGTATATAAAGAAGGAGCTATTTTCTTTGTCGTAGTATTGCTGAGTGGGTGGTCCGCAAATTGAATAGCAGAATGCCAGTAACTCAATTCGAGTCAATCATAGCTCCATTGAAAAGAAAGCCATTCAAACCATCCGATTGTCTTCAATTCAAAGTTGATCAAAGCATGCCGAAGACAAGGTGTGTCTCAGCCTCTATTTACGTTGAGATCGCTCTTATTGTTCAGCTTGTCCGACGTTTCGAATGGGGAGTTCCGATAAATTCGCATAGTGGAGAAGTCGAGGGAGACTGAAAAATGAGGAAATTGGAAGAATATCCAATAAGCCAACGACGCCATTCGATGTCCGCAAGATTTTCGACGACAGACAATCAATTGCCGTGTAGATTTCGGCAGAGATTTCCCTTGAATAAACGTTTTCATTCGTTTCCTTTTTTTGTCGTCCAGCTTTCGGTGATGAGGGTTTTTGTCTGTGAATTGTAATTGGAACTTTGGTGTAATTAAAGTCTTCAGCAAAAAAGCATGTAGCCGGTTTTCATGTCATTTCTTTTCGATCACTCTTTGAATCGTGAAGTGCGATGTTTTGTTTTCAACAGAAAAAATTTATTTATAGATATAATAGAATGCCGATATAAATCACTCCTGAACTCTCAATCTACCTGAAGAACACATGGTTACGACATATTGAATCATATTAAATGAAAGATATTCAAAAATAATTATCACTAAGTTACTACAAAACACCACGAAAACGCCAGGAAAAATTAAAAGTGTGACAAGAGTGAAGAGCATAGAAAATTTAAATAATTGCTGGTGAAAAGCAAATTCAGATTGAAGAGAAGGCGTTTCTATATTTATAATTCAAAAAGGTTTATACAGATATGAAAATAGAAATTTATGGTATTAACCTGCTATTTTGTGACAGCCGTTTACATATGTTTCGGGCTATTGGCTCTCGTCAGACCGGCGCAGTTCAAGTTTTAGATATTAGAACTTAGAATTCGATTAAAAACACAAAACAAAACACAAATTTCTACGTGAGGAATCGACTTCTTTATGGCTTGAATTGAATGTCTCTGTTGGAGTTCTATTCGACTCTGTTGCTCCAACAAAATACTCAGTTGTTTGTTCCTTGCATTTTCCTGAAAGTGATATCATCAGGGAAGAGAAATTTGTTTCGCCTGGTGGGATTGTGAGCATAACAAAAAGAAGGAGATTAGCCTTTTACTCAGTTTCTTCAATTTTTGTAAAAAATGTACCCTCACCTAGGAAAAGCCTAGAGGAAAGGCGGAATAATAATTTAGCTCGCAATGATTATTTGAATAACATTTTTGAATAGTCAGATTTAATTGACAATTTTCAAGATTTAATTCTTCATTACTCCAATAAAATAAATATTCCTGAATCTTGAAATGTGATTCAGTTAACATCAAAATGTATCTTTACGTTCTTAATTTAAGTGAGTAAATTATTATTATAAGTAACCAAATTACGGTGGAAGAAGACATGCTAGTAACTAACAGTATTTTCAAATTGGATAGGTCGTGTAAAATAGAAAATATTTAGATGAGATACAAAGATATTTCAGACACTGTGGATCAATCTTTCACATATTGTATAGAGAAATATTAAAACTAGTTGTGGTATGCTAGAGAATTTATCAAAAAACAGGGTAGTACTTGCTTGAATTTAAATAATTTACGAATTTTAATTGATAAAATGAAATTATTACTTCCAAAGAAAAAAGATACCCGTCTGATATTATAATTATGTATCTCATGTCATGCACCATTGCTGTGCGGATGATTTGATTCGGAATTACTTCAATTTTTCCACAGAAATATATCTTCAAAATCTGTAACATTTTCATAGATATTGTAATATCTGCAGTTTTTATGTAAATAAGTGCCACTGACTAACAGAAGTACTTTTTACGCAAAAGGAGCTTCATCGAAAACAGCGTTGTTTTCTTGCTAATGTTTCACATTTTTCTGTTACGGGAATAATACCCAATATAATGTTCAATATGTTTTAAATACCAATGATATTTCATATCCTCTCGGAATGAACCAAAAATTATGAGTTGAGATAATGCTTGAAACTTTGGGAACATCCGAATAGGAGAGTAGACCAGTGACCCGATTTTGGTAACACCACCTAGCCTTTTTATGGCCTATTTAAAGTCGACCCTGACACTGTACAGCCTTGAAGTATCCCAGAGTGGATGAAATTAAATGAATTCATTTTGAACAAAAATAAATGATTAATTATGAATGTTGAACATAAATGTCAACTTCCTGACATGAATAAATTACGTATTATTTATTGCTGAATAAATAGAATTTTTCTTGAGAACACTGCAGTTGAGTTTTTGGAATCGATCTACGAGTGTTTGGATGAACACTTGTTTGTGGCGGGGTTATTTTTTGATTTATCTTCGGCATTTGATTAACTATTACTTGGATGTTAAATATGGGGACTTTACCATCGAATTTGAAAGTACTGAAAGCTCATTTGTATAAGAGGAGAGTTAAATCTCTGCTCTCAACAAAGGCATACTATAGTGTGGCAAAGTATTTCGATGATTCGAATGTAGGCAATAATGTGTGAATCAATTTTTTGTATCATATGTTTTTATATCTTTTTAACACCAATGTTCTTCACCATATGAAATTGTCTCAAATGTTTAATATTTCTGAGGTAATTTTTTTTTCTTTTCAAATAAAGTTGTATATTATTGATAAATGTAAATTTAACCAATATATCCAATTTTTATTTATCCAGTTTTTGTTTGAACCAATATTTTTGCTCGAGGGTTATATGGAAGATCAGACTCAAAACTGAATTCAGTCTTTTTCAGAGCATCCTTCCTAGGTGTAATTATTGTATCAATTGAAATGAATGTAATTCTACAATGTGAAGAATGTTTCTCAATTAATTTATTTTATTATTATTATTTCTTGTTTTTTCGAAATCGAATAATAACTTCGATGATTCGATGTTTTCGAATTTTCCTTTCTTCATTCTATTTAAAAATAATTATATTTGTCGTTCATGGGAATACTTCGAAATATTTAATTCCATTAATTATATGTACACGTCACAAACAAACCGTATACGGTACGGATTAAAATTAGCAAAACCCTACACAGATAGAGTTGGAAGAGACATGAATAGCCTGAACAAATATTTGTACGTGCTGAAAAAGTGGCACTGAAGGGAAACCAGCCAGCTCTTGTGAGGATCCGCGTAGTCTCATTTATTTCCGTTGTAATTGAAATGTTGATTTCAGCATTATTTTACCCGTAGCGACGATAACTGTAGCGAGAATTGAAATGTGAAGTTTTCAGCGGATTTCAGCAACCTCCATTCTGGGCGGCGTTCCAGCAGGAATTATTGTTTCTCGCTGAAACGACCCAGCCACAATTAGAACATCTGACAAGCTGACAAATGTCTCTCTTGAGTTGTTCGAATTTGTATTCCACGCGTATACTGGCTATTTGTAGTAAGGCCATTTTCTGAATGATTGTTGCTATTTCTCATTACAACGGATGTTTCGGCGTGGAATTCATGAGGGAAACGTCTCTTGAAAGTTGTCGTTATGCACAAATCCCGGCACACCTGATTCTTACGAGATGCGCGTCTTTCGTTCTGGAACACAGGTTTTATATTGTGATAATTTTAAAATTGAGATAAATGGTTGAAGCTCTAACGAACTCATGTCTAATTAGCAGTTAAAATAAAGCACAGTGGTTTGGTTTCTACACATAATAACATTGTAGTCCTAGAGCCTTTAAATGACGTCAAATTTGTCAAAGAATGCATACGAATGTGATAGAAAAATCGGAGCAACTATCATTTGTCAATCATCGAATATATGATCATCTTTCTCAACAGGTCATCGAAAATATCAATTGAATATAAACTAAAATTCTTGAACTTTTGAAATTTTGAAAGTTTGAAAACACTCGAACTTTTGATTCACACTCTATTGACAACATTGCATAACGCGTTTCGTCGTTACAAATGACTTCTTCAGATGCTAACAGAATACTAACACCAAATTTGAAAAAACAGGTATAAATATCAAGGCAATTCTCAGGATTCTATGACTCTGGGTTTCACCTAAGATATTGCATTCTAAAATCTAATTTTTGTTACCTGAAATGGTTCAACAAGGGTGAATTGTTTAAATCTGTTCATTGAGCAAATTTCCAGAAAATTTAAGCCGATTTATTTTCACTATTTCCCAAAAATCTGATTGACTACTCTGTATATTATGTAACATTTCGAAATTCGTATGTATCTAATTTGGCCTTGATTAGAGTCATTAGCCAGCGAAATTTCAGAGTTTTATAACCAACCGAATTGCTTTCGTTACATGTGAAACTATATTTATGTTTCTGGATTCTAGTACCAAAATTTCTACTTTTTTTTACCAATATACGGTACATGTTCCTCAATTCAACTAGTAAACACCAGATCTATCTTCTCTTTTAATTTTGCTTTTATTGTTTTTGATGTGTCTCGACAAATTATTGTTTGTTCTAAATGAAATACTGAAATTATGTTTATGTCAAAACGTTTTGACTTTTTGACTAGGTGTTCCAAAATGCGTTAAACTATAGTATTTCCGTTTTCTATCAGACTTAGAAGGAAATACTAATCCTACAGGTTTCTGGTTAAGTTTTTTGTGAAGAATTTTTGACACTAGTCCGCTCTCATAATTATTATTAACCGCAATCTGTTTAACGATGTTCAGTTCGTTATTGAAGTTTTCTTATGATAAAGGTATATTAGTTAGTCTATGTGTCATACTGTGAAAATCTGCCATTTTATGTCAATATGGGTGACATGAGGAGCTGTGTATTATGGTATCCGTATGGAAAGGTTTACGGAAGATTGAAAATTCTTCGAGTCTAAAAAATTAAGTGATTCATCAGATTCTATTTCGGTTGTAAATTCTATATTCGGATCAAATGCGTTAATGAAGTTTTTAAAGTTTTCATATATACATATCCATACCAGAAAATATTAATTCTATTTCACCTCATCATCAGACAATCAGCCCAAATGGGAATCATGGGATGCAAACCGAAACATTTTTTTTAGATTTGCATACTTTTGACTGAAAATGTTTAAGAACTTTAATATTCAATTTGTGAAACAATTGAATTTTAACGTTTAATTTGAAAACAGTCGCTATTATTTTCATCATTTATCATTCACATTCTTGATATCTGTTCAACACAGTCAATCAATATTTCAGGAAAAAGTCGATTTTTCGTATAGTTTATGAATTTTTGATTGAAAATTTTCCGAATGAAAATTTTAACAATTTTCAACGAAACCTTCCGTTTCACTATCTGCATTGTGACTTCCTACCCTACTCAAATATGATCTTTATTGAGTGCCAATATCACCTGAAAATCTCAATGAACTCTAATGATTCAAAGTGTTGAGTGTGACACTGAAAGTGTCCCAAGTCATGGTTAGACTTCACAGTCAAGGATTCAGATAGGGAAAAAAGCATGAATACAATTCAACTTCTAATTAATTGATAAATGAAATTAGTCCCGGTTTGCTGGGAGCACCAATCTAGGCCTGTTGTATTTCCATCCTACATCTTCTTCGTAGTCTCCTACGGTGGCTACAGGGGGCTTGGATTAGTTGCAAGGTCTGCGAGCATTTCCGCTGCAGTTGCTCTGATGGTCTTCAAAACTCCCTGCGTTACGAAGTCTCTCTTAATCTGAAACTAGACCTTCAGCAGCATAGCCCCAAACTGTTAAGGCATAGATCATGGTTATACGGATTATTGTCTTGTACAAATCAATCTTCATGGCAGCACTGGTCTTGCTTCGACTAACGATGAGCATTAAAGCTGACCATGTGATGCTTTGGCTCAGGCCATGCAGTAGTCTATATGGGACTTCCATTTAAACTTCAGAGGAGTTCATTTGAATTTCTTCATCTGGACGGTGTTTTCGCATGATCAGGAAAAACGCCGCGCTCCTCCAGGTATTCAAGGAAATGCACCAAGTCGCGAACCACTCCTGCAAGTTCTCATCGACCTTTTGTAGTGTCTGGGCAACTAGTGAAGAACTCATGGCGGAGTCGTCGGCGTAGAGGGCAAGTGTTCAGCACATCCCTCTGACATAGGTTGAAGATGATCATCGGAGATAACACCGAGGCTTAGACAAATCGGATAAAGTTTATATACGTTCTCACCTTAGCTACACGGTGGAGACTATCATCTTTATGAGGGGAGTACGTTTTCACACTACATCGTGTTCTTTTACATAAATTGGTATGGAGAAGAGCAGGAAATCCAACGTTCGATATCCATATGGGTAAATTCCAGATCACGCTATTGCACACAATTGAGTACTTTGTTAATACATGCAATTGAATAATTGAATTCAGTAATTATCTGTACAAAAGAAATGATGGTCTATAACTAGGGACCATTCTTTCTCTTCGACTTGCATGGCAAAGATGATTTCCTACCATTATGTATCCATACACATTATGCAGTTGTAAACATCCTTCTTTGTACCGCTCATATGTACCTACCGGATAGTTGGTTTTCGAAAAATTCTTGAAATACTGCCGAAACAGTAGTAGGTAGCTCGAAAAATTTGTTATTAGTGCATGTTTCTTCTGTTTTACAACTTTTCCATTTATAAACATGAAAAATCTCTTCACTTTATGATTTCATTTTATAAACAGATTGTTTTTGCGATTTTGTGCTTGTTTCCGTATTTCCATTTCAATTTTTTCTCATCTCCTTACGAAAAGGAAGAAAAACTCGTTCCACAAAATTTTAAAGGATCATTTCCTAGAATTGGAGAGAAAATGTTAAAATATAAATTATAATAGATGGCCATGAATGATTCAGATAAAAAACGTTTCGCTAAGCAGGCCGATGTTCGATCCTTACTCTTCATTTAAAAACACAATTACTTATCATCACAAACCTTATACTGAAATAATAAAAACACGAAATAACGGAGAATGAATTTGATGGTTGATTTGAGATGGCCACTTAAGGTATAACAATTATAATTGATACCCGTTCGTTATAAAAATTGTTGGTTTTTATCGTCTTAGCAAAATTGAAATGGAAATATATGTTTGCTAGTTGGCTATGAGAACCTTCAGCGTTTCGCTGTACCCTATGAAATCTTCGGAGACCGACCACTTTTGATGAATTTTTTTGTGAATAGTTGAAAAAAGAAGATCGTTTCATGTTTTTCAAGCAGTTTCTTGATGAAAATTTTAGCACAAGGACTAAAGCATTTTTTATTCACTAACTTCCACGAATATGAACTGAATTTCAAATATGGTTCAAACTATAAAATCTCTTATCGAAGGATGTTCAGATAAATTTCCTAATGAACCACTAAACAGGCACAGAAACGTTAGGACTCGGCAAAAATGATAAAAATTCATAATCTGCTGAAAATTGTGCTTCAGAACGAAACCGCAAAACACGAATCAGAACTGTTTTAATTTCCATAATGGCAAGGCAAGTCACCGAAAATATAATCAAACCAAATATTGACGTGCAATATTCATTGATATGCATAGGATATTTTCTTCGGTCGAATCTGCAGACGAATATTTCCAACTGGTCTTCATATTTTAATATTCGGATGTGGCGGAAAAATTCGTTGCTGTATAATTTTTATTGATTGATATTCCTGGGTGGTTTGAAGAGGAAAATGCTCGGATTTAGCGCGTTTTCATTGTTCCTAATGATCTACAGTTGCATTTCAACTAGGGGAATAGGGAACGTACGACCCTGCAATCGGCTGCACTATAATTAAATTCTTTCGGTTTTATTATAACTCTGATTCTATGGTTATTATTTTTATACCGTGATTCGAATTCAATCGTAGATTGTTCTGAACAGTTTGACTAAAGTTTGGATTCATAAATTGCAAAAAGTAATTGATTTCAGTATAAAATTTTTCTCTGCGGGTATTCGGAGGTATGTACCTACTCCAATCGGAATAATTAGTGCCTGTTCCGATAAGCAAGTTTTTCAGCTTTGAATTTAAATAGCTTTCAGTTCACCCTCTGGTTATTTCGGATGTTGTTTAATCATTCATAAAACCTCGGTATTTTCGGTATAGAATTTTCAGTATTTGATATTCCCTATAATTCCGAATTGAATTTGTTGGTAAAATGAGTCTGGATAGAAAATTTGCGTTATTTTTGCAATGAATTCATTTCAAACAAATGTATCGAGTAGAAGAGAATTCACAGAATTTTTTACTGGAAATATTATAAATTGGTTCTTCAAAGCCATATCTGCCAGTTCTAATTTTTATTTGTTTTTTCCAATATATGATTCATTCATATGAATAAACGTCAATTAATTCATATATTAAACGTCAAACTTATTTTTCAAAAAAATCAAATTAAATTTTTTGAATTTTCACATATTCATTTTTGGTATCAGAGGAACATTTTTGGCTTATTAGAAATACTTGAAACGAATATGTGAAAATACAAAAAAAAATTAATTTAATTTTTCAAAGAGTTTGACGTTTTGTATCTATAGTAATTCATGAAATTCTATTATTCATTAGTTTTGGCAGAGTTGTGATATACAACAAAACGTCAACGAAAATTAAATTTTTAACACTGAAATAAGACTGTTATTGCTAAAAACATTGAATATATATTTATATATATATATATATATATATATATATATATATATATATATATATATATATATATATATATATATATATATATATATATATATATATATATATATATATTTCTTGAAATTGATTTATTGCCTGTTTAAGATATTTTATTTCGAAAGTTTCAACAGGCTTTTTTTGATATGAAAAACTTTATTTTTGTTGACGTTTCGTTGTTATATTACAACTTTGTCAAAACTAATGAATAATAGAATTTTATGAATTACTATAGATATCAAAACGTCAAACTCTTTGAGAAATTAAATTAGTTTTTTTTTGTATTTTCACAATTATTTTAAATAATTTCGAATTATTCATTAGTTTTGACGTTGTAATATAACAACGAAACGTCACAAAAATAAAGTTTTTCATATCAAAAAAAGCCTGTTATTGCTAAAAACTTTCGAAATATAATATATTTATATATATATATATATATATATATATATATATATATATATATATATATATATATATAAAATATATATATATATATATATATATATATATATATATATATATATATATATATATATATATATATATATATATATGATAAAACTTGATTTCCAGTCCGCGTACGAAAAGGGGTCAACACAGACAACTCCACATCTGCAAAGTCGAACGCTTTCAAGAGAAGCAAAACTTCTAGGGTTTGAGAATAACATCAAATGGGATATCGTTGGTCTCTATGAGGTGAGAAGAAAGGGCGAAGGTCTGATCGAGTTTATGAGTGGCCACATGTTCTACTATCGAGGAACTGATACCGGAAGAACCAGTGATATAGGTTTCGTTGTGAATCGACAAATAAAACATCTTATCGCCAGCTACGAGAGTACCTCAGATAGAGTCTCCAAAATCGAAATGACCATATCACGACGATACAAGCTCGTGATTCTTAAGGTCTATGCTCCAACGGGTTCTTGCACTGACGAACAGATGGAGATGTTCTAGGAAGAGGTACAACATCTTTATGACTGCAGCGGTGCATACTTCAAAATGGTTATAAACGACTTCAATGCTCAAATTGGAGAAAAACAACCCGGAGAGCGGTTGGTTGGAGGTTTCGGATATGGCATGCGAAATGATCGAGGAAGCAGAATGATAGAGTTTGCGGAGGCTTGTTCTGCTGTTGTGGCGAATAGCATGGTTCAGAAGAAGCCATGGTGTAAATGGTTTTGGCATGGGCCTAACAACATCAAAAGGGAATTTTACTACATACTTCTGAACAGAAGACGGAGCCTTAGCGGTTGTGGTGTGTTGAACCAGCTTGACGCAGGAAGTGATCACCGCATGGTAAGAAGTGAGGTTTGCTTTAGTGTCAAGCTGAAGCGGAGAAAGCTCTTCAAGTGCCGAGAGAAACGAGTCAACACCAGAAACCTGAGATTGAAATCCGATGAATTCGACAGGGAAATTTCTAACCATCTGGCTCTCAGACCGACAGAGACAGAAGATGCGCTGCTGAACGCTATTGAATCAGCGGCTCACAATGTGGAAGGACATCAAACTGGTCACAAAGTTTCCAAATAAACCGACGAAATGAAAGCACTCCAAGATGAACGCAGAAAAATTAGAGCTTCACTGAGAATTAGAAGCCAAAGGAAAGAATATGCGTCACTGAATGCATTTTTTAGGAGAGAAGTCAGAGCAGATGTGCAGAAATACAACACTAGAACAGTGAGGCAGGCTATAGAAGATTCAAGAAGTTATAAGAAAGCTATCCAGAAGAACATGATTGGGAAACATCAGATAATCGTGCTCAAAAATTCAGGCGGAGACAGAATTACGAAGAAATTCGAAATTCCAGATGTCGTCACTGAGTTCTACAAACAACTCTATAGCGTTGAATAATATCTATGAAAGACTCCTTTCAATTTAGTGATAAAGTCGATAATTTCCAATTACCTGACGGACATGAGGTCTTTTCATTGTATGTGATCTACCTCTCTATCAATATTTCCATTGATAACATCTTCAAAATGATAGAAAGACGATGAGACAGGATTAGAATTATATATATATATATATATATATATATATATATATATATATATATATATATATATATATATATATATATATATATATATATATATATTCCATTCAACAAGTTTGAAAATTTTTGAAACACACTTAATATTCACTCCCGAGAATGATAGGTTGTGTTCTCGTTGACTTCACTTTATTACAAGGACGCGAAGCATAATAATGATGAACTGAAAGTTTCGTTCGAAACTATCATTTTTACATCATTTTGGCCTGACATTTCTTTGAATTTCTCATTTCAATATTCTTTTTCTAATTCCAATAATATCTTCTGGTCGGTTTGATGGTGTCATTCTGTCAGTTCGAAATTGACAGAAAATCAGTATTTCTCACATTCAGAAGACATTAAAGCTGGAACCATTTTTCTAAGTATACCGCGAACGTCAATCAATAATATATGAAATATATGGCAATCGTATTTTACTTCGCATCAGAATATTAAGATATAAAGTCTGTATTGCAATTTCATACTGGATACAGCCGTAGAAAATAACCTATGCATATCAATGAGTTCCAAATGTCAGTATTCCGTGATGAAAGTTCTCGTGATTCGCTTCCAGCCCATGTGCCTCAGTTGCTGAAGTTTTGATTCCTGTTTAATAGCTCGAGAATTTGATGTATCTTTTCGTGAATATGTGTCACCAAAGTATCTTTCCGAACGAGAAAATTGCAACACAAATATTCCTTCTAATACCGAATTGAATTGATGATGTTTTGTAATCGGTTCATTAAATCGTGTTGAATATACTGATTTGAATATAAAGCCAATTCGACTAGAGTCTACAGGTGTTGAACTACATCTACTCGTATAATATAAAAATGAATCACAAAATGTGTTAGTAAGCGCATAAGTCAACAACACCTGAACCAATTTCGCCAATTCTTTTTTCTAAATGTTCGTTGAAGTCTAAGGGTGGTTTTTAAGGCGATAAAAATTCTAATAATTTCCAGAAAACCCCCAAAAACAGCCCGTTTCTTTTTCTCATACAAACGTTTTCTAACTAAAATGTAGAGTCTACGGCTGGACCGATTTCACTAATTTTTTTTGGTGTTTATTATTGTCAGGGAAAAAGTTTTGAAAATTTCATGTAAATTTAGAAAATTCAAGAACCCTTAATTGAAATAAAAGTAAGAAATCATCAATTCCAGAAAAGAGGATAAAAAAAACTTAATATCTCATCACACATTTCGGTTGTGGTGGCCAACCATCATCAATAAACCACATTTTTTACCGAGCACCAAAAACTCGAACATCTCCCAAGAAATTACTCTTCACATCGTCAATGACTCTTTGCTGTAGAAAAACTGATCCAATCAGATAGTTAGAAGATTGTAGGTAGGCTGTGTATATTATTTTTATTTATAGTACTATTTCAATTCCAATTAAATATAAAATTATATCTGCTTCCATCTGTATCTGCATAGGGAGGCGAATAGACAACTTAGAGTCTACTTTGACGACAAACTGCTACTCCACAACCATCATCCAAAATACTTAGGGGTCATCCTGGACCGTACACTGTCATTCCAGCACCATCTAGAGAATCTTTCCGCAAAAATAAGAACCAGAAACAATATCATAATCTATGGGGAACGACGTGAGGTTCTACTGCTGATACTCCACGCATTTCAGCACTCGGTTTGGTCTACTCCTTCGCGGAATATGGTGCTCCGGTGTGGCTCGATAGCGCACATACTCATAAGGTCGATGTACAGCTGAAAAACAGCATAAGAATTATTGGCGGCACCCTACGGTCGACCCCTACAGAATGGATGCCCATACTGAGCCATATTCCGCCTACAGATCTTCGACGAAAAGCGGCTCTCCTCCTGGAGTATAAACAATCAACTACGCATTCCTCAGGACGCAGATATACTGGAGAGAAATACGTTGCGATCTAGAAAACTACTCATGAAAACTGCCGCAGAACTGTTCCATTTCAACCTGATAAACTTATGGAAACTAAATTGTATCCAGAACTGCCCACCACACTGTCGAAACCTGCCCTGCATAAGAAATGAACCCGCCGCCTTCGACCAACCTTGCAGAGTATGGACGACCCAGGACAGAATTCGCACATCAACATGGCAGATGCACGGACTCGCTACATAGGTGGAGCAAGACTCTCTCCTCATACTGCGACTGTGGAATTGTCAAACAGACCGTTCGTCATATCGTTGGAGATTGTCCCAATAGAGCATATGACAGACCCTTTGATGATTTTCTAAACGCAACAAATGCTGCTATTGACTATGTGAAAAACCTTGGTGTATGTTCGTGAATGAACTGTGCTATCATTACCATTCGATAAATAACTAAAATTCAAACACATAAACTTTTGATCTACACTTTTGACTTACAACATAGCATGACGCGTTTGGTCGTTACCAATGACTTCTTCAGATGCTAACAGAATACGGTATTCTAATAGCATCTGAAGAAATCGTTTCTATCGACGAAACTCGTCATGCTATGTTGTCAATTGAGTGTAATTCAAAAGTTCAAGTAATTGAATTTTAGTTTATATTAAATTATAATAGGTTTATATCAAGTTAACACCAACATTATTAAATGTTTTAATTTTGTCTACGTATGTTTTCAGGCTATATCTACACGTTCTCATTCGACTGAAAATATAATTGTTTCGGTAGAATTTGTTTAATCATCGTTCGTTTGAAGTTCATGAAATACGTACAACATTTGTAGAGTTTCCAATATCTCATCATCTCTGATGTCCTCCCGCTGCACGGCGGGTCAATTCATTAGGTTATCGAATTCGTCCAAGCTGATGTTTTGATCATGTTTTTTATATTCGGTGCTATCAACTAATGGCATGATATATCTTCGTTGTTTACCGGTATTTCGAATATTGTAAGCTTTCAGGTTATCATATGCGGGCGAGAAAGCTATAATGAAGAAATGTTGGTATGCATGAATATCGTTCATTCTAACTTTGGGGTTCACAGGTAGTTCACATCAACTATATGGCGTATTATGTTTGATGTGTCACATGAGATTTGATCCATTCAAAGTTATCACTGAAATGAGGGTACCTATGCATATAGAAGTCCCTTACTAATTTGAAACCCAAGGTGAACCTATACGTTCCGACTATACCATGTAATGAATGAAAACAGGGCGAAACGAAAACCATTCTTTTTTCAATGAATTGATAAGCAAGTATAGTGGTGATTGATAACTCAATCAATTGATATATATATATATATATATATATATATATATATATATATATATATATATATATTATATTACAATAAATGTTCCGTTTCGCTTATTCAAAATTTTCCTCTTTGGGTATTCGGCAGTAGGGGCGAAATTAAGAACACACAATCTTCAATTTATCATCTATATTTCGGACACTAATGCGGTCCTTCATCAGGATGCTAAAAATTCAATATAAAAATACAATCCAATAGAACTGCAGCGGGACACTTACATTTGACCTGTGGTAAAGACCAAAAAACACAACAAGAAAACTCATCTACAGGTAAGTGATACAAGGAACAGGTGTCACGGAGATCGATAATACACTAATATATATTCACTAATATATATTCACTAATATTCAGATTTTAAAAAGCTAACAATTGTGCAATAATTATTATAAAATTGAGGTTAATAACTGGGTTAGTTCTGATTGACAAACGACAAACAGAAACACGAAAACGACAAACGACAAACACGTTACACTTCAATGATGGACTCCTCTCTACGAACAGGTTGGCCAGTAGGTATGCCTATCCAATGACAAAAGTCAATTATATATGTTGCTCAAACCGTTGATATCCGTCCTTTCATTGATCTGTTGTCGTGCTCTTTGATATACCACATTTCTAAAAAAGTTTTTCATTGAATTCGAAGCATTTGGGCCTTAATTTCAACTTTCAATTTTGATATAGCACATTTCGAACCACATCTATCGGGGCGTAATCTCACATCGTTTTTGTGCAGGGCAATACGACGTTTGAGACTTTGTGAGGTTTGTCCCATATAAACTCATGGACAATTGGTACAAATGACGAGATAGACACAAGCCGACTTCGACATAGTTAGAATGTCGTCTTTAAAGTTTGTGAAAAGTCTCCTGATCTGAAAAGGGTTGTACTTAGCAATCTTCACATTAGGAATGTTAGAGAAATATAAAATAGTTTTTGTGATAACCCTGGAATGGAAGGTAGAGAAACATACTCAATATTGTCCTCGGTCAAATCATGACCCACAGAAACAACATGAGATGTTTGCGCAGGATTATTGTCATTAGTTAGGTTATCCGATTCGTCCTTTCCTGTATTGTCCATTCCGATATTAATGCTGTAAAACAATTTACCTAAATTGCTTGGCAGATACACATTGTCCAATAGGATGCTGAAAAGACTTTTTTCCGCTGTAGATCTAAAATCCGGATGCGTAACGGTTCTAACCCTTCTCAACAAGCAATGACTAAGTTCACCTTCGGTTTTAAATCGTGACTAGATCTGCGATGGATATATATTCTAGAAGATGTGCCCCTCTGGTAACAATCTAACTTGATGATATTGTTATCTATTCTGATTGCTTTTGTATCAACAAAGGGACACCTCCGTCAGTCTCCTCTTCAGCAGTAGAGTTGATGTTCTCATCGGAGAAACTAAATATCCTGAGAATGTTATCTCTACCTTCCATGGGTTTAGACAGAATTAGGTCGTCCACATACTGGTAGATCAATGGGATTCGGTACGAAAGTTTGAAGATACTGCTCCTCAGAAAAGAAGACACCA
Organism: Henosepilachna vigintioctopunctata; assembly: GCA_030704895.1. Lineage (NCBI taxonomy): Eukaryota > Metazoa > Arthropoda > Insecta > Coleoptera > Coccinellidae > Henosepilachna > Henosepilachna vigintioctopunctata. Next base: position 6,800,238 of record JARQZJ010000033.1, on the reverse strand, counting down.
CCATAGCTGCAAGAATAGAACTTAAGTTTCTTTCCGTCGGACTCCAAAAATTTTGAGAATAAAAAGTTATGTCAAATTTTAAACATATATATATATATATATATATATATATATATATATATATATATATATATATATATATATATTATATATATATATATATATATATATATATATATATATATATATATATATATATATATATATATATATATATATTCAGTGTTTAATTGGATTTGCAGTCTAGGACAGGAAAATCAGTTACCTCTTTAAGCTTTCGAAAATGTTTATTTTCTTCTTCAGGGCTGAAATAGTACAAAAGTTAACAGTTTATATAGCAAGGCACTATAAAAAGTTTTTTCTTACAAATACTGTGAAGTTAGTCCGAAAGTACATTAGTTTTTAGAATTTTGAAAATAATTACAAGTATTCCCAAATGCATTGGGTTCGAATATTGCTGCATTCTGCGTATTAGGTAGTCTAAGGAAGCGACGACAATGACTGTATTTCTCAATTTCGCTTTTCAAGATTATCACAGTAATTGTAAGAGAAAATTTTTTATAGTGCCTTGCTATATAAACTGTTAATTTTTGTACTATTTTAGCCCTGAAGAAGAGAATAAACATTTTCGAAAGCTTGAAAAATACAAAAGAGGTATTTGACCTTGACTGCAATCCCAATTAAACACTGAAAATACATATCTACAGTCGTTAAACATTCAACTATATATATATATATATATATATATATATATATATATATATATATATATATATATATATATATATATATATAGGACATATATATATATATATATATATATATATATATATATATATATATATATATATATATATATATATATATATGTATATATAAATCACACTCATAAGAATCACCTGGCTTACCATGAGTTTTTCAGAGGTTTCTTCATGATGAAGAAGACTAAAACTTCCGAAGCGACTGATGAGCCAGAAATATTCCTCTGATACTTAAAATCAATAAGTGAAAATACAAAAAAACTAATTTGATTTTTCTAAAAAATGAGTTTGAAATTTTGATATGTATAGTATTTCATAAAATTCAATTTTTCATTAGTTTTTACAAAGTTGTGATAAACAACGTAACGTCAACAAAAATAAAGTTTTCATTTTGAAAGAAGCCTGTTATTGCTTGAAACATTCAATATAAATATATATATATATATATATATATGTTCACTTTAAAGATATTTTACATTTTGAATGTTTTTCGGTCTTTCCAGAGATGAACAACCTGATGACAGGCGGAGTGACTTGTAACTTTGTGTGAAATATTTATGCAAATGAACGTGTTATGAAAAATATTAAGAAAATATATTATGAAAAAAAATGAGTGGTTTTCGAATAAAATCGTAATTATACACGACAATTTGTGTGTAGTTTTCAAAATACAAGTAACGTTAACGTAACCACGAAACGTTAACAAAAATAAACTGTCCCAAGCGGCGTTAAATTCATATCGTTAAATATCCAAACGCCCAACGAAATCACAAAGTTGAAAAACAATATTGAAGCCTGTCATTTGAGCTAAAAACATTCAAAATAATGTGATTCATAAAAATATATAAAAAATAAATATAAGGTTGCCTTAAAGAGAGTACCTAAGTATATATATATATATATATATATATTTCTGATATATATGCATTATATATACTTGAAATCTTTATTGAAAGGTGAATTTTTCGATAGTAAGAAGCTTTCGAGGATAATTACCGCTTGATAAAAAATCGCTTTCATATAAAAGAATCATATATAAAATATATTGTCAAAGAACCTGGATATATATATATATTGCTTATATATATAAAATAGATTGAATTACGCATACTTCGTGGTAAAGGTCAGTACTAGTCCATTGAAATGTTACATTGAACCTTGCATTTATCAGAGGACGCAATTTTATTGTTGGGACATGTGGGGGGGGGGGTTGCTAGAAGCTAACTCTGAGTTTGTGGGGTTGCAACCCTTGTCCCGCGGCCGCCATATTGGAAAAAGGGGTGTAAACGCCTTTTATCCATATCTCTCAAACTATACATCTCACCAAAAATTTGTATTGTAGCAAATCGCTTTTTCTACAATTTTGTTCATCTAACTTTTTCCGATAAAATTGAAAATAAAAAAAGTTATTAACAAAATATATGTAATTTTTCCAAAAATTTCCTTTTTTGTGTTATAACTTTTTTTTTTTCAATTTTATCGGAAAATTACCTCAAACCAATATTGTAGGCAATTCGATAACAAACAATTTGACCTATAATTTTTTTTTATTTACATGCATTTGCGAGGGTTTTGGAGCGCTCCAAAGCCGACTACTCGCAACAATCTGGTCACAATGGAACGTCAGATTTACTTATATATTATTCTTTTATTTTAGATAACGTTCTTAATATTATTTGCAACATTATTATATTATTATTTAATTTTAACTGACCTTTTTCTTACCATAATACTTACAATATTATTCTTTTTTACAATAATTTCTAATGCGACTGTACATTTACAAGAACTAGAAGCAGGTAGAAAAGGTCCAAGTTACCGTTTGGGGACAAGTTAATATCTGCCTGCTATTTTTTTATTATTTGCCTTTCAAGGTTTAGCTGTTTTCTCCTCCTCTATTTCTTTTTTCAGTTGTGCTACGTATCTCGCCACGTGTAGACGTATTAAAAATTGTGAACACTATTTTCAATTAAGTAGATATAATTCAGAGTTTTGCGTGCAGAATTTTTCATTTAGTGATAAGCTTCTGGCTTTCTTTAATAGTTCATCATGAGTGATTGTTTTATTTGTAAAAAGCCTCTCGGGGATGACAAAATAAGAACTGTGAAAGCTAGAGGAGTAAAAACGTTGCTTGATCGAGCAAAAGCCAAAAACGATGTAGAAAATGAACAATTTTTACAAACTGTTTCGGAAGTAACTGTGCATACGCAATGTTACCATTATTACAATGATAGTCGAACGGATAATGTCGTTCGTCGTCTGAGCAGTAGCAGTTCATCATCTTCAGTTTCAGAAATTGTAGCGACAGATTTTGATTTTTCGCTTAATTGCTTCATTTGTGAAGAAACATATGCAGATCAGAGTCATTTGCGTCAAAGCCGGCATCGCATTTACGGTCATCGCATTGCTTTTCACGCCACCATTGTTTGGAGTACAATTGCTTGCTACAATCCTAGTGATATTTAGCTCCATCATCTACTAAGCTGGGTACATTGGCTATACGATCAACAATGCCCTTTGCCTCGTCGTCAGATCGTCTGAGAACAAGGTCCAGAATGCTTTTTTTTGTACCTTCATTTCGTACCTGACAGATCTTCCTCAGCCGGCTTTGACGCAAATGACTCTGATCTGCAAATGTTTCTGCACAAATGAAGCAATTAAGCGAAAAATCAAAATCTGTCTCTAGAATTTCTGAAACTGAAGATGATGAACTGCTACTGCTCAGACGACGAACGACATTATCCGTTCGATATATATATATATATATATATATATATATATATATATATATATATATATATCTTAAAATTCATTTATTGTCTGTTCAAGATATTTCATTTTGAATGTTTTTAGCAATGACAGGCTTCTTTTGAAACGTTACCAAAATAACGTTAACGTAACCACCACGAAACGTTAACAAAAATAAACTCTTTCATATCGAAAGAAGCCTGTCATTGCTAAAAACATTCAAAATAATGTATAATATATACATTATATATATATATATATATATATATATATATATATATATATATATATATATAAATATATATATATATATATATATATATATATATATATATATATATATATATATATATATATATATATATATATATATATATATATATATATATATATATAAAGTATTGCGGCGTAATCGAAAATAGTATAAAACGTGAATTATTACTTTTCCCTCCAGTCAATGGGCTTTGTATCAGTATATTAGCTCCATTGCAAGGCCGTTTGTGCGAAATAAAACAAAAGCGGATAAATATTTAATCCTCCGTAGTCCGTTCTACGGCTCAATATGAAACTCCAAATGGATGTTTCGCATCGCACTGAAATCTATGGAAACGTTCCAGCAAAGAATTGGCCAAATATAACAACAATAAAATTTCATTTAGCCCCAATGGTAAAACAACAAATGGCAACGCGATTAAATTCCAATGGACGCCACATTCGAGGCATCACACAAATTCGCAATGCGCCCTACAAACGAGCGTCTATTTGCAAAAATACAATGCGCCTGAATACATTGTTTGTTCGCTGTGACGTGACAAAAAACATCAGGTCTAAATGCCGCAATATTTACGCCACATTGAAGAGACTTTGTGAAACGGTCGAAATATATTTGAGACATTAAATGCTAACGTCGAAAACTTATCATTCAAGGTGAATAAACAAAAAAACTGAAAAAATTCCTGTCGTACAGTGGAATTTCTTCTCGTTTATTGCGGTTCCTCGTTTGATATGAAAAATGTTTGGCTGTTCGTTTTAAATACGCTTTGCAGACTTACCTTTGATACTGGAACCTTTCGAGTTTTCACAAAGAATCCGGGGGAAATTCCTGTAGGCAAGAACGGTATTGATGTTCCGGAAGTATTTGATGAGATTCATGAGACATCTTCCGGCATTTTTTGAAATGAGCTGACATTGTTTCATCAGCAGAGGGAAATTTTTATCACTCTGAATCTATCTATCAATTCAGATACGTCTAGAACAATAAAGGAGAGTTAGCTATGTATAAATTCTATAAAACTTATTCAATTAAAATATTATAACAATTTTTTAATTTGAAATCTACCTAAAATGCACAACGTGTGGCAGATTTTTCGTCCCATAGTAAATCAGAAGACAAATATATTATCGAAAAGAATCAGAGAATGACGGACAAAGTTCAGTGCACATGTTCAGGCCCTTTGATTATTCCAATCACGATGTTGTGGGGTTATTTGAGTAACAGTTGCATAGGTTGTAGTTATGCGACTTCCTGGTTGCGTTTTCTTGTTCTCCCTGAAAAGGCCTGCTTGTCGAGTTGTGCTATATTTCTTTTGTTGGTTTCGTTAAATGTTTCAAACTTTCGCGAATCCTCTTTCATCATCGCATTTGTTTAATTATCCCTGTTGTTCTATTGCTATGGCCTTTCGAAGAATGTGTTCTTCATATTTGTTTAGTGGTGCTATCTGTTTCGTGTCCTTGAAGTTGAAATTGTGTTTAGTCATCAGGTTATATTATTGTAGCGCAAAAGACATTTGTTTTGTTATTACACAGTTTGTGTGTTCCTCTACTCCTGCGGATATTCTTCTGTTCGTCAGTCCTATATCATATCTATAACAGTTTGAACACTCGCTGCATAAACCTCATTGTTTTCTAGTGTCACTTTGTCTTCTGTATTTAGTAGTCTTTTTGCAATAGTTTCGTGTGGTTTCAACACGAGCTGTTGTTCCCTCATTCTATCGTAGGCAAGTTGTTATATTATGACGTGGGTTTCTTTTTAGTATGGTTCTGATTGATTCTCGAAGTTTCAGGACTCTTTTGATATTATTGTTGTGATATCCATTTTTCTTCACTTCAATTCTGAGATTCTCCAATCTTCGATGTCTGTTGTAATGCTCTCTGAGGCGAAGCGATTTGGATATCTAGGTGTTTGCCATGGTCTGCAATCGAAAAGAGTGGAAATGAGACTCAGCATTCAAATATATTGACAGTTGTGAATATTTACTTATTTTTCACGAATTAAACGAATTGTAATCCTGAATAATTTCCATTCATATTCCACCATCCGTGAAAAACTTTAAAGATTCGCGAATCATTCATACTAGTTAATACTGAGACTCTCAATCGAAATATTTCAAATAAAACTCTCAGGAATCTGTCTACACAATTACTACTGCAATCTTAGACATTTCAGACAGATTTTCGTGGTGTTCGAATGAAATGTCGACGCAGTCTCACGTACTCGCACTAATGTTGTCATGAATAGGAATCTTGAACGATAGGGAGAGTTTATACGTATCTTCTTCGATAGATGGAACTCACGTGAATTTTAACAAATTTTTGTTCCCCTCATTCTGATATAGGACCTGTGGGCGTTTTGAAAGTCATCGATTAAATACTGATGATTCATAATAATGATGAAACAATTGTATCTTATTATCATTCAACAAGACCGATGAATTTTTCGAAACGCACTTAATATTCACTCTCGAAAGTTCGTTCTTGTTGACAACATGTATATAGAACACCAACAGAAGAAATTGTGGAAATATCATATTAGAATTAGATCCCACTCTTGTAATACAATATTGGAAAATGGGATCATAAAAATTGGATGGAGACAATGTACTGTGTACGAATATATTGGTATTACACAGTGCTATAAATGTGCGCGTTTCAATCATATAGCCCGTGATTGCAAAAACGAAATAACGTGTGTAAAGTGCAGTGGTAAACACAACAGTAAGGAGTGTGAAGAAAACCGAAACAAATGTGTAAATTGTGTATATGCAAATCAAAAAACGAAGCTGAATTTACCAACCGACCATACAGCTCATGATAAACAATGTCCTTGTTATCTGAGAATGGTCACTAAAGAACAAGGTAAAATAGAACGTAGTCAGTAGCAATTAAGTTTAAATAAAATAATATATCTAAATTGTCAAGGACTTACAAATAATATAGACCTGTTGAGAGTGTATATAAATAATGTGAAACCTATGGTTGTTTGTGTATCTGAAACTCATCTTACAGAAGACATATGTAAGAATGAAATCGATATAAACGGTTATAATTCTGTGAATTGCTTTAGTGAAAACAGAAGAACAGGTGGAGTCACCTTTCATATTATAAATGGAATAGATTTCAATGTAATAAATAATAAGACTATTGATAGTACTTTATGGTTCTTGTCAATTTGTTTAAAAATTCAACAACATAAACTATTATTAACCGGAATATATCGATCACCATCAGGACCAAATAATATTTTTATGGATAACTTAGAAAATTTAATTGAAGATATACTTAAGTTCACAGGGACACAAATTATCATGGGCGATTTCAACTATGATTATAAAGCACAAAGCTATTATACAAATAAATGTAAATTGTTATTATCAAATAGTGGATTGTATCAGATTGTTAAAGACTACACACGTATAACCAATAATAGTAAAACTCTCATTGACTATGTAATAACAAACGAAAAATCAATCATTTGTGAGGTACTTCTCACGCCTAAGATAAGTGATCATAATATCATATCGTTAACAATGAAGAAACAAAATTCTACAATTGTAGAAAATACGATAATTAAATATATAGACTACAATAGAGACAAATTGGTCGAAAATTTGCTAAAAACAGAATGGAATAATTCTGTTGTTGATATCGACTGTTTAGCAAGCAATCTGATAAATCCATTAAATAAAATATTGAGCGAAATGTCAAAAGTGAAAACAGTTAAGCATTTTCACAAAAATCAAGTCAATAAGTGGATAACAAGTAAAATCATAATGAAGATGAAAGATAGAGACAGAAAATATAAAAGTGCTATTGTTAATTATTCAGCCCAAGCATGGCAGGAATATAAAACGATAAGAAATGAAGTTGTAGAAATGATAAGGCTGTCGGAAAAAAGATATTTCATTGATATTTTAGACAACAATAGGAACAATTCTCAACAACTATGGAAACCTTTAAAACAATTATTACCAAGTAAAACAAACAATACGTTATATGTTGAAATCGATAATGAAATAATCCGGGATGATCACCATATTGCCCGCTGTTTCAATCTATACTTTGTTGATAGTATAAAACACATAATTGATTCTATAGTTCCAAAACATAACCATGACTATGTAATGAAATTTATACCGAAATTGTTGAAAATGGATACCTTCGAAAAAATAGATATGGCAGGTTTGAAAACTATTGTGAGAAATCTGAAAAACACTGGTAGTTGTGAAGATGATATAACTGTTAAGATTTTAAAAGATGCTTTTGACATTTCTGGAAATAGATTTTTAGATTTGATAAACACATCACTGACTCATGGAATCTTTCCAAATGAATGGAAATGTTCACTGATAATACCAGTGCCTAAAATTTGTAACACTGTCAAATTGGAGGAATTTCGTCCTATAAACATTCTTCCACCATACGAAAAAATTCTAGAACTAGTTGTTAAAAATCAGGTTCTAGAATTATGCGAAAAACATTCAGTTATTTCTGACTTACAATCAGGTTTCAAGAGAAATTCCTCCTGTGAGACAGCACTGTTGAGCATATGCGAGGAATGGTATAGAGCTATCGATGAAGGAGAGGTAGTGATTGTAGTATTATTGGACTTCAAAAGAGCGTTCGAAACTTTATGTAGATCATTGCTGTTGAAAAAACTAGAAAAAATTGGTTTTGAAGGTTTAGTGAACAAATGGTTCAATTCTTATTTACAATCGCGATCTCAAGAAGTTAAATTCAATGGTATTATTTCGGACAGCATTGGAGTTGATTTTGGCGTACCTCAGGTACGGTCTTAGGTCCACTACTATTCTCCTTATACATCAATGATAATGTTTTGCATGTGAAAAAATGCTCTATACGATTGTTCGCAGATGATACTATGATTTTTTTTAGTGGTAAAAATATCCAGACCATGACAGAATGGATCAATAGAGACTTGGCAGCAATAAATGAATGGCTAAGCGATAACAGTTTATCGCTGAATGTTGAAAAGTCTAAATTTATAGTTTTTGGTACAAGTAGAATTCTTAAGGTAGTTAGTAATGAAAATATAAGTATTAAAATTGAAAACCAGAACATTGAGAGGGTAGAACTTGTTGAATACTTAGGCGTTATGTTAGATGAGAAATTGAGTTTCAATTATCATGTCGACTTAATATCGTCTAAAATCTCCAAGAAAATCAATTTTCTCAAAAGAATTGGGAAAATATGACCACATATATGAAGTTATTGCTCTTCAAGTCCATAATTATGCCACACTTTGAATATTGTTCCACTCTGTTATTGGGATTGAGTAAAGAAAAAACTCAACAGTTACAAAAGTTACAAAATAGAGCTATCCGAACAATTTTGAAATGTAATAGATATACCCCAATCCAAAGCATGCTAAATTGTTTAGAATTGATGTCAGTCAAACAAAGAATACTTTTTGCTACATATATATTTATATTTAAATTTAAAAACAAATTGTTCCCATATAAAGTAATGAAAAATGTAACATGTGTCAGTGATGTGCACAGTCATAATACAAGAAATGCTGACAATTTCTACATGCAAGTTTCTAAGCATTCTAAACATAGGAATAGTATATTTTATGAAGGATTTAACGCATTTAATAAATTGCCTAGCTCCATAAAAACAATTAGAGACCTTAAGGTATTCAAGCGTAAATTAGCTAAGTTCGTTTTAAACATAAAATTGTAAATAATATAGTTTGAATCTGAATGTATGTATGATTTTGTAATAGCTAATGCTAAAATAAATATTATTATTATTATTATTATTATAGAGAGCTCCCTGAGAGTTTTATTTGAAATATTTCGATATTTTGATTGAGAGTCTCTATATAGATTATAGGTAAAATACTTTTGAATAATTCGTAAAAAAAATGTGATGATATGACCAAGATAACTATTGATAGACTATGTGAATAAATTTTTTTGTAGTCTATTCCTTCATGGTTTGTGATGGCAACCTCCAGAAAGGTAAAACAGAGGATTTCTACTATCGCAACCTCGGTGGCATCAGTTCATCGAATTAGATGAAACTGTTCATGAACTAGAGTTGTAAATTGTAGTATCAGAATTGACAAGGACGTGTAAAAATTTCAATGTGAGAAGTATTCATGTTTTTTTTTCCACTGAATGCCAAGATTTGAGATTGCCGATGCATACGACTGTAGAATATATTTCTGTCATATGATTCATACAAGGATTTTAGAGAATCCGAGAAAAGATCGATGCCTTTAGTTTGTTGGACGAGACGAAACTCAAGTGTGCCTTGTAGCACAAACCAGTAACTGTCTTGCATTTCAATAACTGTAGTCGCAAATTTCCATATTCTCTAAAATTTATTATCGGACGATAATGGAGACATTACGCTGTTAATGTTTCACTTAGCCAGCTCTGATATTATAATCTTTCGAATTTCTGGTCAAAAATTATCGAGAGAAAGCTATAGTATATTTTTATTATCGAATATTTACAAGTGCGATTATATGAGCACGATAACTATAGAATTCATTTACGTGTAGTGTATTTCGTCATACATATATAAATATATATATATATATATATATATATATATATATATATATATATATATATATATGTATATTAATATAAACTTTAATTCAAACACTTGAACTTATGATTCACACTTTATTGACTACATAGCATGAAACGTTTCGTCTTCACAAACGACTTCTTCAGATGCTTACAGAATAATGCTACAGAATATTATTATTCTGTAAGCATCTGGAGAAGTCGTTTGTAACGACGAAACGCGTCATACTATGTAGTCAATAAAGTGTAAATCATAAGTTCAAGTGTTTGAATTTAAGTTTATATTCAATTATAATGGATTTACATCGAGTGAACGCCAACACTATTAAATATATATATATATATATATATATATATATATATATATATATATATATATATATATATATATATATATATATATATATATATATATATATATATATATATATATAGTATATATAGTTTTCATTGCACGTATATTATAAATACGAGAACTGTGAAATTAAAAAAATTTCAATTTCATTTCGCGTTTCTCTAAAAATTCTGACTCCATCGAAACTTCGAAATGAATCAAGTTGCAGTGAATCAACAATTTGCAACCTAACCTCAACTAGGTATGAAATGGAAACATTTGCACACCTAAACATTTGCCTTGAAACATTTTTACACCTAAATAGCCCAAGTTTTTTGCCAGTTGAAACAACTGTTTGCCAAATGGTTGGAACCATATTATATTTATGGAGCTTGAATATTTTTCTACATCTTCATTTTCGAGGGAGTGGAAGAATGATTCGCCAAACCCTATCATAACTGGTAAATAACTCAACGTACAAAAATAGCTAATAGTTCATTATTGATGATTTGAGCTACGTTACCATATTCGTCATTAATCATTCTGTTTATTCCAATGATGAAACGTATTCGTCTGGTGTCTACTTGGTTGAGTTGAACATATATAGTTAATGTCCAGATAAAACAGTCGAATAATCTGCAGTAATTGAGGTGCATCCGTATTGTCCTATAACGACGAACATTTAACAACGTAATTGAGCTGTACGAAAACACATTAACATTGTGGTTGGATGTTTCGATTTCCTGGGATGTTTTATATCGCACAGGAATGAGGTTAATGTCTTTTCTCGCTGTAGCGAAACTTTTTCTTGCGAGGAAATCTGGCAGCTAGAAACAATTAAGAGCCAAGTGATCCTCTTACTAATAGCGGCTAGTTTTATCGTCGTATAATCCAAGAATTCGGTGAACCATTCAAGATTCAGTTGATTTTGTGTAGAGCTTTATATTTCGATTTCTGTACGAAGTGGATGATTTATATGAGACTAGTGTTCACTTTAAAATCTCGAATAAATTCTTTGAATTTAGTGAATCAACCACACTGATTCGAATAACCAGGCATATCATGTGAGAGATGTCCTCTCTTCTTTGCAGAATAACAAAATATTTCTCGTAACAGCCACCTCGATTCTTCAGAAAACGTCAGTTTGAAATTCCTTATTCATAGAATTCTATGAAATTCAATAATTTAGTAGTATCGACATAGTTACAATTCGCACAAAGAAACGCCAACTATCATAAATAATTTCCTCCATCAAAAGAGCCTGTTAAAAAATAATTGCTAAAAATAACATGAAAACAAAATTTATATATATATATATATATATATATATATATATATATATATATATATATATATAGAAAATGAACACTTGAATATTCACTTGAAAAATTCAAATTAACCAAGAGAATGTTATAGTAGAGCTAGATATGTGAACGTGTACAATGTGATGTCTCCATTATCCTTCAAGGGATAAATGTTAGAGAAATATTGAAATCGATGCCACACATGATGGAAGTGAGAGACATATATGTTTCGTTCTGCAAGGAACTCGTCAGTCGCACCACGTCCATTGAAGTGAGGCAACGATTTCAACACCCAAGCATCTTCTTGTGACTCCAAGAGGAAGACCGTAGAGTGAAGAATACTCCACAATTCCATCTATAGGAATCAGTAGAAAACACCTTTCAGATTACAGACACACCAAGCATCGAAATTTCACATATCTCCTATACCCGTAGGTATCTACTAATCGCAATGTCTATTTGACAAATATCATCATACGATGTTTTCAAATGTCAATAGGTTGCCTTAGTAGTACGCTCACGTTTATTCCCGTATTTCAAGGGCGATATTTTTAAGGAAATGAAATTATTTTGTGCTTATGGTACTGAATGAAATATTTAAGAAAATTAACACAAGAACATTCATTTGAAAAATTCAAATTTACCAAGAGAATGCTATAGTAGAGCTAGATATGTGATCTAGATATATAAACATCGTACACGTTCACATATCGTCTACTATAACATTCTCTTGGTTAATTTGAATTTTTCAAATTAATGTTCAAGTGTTCATTTTATTAAATATTTCATTCAGTGCCATAAACACAAAATAATTTCATTTCCTTATATATATATATATATATATATATATATATATATATATATATATATATATATATATATATATATATATATATATATATATATATATATATATATATATATATATATATATATATATATATATATATATATATATATATATATATATATATATATATATATATATATATATATATATATATATATATATATATACAAATAAAATATATAATTGTTCCGACTGATTCAATAGGTACAACGAGGAAGATATATTTGGGATAGCAGTCTTAGGGTGAAATGAGAGTACTCTATTCCTTTTTTTACTCGAGCTTTGGAGAACTATATTTGTCTCTTCATCAGGAGCAGCTGTAAAATTGAAAATTTGAAAATGTCAAATACAAACAGACATGTGGTAACTTACGATTTGAGATTCAAACCAAGATGTTAAAACTTGCCAGTTAATCATGAGAATAAATCAAATTTATAATTCACATACAACTATAAAGCGGTGATGACTAGAATTAGCTAGCACTTGAAGGTTATGTAAATAATACTACCAGCGGAATTTGACAGGACAAAAAGAAAATTTGTCAGTCCTTTACAAAACAACACTCAACCAGTGCCGAAATATGCACTCACTATATATAAAATCATACAGGAGGAGTTGTTTCCTCAGTGAAATTTTATGTGACTGGATCGGAACGAACGCTCTATCTCTTGCTGTCGTAATCAATTAGATAGGAAAACATTGAGCTCAGTCCATCAATATCCCTACAGGAGTTCATGCTTTATTTTGCCTCTTGTCATGCATTGAAAGTCATTCCTGTCCTTGCATTAGCCTGTTATTGGTGAAAATATTAGAAATTTAACTACAACAATCGAGCAATAAATAAATTTTTAAGACCATATATATATATATATATATATATATATATATATATATATATATATATATATATATATATATATATATATATATATATATATATATATATATATATACAAATGTTGTGGGTTATAGGCAAAATAAATTTTTTATTTAAATAATATTTGTATTTAATTACCAGGCAATACTCCTTTTCTTTATATATATATATATATATATATATATATATATATATATATATATATATATATATATATATATATATATATATATATACATATAGACAATATGTAAGTCGAAATCTTTGTCAATAAAGTCGCCATTAGAGTCCGAATAAGGTAATGAAATCATGTGTAATTTATTCGTGCTAATTTTCATCTAATAACTCATCCGATTCGAAATATCATGAAGCCATCATAATGAAAATAACGTACAACATGATGAAAAACAAATTTCTCATTATATTCGGTGTAGCGATTTTTATATTTTCCTAAAATGGTTTTTTTGGAGAAAAATCAATCAACATTCGCTGGGTGAAATTTCGTTTCCGGCAGAGACCTTGAAGAAATTTCAACTTCCCCTGAATTCATGGAGCCAATATTCAAATGTTCTCATTTGAATAATTACATGGGGGCATAATTTTTGAGTAGGCAATTTGCAGCAAATTATCATATTAATAGTCTATGTTCGAAGATCGTAGATACTATAGCATTGAACTCCCAATCATTTTACCTCATGTATATACTCGTCATGTATAAAAATGTGTATATATATATATATATATATATATATATATATATATATATATATATATATATATATATATATATATATATATATATATAAAATGAAATTTTTTGTGCTTATGGCACTGAATGGAATATTTAAGAAAATGAACACTAGAACATTCATTTGAAAAATTGAAATTAATCAAGAGAATGTTATAGCAGAGCTAGATATGTGAACGTGTACGATGTGATGTCTCCATTATCCTTCAAGGGATAAATGTTAGAGAAATATTGAAATCGATGCCACACCTGATGGAAGTGCGAGACATATATGTTTCGTTCTGCAAGGAACTCGTCAGTCGCACCACGTCCATCGAAGTGAGGCAACGATTTCAACCTCCTAGCATCTTCTTGTGACTTCAAGTGGAAGATCGTAGAGTAATGAATACTCTACAATTCCATCTATAGAAATCAGTAGAAAACACCTCTCTCAGATTACAGAGTCACCAAGCATCGAAATTTCACATATCTTCTATACCCGTAGGTATCTACTAAATTGCAATGTCTATTTGACAAATATCATCGAACGATGTTTTTAAATGTCAATAGATTGCGTTAGTAGTACGCTCGCGTTTATTCCCGTATTTCAGGGGCCAATTCGGCGATATTTTTAAGGAAATGAAATTTTTTGTGCTTATGGCACTGAATGAAATATTTAAAAAAATGAACACTAGAAC
The DNA here is from genome assembly GCA_030704895.1 of Henosepilachna vigintioctopunctata. Lineage (NCBI taxonomy): Eukaryota > Metazoa > Arthropoda > Insecta > Coleoptera > Coccinellidae > Henosepilachna > Henosepilachna vigintioctopunctata. The sequence goes on along the minus strand of JARQZJ010000033.1, from coordinate 6,785,097 downwards.
ATTCATTTGAAAAATTGAAATTAATCAAGAGAATGTTATAGCAGAGCTAGATATGTGAACGTGTACGATGTGATGTCTCCATTATCCTTCAAGGGATAAATGTTAGAGAAATATTGAAATCGATGCCACACCTGATGGAAGTGCGAGACATATATGTTTCGTTCTGCAAGGAACTCGTCAGTCGCACCACATCCATCGAATTAATTTTTCAAATGGATGTTCTAGTGTTCATTTTCTTATATATATATATATATATATATATATATATATATATATATATATATATATATATTTATTTGGAAAAATTCTGAATATTTGAGTATAATCCTCAATATAGTTGTTGCTGCTGTCACCTATAAACTTTTGTGTCTGAAATATTTATATTGTGGTGAGATTTAAAATCACGTTTGTGAGCATTGTTTTTATATTCATTTTGTTTTAGCGATCATATGACACTATATCAGTTTGATAAAGATTAAAATAATAACCGGAACGTAATTTGGAAACGAACTAACATCATTTTGTTTTAATTGAAGCAAAAAACGCAAGATTCGAATTTTTCCAATAGAAATAGAATCAGATAGATTGTCAAATATTTATATATATATATATATATATATATATATATATATATATATATATATATATATATATATATATATATATATATATATATATATATATATATATATATATATATATATATATATATATATATATATATATATATATATATATATATTGAATGTTTAACGACTGTAGATATGTATTTTCAGTGTTTAATTGGGATTGCAGTCTAGGACAGGAAAATCAGTTACCTCTTTAATATTTTCCAAGCTTTCGAAAATGTTTATTTTCTTCTTCAGGGCTAAAATAGTACAAAAATTAACAGTTTATATAGCAAGGCACTATAAAAAGTTTTTTCTTACAATTACTGTGAAGTTAATCCGAAAGTACATTAGTTTTTTGAATTTTGAAAATAATTACAAGTGTTCCCAAATGCATTGGGTTTGAATGTTATTGCATTCTACGTGCTGGATAGTTGAAGGAAGCGACGACAATGACTGTATTTCTCAATTTGGCTTCAAAAGTGTTCCCAGACGTTTTTAAGGGCGTTTCTTAAAATGCATAACGTTGGCCGAAGTTTTATGACTAACGAAAAGAGAATGAATTTGTTTTTTTATGTATTCAGAATGGATTTTTCGGTGAATAGGATATCCGAATATGAGCCATTAATCAGAAGAACCTATGAGATTTATATATATATATATTGCTTAAATTATCTGTATCAGATTTTTTGTTAATACAATTTCCTGTCTTTTTAATATGAACCATTTCTAGGAAAAGGCGTTTGTTTTAATTGTTTGCGTGATCTAAAATTTTTGTGGTATTGTAATTCATATTATGACCAGTGGATGAAGAAATGAGGCAATAATGTCTACTGACCTCTCGAACAGCTCAATGAAGATTTTATATCATGAGAAGATCATTCTGTAGATGTTACACTTCTGTTGAAGAATTTGAGAACAACATGCACAAAATTCAGCAGTATGGAGATTGCGTAAGATTTTCCACAAATTTAAGTTCAAAATTTGAAACAAACTATGATTTAATGAAAAATTAAATGGTATAATTGGTCGGTTTGAACTGAAAAACTGAAAAACATTAATAATCAGTGTAAAGGAGAAAACAGAATGATAATAAAAATGAAATAAAATTAAATTAATGAGTTATTACCACTGATGAACACAGATGGTTAACATAATTTCGGATTTCAGTTATTAACGTATCTTCAATCATTCTCAAGCAAAAATTGATATTTTCAAAAATACCTCCATATTCTTATTACGATTGATATAATTGATATTATTTTACATAAAATGAACATTGAATTGCATGACTGTATATACATTATTAATACAACATCTTCATTTTCATTTCTATAATGTACGATGAAGTCTAAATGAGGCGTTTTCGCTTGGCTTTTGTCGCGAAATGAAATATTTCGCGTAATTCGGGTGAAAAATGTCGCCCTTTCAGCTTCCCTAGAGACTGTCAACTTTCTCATGAAGAGGAAGACAATTGTCGAAACTGGCGTTCCATCAACGTTATCATTTTTAACGCGTGCATCTGTTTTTCAGACGTCCAGCGACGGGAACACCACGACGAGCACGCTATCCTTTGTGCCGAAAAAAGAAGATGACGGAAAGTACCTGTCCTGTCGCGCAGAGAACAAGGTGATTAATTCCGAAGGCCTTGAAGACGGATGGCAGCTGGAGATACACTGTGAGTGCTCTTTTTCGTCGACTTGTTCACGAGACGCGCCAAATTCGACCTTTATTCCCTCTGAATATTTTTCGCATTTTTCACTTTATATTGTTGATCGCATTTATTTTCGTGTTAAAAAAAGCGAATTAATATCCCAGCTTTTATATAACAACTTTATTATGCTTAGTGAACTGAAATTCCTGAGCGTTCGGCAGCTTGTCAATCAATCGAATCTGGTTGTGATTTATAAAACAGTCAACAAAAAACACCTTTGTATTTGCAAAAATTTCTAAAACGGAGATCGGATTGTGTTATGGATAGCGGACCGCGCAGGATTTTCAAATTGACACATATGCAACAAGCGCGATGAAAAGAACATTATTTATAGAAAGTCTGAAAAATTATAATACATTGCCATTGTTTGTCAAGTCATCTAGCTCTGTGAGTATTTTCTCTGTGAAAACTTAGATTGCTAAAATTAATTTGTATTCAGAATTATCTTCGGATTCTTTGTTGATATTCTTTATGTAACACTGTTTTAAAGTATCATTTTGCTGAATACATGAATATTATTATTATCAATGAGTGACATATGTTTCAACTGATATTTGAATGATATATAATAATAATAATAATAATGTTTATTCAATTCAACCCAAAATAAAGTTTTACAGTATTTCTCTAAGTATATACAATATATAAGTACGTATAACAATATATGAAAATAATACAATATCGCCTTGAGCTAATTTATTTTACACTGAATTGAAAAGAAAAAAACAGCTATCGCCTCGAAGGTAAAGTTGTAATAGAGTCACAACCATGTATATATGTACCCAAAATCAAAATACCCCATAAAAAAAAAACATGTTGGTAGATTAGAAGTTGACCTAAGAATTTTTGACATCCACAATCTGATGAATTTCTGCTTGAGGTCTAAGCAATATTGATCTCCTCAATTTATTGGCGAATGATTTAATGTGTTTTTAGTTGTTTTATTTCATTGGGTATGGTGTTATAAACTCTTGGAGCCAGAAACTGAAATGATCGTTGACCAATAGTCTTAGTCATCGGTGGATACTTCAACAATTTTCCCCTAATCCTTGTGTCATGATTGTGAATGTTAATAGAAATATTTTGTCTTCGATATCTGCTTAGTGCCATATAATACAGTTGCCTAATATTCAGTAATTGGGATACCTTGTAGAGCTCGTCGGAAGGGTACTGGTATGATTTGTTCCAAATTATTTTTATAACCCATTTATGTACTGTCTCTAGTTTCTTCAGGTGATTATTAGTTACACCCCGCCATGCTAGTATGCCATATGTTATGTGCGGAAATACAAGCGCAAAATAAACCATTCTTAAAGTATTCATGTCGCAGTACTGCTTGAGGGTTCGTATTTTAGGGATTATATAGCGAATTCTTTTGACTACTTCTTGTATATGAATGTCCCATCTAATATGCGGGTCCAACTGGACACCAAGGTATCTCATATGCGGTGCAGTGTTAATTTCGAACAATTGATTGAAGCTTTGAATTTTGAGGACGTTGTAGGGAGGTAGGCAGGTAACATAATTTGAGAAAGGAATAAATTTAGTCTTATCTTTGATAATTGTCAAAAATATAGTTTCAAAGAATTCTATGCAAATCGAAAAGTCTGTTTCAACGTTTTTCTTCAATTGTGTCCAGGTTTCATCACAATAAAATACAGCAGTATCATCAGCAAAACTTATCACGTCTCCCTTAGATGTTAGGGAAAATATGTCATCTATATATAATATGAATAAAATGGGACCCAGGACCGTTCCCTGTGGAACACCGCAATTAACTTTCTGTTCAGAGCTGATTTCACTTTCAATCCTTACTAGCTGTCCTCTTTCTGTCAGGTAACTTCTAAACCATCTCAAGGGGTGACCCCGGATGCCATTTCGTTCGAGCATCTCCAAAAGTTCCTCATGGTCGACACAATCGAAAGCCTTAGCTGGATCAACAAATATTGCCAAGAAGGGTTTGGACAAATCTAGGCTACTATATATTTTAGCTGTCAGGTATGCCAGTGCATCCTGAGTTGAAACACCTTTTCTGAAACCAAATTGCTTAGTAGATATTATTTTGCACTTATCTAAGAAGGTCACTACTCTATGTTGGATAACTTTTTCTATTATTTTGGACATATTGGGAACTAATGAAATTGGTCTGTAGTTATTTATTTCTTCCTTATCGCCAGCCTTAAATATTGGAATCACAATTTTTTTATAAATATCTGATTTTATTTTATATATATATATATATATATATATATATATATATATATATATATATATATATATATATATATATATATATATATATATATATATATATATATATATATATATATATATATATATATATATATATATATATATATATATATATATATATATATATATATATATATATATATATATGGATGAATGAATGAATGAAAAGACGTTTTATTGAGATTTTTGTTTACATTAAAATTCATTGTTATTTTCAGTTACAAGGTGGGAGGTTATAAGGTCTCGCGACCTTCTTCAACCCTGTGCTACTTAATTATATTATTTGAAAAAAAAATTTTTTATATATGTTCACATCATATTTTAAAGGTGCGGCTGTGACCGACTTATCTTTACGTGCCATTAGGTCGAATGTCAAATTTTCAATTCATCTGACATTTGATGGTAAAGGAAACCACAGAAAACTTTACCCACGTAATTAAGAACATATAGAATTATTTCAATTATATTTATAATATTGTTACAATAGGAAGAATAACACGCTGGAAGAATAGCACTTCCTCACTCGCGCACTTTTTACTATTTGAACGCTAACGACACTTATCGCAGGCTAACGGATGCGGAGTGGTATGTCCTCTAGGTTATCGAGGATATCGTCTGGAAGCTCCTAGAGAGAATGCAGGATCCGTGCTGGCGGAAAGGGAAATTTGTTTCTTGGTTTTCTGCGTAGAACACGTCCGGGTCTGTACCACTGGGTCATCAGCGTCTGCCGGGCCACTAGATAGGGGCTATTGAGAGTGCGTTGGGCATATCGAGCTCGGAGTTTTTCGATGTGGGTGAAAATAGGGGGCATTTTAGTTATTTCATGGACAAGAATAGAAGGATATTGTCTGTGAAGTCTGAAGATGCTGCAGCAGATTGCTCGTTCGCAGCTCTCGATAGACCTCACTAAACGTTTTTGAAGGGTGGAGTAGAGCAGACATGTGTACGCGATCACAGGGCGAATATATGCCTTGTATGTGTTGAGGAGAGTCCGAGGATCGCACCCTCGAATTCTTCCTCGAAGAGCATAAAGTAGGTTTGCTCGATTACGGACTTTTTTCAGAGTTTTGGCAAGGTCGACATTCCAGGAATTGTACTTCGAAAACGTTACACCCAAGTAAATGATTTCGTCTTGTAGTCTGAGATTTTCACCCCAGAGCGACAAGTGAACATCGTTTCTAAAAAATTTCGGAGATATGGAATAATTGAAATGGTGGAAGAATATGGATTGGGTTTTACTTGGGTTGGGTGTAATTCCCCATTTGACCGCCCACGCACGGTAGGCATCTAGTTGTCTCTGCATTTTGCGACTACACTTGACCGACGTCGTCGATGTAGTACATCGACATCGATGCCTACAGTGCGTGAGCGGTTAAATGGAGAATTACATATTTTATATGTATTACATTATGCATTACAATGTATAATTACAATATATATATATACATATATATATATATATATATATATATATATATATATATATATATATATATATATATATATACATATATAACATATATATATTTTGAATAAAACACTTTGTTTTACAATTATTCATTTTTCAGAGTCCTGATGAAGAATGTGAACATTTTTGAAATATAGACAAGGTTAATATATTGGTTGTGTATTAATTATAGTGGCCCTACTTTTGCCGAGAACTCATCATCTTTTACTCATTAATATTATACGGCAATACTCCTTATTTATCGCGTATATATATATATATATATATATATATCTGAGAAAAAAAAAAGAAAGCCTGAACACAAAAAAACTGACATCAAAAAACCAAATGAAATATATTTCAACCTACTTAGAATATTGGGAGATAGAGAAAGGATAGTCCCCGAATTTTGTGATCACATTATAAATCAAGGTATTTAAAATCGTTCGAAAGAGTAACGAAAACATACACAATGTGCACCTCCCGAATTTTGTTTAGCCATTCCAATTCATGGACTCTGTAATCTGTGATAATCTCGTTATCGATAGATTTCCATATATTCCCCATACAATTCGAATAGATTCCAATGTTTCTCAATTATTGAAGAAGAATAAATGTGCTGGTCGAAGTGTTTTCTTCAAGAATATCCCTCATTGAAGAATTTTCGCTTCCGCATTAACGTTTCAGGGTCCTGAGATTTTATAGGAAGACGATGATGATAATATATCTTCTGAGGAACTATCGAAAAGCAAAAATTCCTGAAAATCTTAGTGGATTGAAACAACATGAAAAAAGGAAGCAAGGGGGAAGTAAAAATATCCCTGGTCTACCCAGTATTCGGAGACAATCTTGTACACGTATATTCAGCTTCTTAGCTTGTTTGCGATGCGTCGCCAAACCTGATATTCATTTGGTTCAGATGTTCTATCTTGAAGAATTTATTTGTGTGTTTGGTCACCGTACTTCGAATATCGATTGAACACTATATGTAAATATTTAATAGTGTTGGCGTTTACTTGATGTAAATCCATTATAATTGAATATAACTTAAATTCAAACACTTGAACTTATGATTTACACTTTATTGACTACATTGCATGACGCGTTTCGTCGTTACAAACGACTTCTTCAGATGCTTACAGAATGATGCTTACATTCTGTAAGCATCTGAAGAAGTCGTTTGTAACGACGAAACGCGTCATGCAATGTAGTCAATAAAGTGTAAATCATAAGTTCAAGTGTTTGAATTTAAGTTATATTCAACTATATGTAAATATATGCGAATAATCTTCTTTATTTCAATAATCAAATCACACAAACTGAAAGGATATTGTAGCCATCGACTACAAGTTGGTAAGACTTAAAAGTCTTTCTTGCGAAACACCTGTATCCTGATATTCCACTGATAGTGCCGAGATCACCAATTCATAGACCTGAAGAACGAAATTTTTCAAGGCAGAAGAGGTTAAGTCCGCAAATTCCTCAAATTCAATCCTGACCATTAATATAAATAGAAGTACGTAATACTTCTTTAAACATCAGAAAAATGATATTAATTGATACAATGTAACGCTTTCGATAAACATGTGAAGCCAAATATTTGATGAATTTCTTATTCATCAATTATTAAACTGAATAAAAGGATAATGGAGGGTCTGGCCGAAACAAATATCGATTCAATGAAAACATTACCACAATTCTCATTTATAGACGAACTATATTCCATTCCACCAAAGTTCCATCATAAATTCATCAATTCTATAGATTAAGAATCACAGCGAATTAGTTGAATTGTGCAAAAGCATTCTGTTGCGATACCACTATTACCAATTCAAAGCTAAAGATCAAATAGATTTCATAAATTAGTATTGGGTAGCCCGTATCATTTAGATAATAGTCTGGATTACCAATGCGATCAAAGCTCAAAGCAAATGAGGGATTGATCCAAACATGGATGGTTTACTCAGAGACAGTTAATCTTCTGTCATTCCGGTGATTGGTAGACGGGAAGATTAATTTTTCACCGTATCCGCCTTTCATTTAACGTATTTGTTGAATTGATGAAAAAGGATCGAATAAAAACGGCTCAGTCCGATGGTATAACAACGTAAAGAATTATTTCATTATCAGAGAAGAATATGTTCGACCTCAAAATATGTGTTTCGAATAAAGGGTAAGTGAAATTGGTGAAATTTTTGTTCGACTATTGAAGTACATTTGAAGTCTTCGAAGTTCAATTCAAATTATCAAACTATTGACAATTGCTTTAATCATTTGTGTGAATTGGGGAGAACATCAGTCATGAAGATCTCTCCATGGCATTCCACTTTTCCCTCTAATAGACTGATGCTGGAAAAGGCTTAAAATTTTTATTTGAAATAGTACTATTCACCATTACGATGGCTTCTTTGAGTTGAAGAACAGCCAAAGTCACGAATATTTCCATTTAATTCCATCTTGGCATTTGTTCAGAAACTCAATCTTTCAAACTGATGCTACTTTGTTTTATGGAATGTCCTGGACTACTAGTTCGAAAACGTCATACAACCCAATGGTGGAACGATTGTCACAGCTGTGTAATGAGAATAAATCGATTATTTCTTTCAGAGATTCTTCCTCCAGTCGTTTATAGAGTGTTAGGTGAACGTGAGGTAAAATTTCATGATGGTTTTCCTCAACGCATTCTGAAAATAAGATATTTTTCCATCAATTTTGAATATTGCTTCATTTTTTTGATAGAAAACGACAACGATTTGCGGTAACCATGTACGTTGTTTGTCCGAATGGTCACAATGTTGTGTGATAATCGTTATATACATTGAAGACATTTGATGATAGCCATATTTTTAGTACCTATCTATTCGCATCTAACATGCGTGCGAATTTCAATTTTGTAGCAGCGTCCTAGGCTTTAGTAACATATAAAACGTAGAGAGAGGTGCTGTAATAACCACGTAGTTAACTACTTTTTGGAACATACTAGTTCTAGACTAATTTTCCATGCTCATATAACATACTGAGTAGGATTTTTGGTTGAACACGTCTCATTAGTCCATTTTCTTTAGATTTGCAATATTGATGTTTGGATTTTTGACGTTTCGTTGAAAATGAGAAACTTTTATTTTATCCACACCAAATACAACGCAAACAGGTACTTCTTCTTCAACAGGCTTCTGTTATCCACTCCTGGATATAATACCTTCCGATATCCTTCCATCTATACCGGTTTCTTGCTTTTAGGTACCATTTATGCCTGCTGCCTTTTTGGTGTCGTTCATCACTCTTTGTTTAAAGTTGAGGTTGCTCTTCACTCTTTGTTTTTATATGTGGTTTCCACACCTATTCTGATGCACCTTGTCTAGCGCTATAGCCTGCCCTATATTCTTATTTTGCTATGCATTCTTATACGTCCTCTATCATAATTTGCGACAGATTTTTAACATCGGCAATTGTTGACGAACTTTTAGGTACCCATTTGTTCCAGATGCCTTTTTGGTAACAATCTATCTTTTTAGAGGTAGCTCTTCTCTCTTCCTTTCATATATGTGCTTTCCATTGTTTGATGCACTTTGTATTCTTGTATGGAGATATGACCGGCTCTATCTCATTTCTATCCTGCTGAAGGATTTTAACCACCGGAAATTGTCGACGAGCTTCTAGGTACCCATTTAACCGTGCTTCTCTCTTTTTGATGTTCATCTATTTTTTGAGATGAACGACCTCAGTTGCTCTTCACTTGTTCTTTTATATATGTGGTTTTCATTTTATGAAACACCTTGTCATTTTGTCTCCATCTCATTCTCATATTGCTGTTTATTTGAATAGATTCTCGACCATTAATTTTCGACGAATTTGTACTATCAAAAATTGTCGACGAACTTTCAGGTATCAATTCATGCCTCTTCTAAATTTCATGCGTATTTTATGTCGTTCATTCATCTTACGAGAGGTTGTTCGTCCTTCTTTCTCTCGTATATGTGGTTTCCATTGTACAATGCGCTTTCCTATCTTGTCTGGCTAGATGACCTCCCCTATCTGATACTTATTTTGCTCTTCATTTGAACACATCCTCTACCATTATTAGTTTGCAAATTTCTTTATTTTGAATGTGATTAAAAGACTAACAGCAAATGTTTCGTTATTGAGGGTTGAGTTGTTATGGGTTTTTCTGAGCTGTCCAAATTTTTACAGGGGTCATTTCAAATCCGGAGGTTGAAACCGGGAGAATACAGCTTCCGATGTCTTTGGTTTCAGGTTGATGGGGTGTAGTTATTGTTCAATGCATTGCATAGATTTCCTGTTTTAGCACATACAATTTCAACTTTTTTGTTTGCTTATACTTCCTGCTTTTCTGTACCAGATTTCTTCAGAAGATATATGTTTGCATGGACAATATCTGTGTTTTTGACCTCTATAATTATAAAAGTTTTTTTTGTTTGGAATTGTTGTTTTAGTTAATTTCATGGGTACTCCTTCTTTTTAGAGAGATGATTTCAAATCTGTGATGATTCATTTCGTTTCTTCTAGCTTGTTACTGATCAAGGCTATGTGGTTCAAATATCGACCATCATTGGATATCAATTTCTTCACTCTACCAGTTGAATTGTTTGAAAACATTCTATGACGCTATTGTAAACAGCTTCGTTGACATGAAGTCTCCTAATCATAGTCTTTTTCGTGAAATTCTGTTACGGTAGTTCAAAAAGTATATCCTTGTTTAGTTCGGAATGTTGCTTTTCCGTGATTGTTTTCAAACAAATTTTTGAATCCGCGATCTATCCTCACCTTGAAATAAGCCTAAGTTTCATAAATTGGTATGTTATGTCCGTTACATTTTTCTTCTGTTGTTTTCGTGTTGAATTGTTTCAACGCTGCCATATCATTTCCAGAATACTGCTTGTTGAGGTGGTTGATAGATGTCGAATTCATTAAATAAGGTATTGGTTGAAATTTGGAAGAATACTTTATAGGTATGTGAGAGTAAACTTATATGTGGATATGTCCATATGTCTCGTCTATCAACCTTTTCAAGTAATATAACTCCTTGGGTGTTGTTTCAGTTAACTGGAATGATGATGTTTTTGAGGCACTTGTTAAACAGAGTTTTCAAGGATACTATAACAGTTGTTCTCACTGATTGTACCGTTCGTTTGGTGATAGTCACCTCTATATTTGAGATGATGTCACTAAGATATAATCATTCTTGGGATCAGGCACTACTATTTGCTATTCCCATTTCTCTAATTACAGCATCTTTTGTCGATAGAGCCAATTTTTCAGATGTTTCCAATTCGCATAAAATATGTGAAGATCTCTTTCTTCATATCGTTCTCGATGTATGTTGGGGTTAGAATTGTGGGAAATTTTGGATATTTCTACCACAGAAGTAACTGGCAAGGTGAATAACGAATTCTTGGTAGCCTTATAGTCTGAAATTCCGAAGGATATACCATACACTACAAACATTGCAATGTGGTTTATGTACGATAGTGCATCGCCCTGATTTCCTAGAATTTTGATTCGTAGACATAAATACACTGGATCACCTCTTCTAGGGATCTCTGAGAATCTTAATTTACGTTCCTTCAGTTTGGACAATTTGTTGCATGAGATAGTTTCTGTGTGCAACCCAGAATAAGAATCTACTCTGGTATGTGTTTAAACGTGTTCAGCAGTAAGACACACCAAGATTGAGTCGTTGTATGCAGATATGAAAGAGTAATTCTGAACATTTACTGTACATTGAACATCCTCAAATAGTTTTTTGATAATATAAATATTTCATGGTAGCAAATTACGTTGGTCATATGTCTTCAAAGAAATATTTTCCCGCAAACCATAATGCGCCAGAATGCCGTAAGTATAGGCCAAGAATTAGTCCCTTACATTTTTTTTGTGTAAACTCAGCAGCCTGTATATACAACGTTAATAATGAAGTACCAAAATATTTCAAAATTGTAAATCAACTGAAATTATCGATATTCGAACTCATCAAGTCAGAATTATTGAGAGTTATTTCGAATCATTCTCATTAATAAATATTCCTTTGCGTTTCAATAAATGGACACATATTCAATTTGCATATTCAATTATGTTAAATTGCACCGAAAAGTCATAATATTTATGGAAAAATTCAATCAACTAAAATAATCAAATGCATACCAACGTTGTAATAACGACTACTGTTTATTTATAATTAGTTCAACATTCAATTTAGGCATTTTAATTACTCTCATTTATTCCGATTCATACATTGCTTTGTATGAAATAAAATTATAGTGCTTATAGAAATGATGGATACAATTGTTGAATATCAATTTGTTGAAACAGGCAACTATATCCAGCAATCCATAAAGAAATATCGTCTCAAAGATAATGCATTTAAACAGTATTAGCTAACTGTTGTTGAACTGGTAGAGCAATAAGAAAGAGAGTACTTTATGAATAATAAATTGATATTACGTGTAGAAACAGAATATCAACATTGAGCGAATTGAATTCTGATTTGGTCTAGGAAAAATATGAATGTTTGCTACTGCATTTTTAATATACTGCATTAAAGCAGCGCAGTACATTATCAGAAGTCATCAGTTTAGAGACATTATGAAAAGTACCCATGCTTACTCCTCGTAGATACTACCAAATTATGTGGGGAGTTTGAGAACCCACCTCGCAATATTATTAATGATTGCGGCGTATTTTTGAATCAACAAATACAAATGCATAAAATGATACAAGAGTGATCAAATATGGCATCTACGGAAGAAGTTGACCTGAGATATGAAATAATTTAAGTTTCAGGTGTGTTGAGTCTTCAGATCAAGAATACAACACTAATCACTGAAAAATGTCGGATGAACTTTTGGTGAACTCTCTTCATTATCATTCACAAAACGAACGGATTGAAACCTGGAATAACTTCCTTCCATTTACCACTATCCTTGGAAACCTTCAGAATAAGATATATATTTATTATATATTTCGCAATTGAAATATCCCAAGTAAAATCTATTGTTTACACATATGAAGACACTGAAATGGGGTGTTTGAAAGACTCTAGGTAGAGACAAGATGAGAGATCTCACTGATCTTTACAAGAGAAGGCAACCTGCAATGTTCCAAAGAGTTTAAGTCGTTTCTTCGATAAAGGGAGCTCACGTGATCAGTTCACGAATGGATTTTAGCTTCATTTCGAAGATGGAACTTGGTGCGTTTGAAGAATCTTCAAAAATTGATTGGATATATATTACTGGGAATTGCCTTTATATATTATAGTTAATATTCCATTGCAGATAATTAGAAAACTTTTTTAATACTATATGAATCCGATGAGATTAATTGAAAGTTTATTCTCCAAATCATTCCTATATATTCGAATATTTCGTCAAATATGATCTCAAATTATGACTTCAATTTATCCTGAAAAAGATTTAATCAAATTGTATAAAAATGCCAACAAAACGCTGAGAAATAAATCGTCAAAGTGGGGCGATTATATCGCTACCATTAACCATCAAAATAAAGCGGATCAAATTCCGACATCAGAATTCAAGGTGGCAAGTTAAGACGGCTATCTTCGCCTTGGGAATATCTGGTGTAGAATACGGATCCCATCTCAATCATAATCACATCAGGCTGCTATAATTGTGCACTTCAGACTTCGTCAAGACAACGATTCACAAACCATACACGTTCATCTCTAGCATACTGAACAACTCTTAGGGTGTCGATTCTGCCCGATGTATTTGGTAAATATCCACTGGCAAACTGACAAAAATTGCAATATGGCAGAAAGTTACTGCAGTTTTTTGGAAACTTTGTGAAGCGATAAATCAGGCCTCAGATTTTGCTATATTATACACGCCTTCTTACCACATCACGCCTTCGAAAACAAAATCGGTTGTTTCTTTTTGGTAGACAAGCAGTCTAACTAGCTTTTGACTTAGGCGTCGAGGACACGTAATATTAAGATTTCGTCATCATAGTGAGGTTATTTTATGCTGATATTTAAGAATGACTGATGACAAATCGTAATGATAATTGAATATTCTAAACCTAAAAATCTGTTGTAGAAATTGATATTGAATATAACTTAAATTCAAACACTTGAACTTATGATTTACACTTTATTGGCTACATAGCATGACGCGTTTCGTCGTTACAAACGACTCCTTCAGATGCTTACAGAATAATGTAAGCATTATTCTGTAAGCATCTGAAGAAGTCGTTTGTAACGACGAAACGCGTCATGCTATGTAGTCAATAAAGTGTAAATCATAAGTTCAAGTGTTTGAATTTAAGTTATATTCAATTATAATGGATTTACATCAAGTAAACGCCAACACTATTAAATATAGAAATTGATATTAATTATCCCCCAGCTAGTGAAACATAACCCAAAATATATCGATCCAGCAGTTCACGCGTGATGGCGTGATCAAGGGAAATAGGGATTCATTTATATATATATATATATATATATATATATATATATATATATATATATATATATATATATATATATATATATATATATATATAGATTCGGTGTCCATCTCATTTACATAATATTAGTATGTATTTAAATAATTTTGATAGATGGGGATATTAAATTCATAATTAAAAATAATGAAACACTGATTAACGCGGTTTGTGTTTGACTGATATAATGACGCATTTGTTTTTGACGAAAACTGATGCATTTTATGTAGCATCGGTAAAGCCGACCAAAGTGAAAATCAGTACTAATGATCTATAGCTCTTACATATTGTGACTATTCAATTTGCTCGGGTTCGCGATATTATCACTTTTGTTGAGATTTGGAACGCAACATTAGATCCTCTAACACGCACACGCACTCTGTTTTTATAGATATGATTGAATTTCAACTTTGTGCAGTGGTAATAAAATGCAAATTGATTCTTTAACGTTAGGAATTTAGTATGAATTTTATTGAATAGCAATAAATCTTTCGAATTGGCTACTTTTGAGTTAGAAAATAATTGTATGGGAGAAAGAAAACGTCTGTTTTTAGGGTTTTTCCGGAAACTATTCGAATTTTTCTCTCCGGAAAAACCATCCTTGGATTTCAATATACATTGAAAAAAAGAATTGGCACAATTGGTACAGGCGTTGTTGAGTTATGCGCTTATCAACACATTCTGCGATTCTTTTTCATATTATAGATATATATTGATGAAATTAAACTTTCAGATACTCCAGAGGCGCAGATTATTCTGGGGGCATCCTTGAACCCCGACACAATACGCGAGGGCTCCGATGTCTATTTTGACTGCATCGTCAACTCGCACCCACCTGTCTACAAAGTGGAATGGAGGCACAACGTGAGTATTAGCCAGTGATTCGTCTTCATTAATTGGGAATTTGTTACCGTGAACTGAAATTTATTACCCGCCACTGCAGTTGTCTGAGTTAACCAATGGGCGCGCACTCGTGAATACGTGCTATTAGCGTTACGCATCGGATGATAGATGGAGCTGGTGTAGGATCACGACAGGAGAAGAAACTCCCTTGGCGGCTCAGAATCTGTTGAATATAATTGAAAGATATTATCAATCAGTGTTATACCGAACTGTGCGTTATATTTATCTATTAATTCACCGATATTATAGTATCGATGAACTCGTTATCTCTCCTCCTGTGCCGATGTTCTATGAGATTAATCAACCCCTTGTGTTCAGATTATGGCTTTGGAGGATTCCATTGAAACCTATGGAGTATTTCAACTGCTTGAATAAGGGTACCATTTAATTTTCTTTTTCATTTCTCGTGAATTGTTAAGTATTATTTATTACATAACATCATATAAATTATACACAGTTGATATTATGTATAAACATTTATATATATATATATATATATATATATATATATATATATATATATATATATATATATATATATATATATATATATATATATATATATATATATATATATATATATATATATATATATATATATATAAATGAATTTTATATCGACCAAACTTAAAATCAAATTATGTGGACTATCAGAAAGCGATCTGTGACAAAAAACTTATGATTCTCTATATTTTCTTCAAATCGCTATATTTCGTCACATTTTTTGTGAGTTCTTCAGGAGAAACTACCACAATAAATCATATTCTAAGTAAAATATATGAGTTTTTCAAAGGGTGATTACTCACCAAGATGCTAAGTCAGTCACTAACATTTAAAAACAAATCAAACAAATACATCAATTGCATATAACAGCAAAATATAACAATGATAAACTGCAATCACATGTCGGCACGATGAGCAGTGATGACATGAATCGCCGGGTGTAAATGCCATTCGGATATTATCACAAAACAAAGAATGTTAGCTGTTCCTCCCATTCTGCAGTACATGAAGAATGTTACCGTAAATATAACTCAGCTAACCTGTGTCCGATTTGAAATTTATGGCGTTCTTATTCTTATTAACGTGGAACATCTCAAGGAACAGCCTACTCTTGTACGGAATTTCTTGTTCCAACACTTTGAACTCCGAGTAGTCCAATTCTTGGCCAGTCTCTAAATGGTGTTCCACTGCCGCACAGGAGTTCTATCTACACGGCAATCACTTATGTGCTGCAAAAACCTCTGATGCAACTATTGTGAGGTCTGCCTAATGTAACAGCCTCCACAACCACAACAAGGAAGCTTATATACCTCATTACTCATATATTCAACAGGAGTCTTGTTCTTGATTTTAGAGAACAAATTGGAATTTTAAATTATGTTATATTCAGCAATTTTTATGTGCTCGAAATACCTGAAACATAAAATTATCTGCCTACAAAATTTTCAACTTATATGCTTGTTCTATTGTTGTGGCGAATAGCATGGTTCAGAAGCAGCGATCCCGTAAATGGACTTTTCACGAGCCTAACAACATCAAAAAGGAACTTGACTACATACTACTCATTCGAAGACGGAGCCTTCGTGATTGTGGTGTGCTGATCCAGTTCGACCCAGGAAGTGATCACCGCATGGTAAGATGTGAGGTCTGCTTTAGTGTCAAGCTGGAAGGGAGAAAGCTCTCCAATTGCCGAGAGGAACGAGTTAACATAGAAAACCTGAGATTGAAATACGACGAACTCGACAGGGAAATCTCTAAACAGCTGGCTATGATATGTCCATACGGACAGACACAGAAGATGCGCTGCTGAACACTATTAAATCAGCTGCTCTCAACGTAGGAGGATATCAAACTGGTCACAAAAATTCCAAATTAACTGAGGAAACGAAAGCACTCCAAATAAACGCAGAAAAATGAGAGCTACACTGAGAAGTAGGAGACAAAGGAACGAATATGCGTCTCTGAGTGCACATGTGGAGAGAAATGTCAGAGGTGATGTGCTGAAATAAAACACAAGAACAGTGAGGCAAGCTATAAAAGATGCAAGAAGCTATAAGAAAGCTATCCATAAGGACATGATTAGGAAACATCTGATAATCTTCAAAAATTCAAGTTCGAAGTAATCCGAAATTCTAAAAGTCACCACTGAGTTCTACAAACAACTCTATAGAGATAACCGTAATCATTTTGAGATAATATCGGATGAAAAGCCACCAGAAGTTCTGGAATCAGAAACGAGAACTGCAATTGAATCCTTGACGATCTCACCGTGGACGTTATCAAGTCAGCTTCACCGCATTCTGTCGAGGTTCTTCTGTGACTATTTGAAAAACAGAATCATTCCCACCTCATAGAACAACGCGTCTTTAGTTTTGCTATAAGAAATGCGTCTTATTTACTATAAGAAAAGGGATGCGGATGACCTGAGGAACTACAGACCGATAAATTTACTGCCCACAACATATAAGATTTTAATGGAGGTAATTACTAACCGCTTATCGGGACAACTTGACTCATATCAGGCAATAAAACAGGCATGCTTCAGGAGGTCATACAGTACGATGGATCATATTTTCACCATCCGCGAAGTGATATATAGATGCAACGAATATGCAATTCCTATATATAAGGCATTTAATGACAACAAGAAGGCATATGACCTGATTTGAACTCTAGCTGCAATCACCCCATTAGTGAGAATAGGAATACCATTTTGCTATACCGAGCTGATCCAGAATATATACGAACATGCCACAGCAGCCAAAAAAGTAGAAGAATACTCGGAAAAATAATAAGAGGCGTCAGACAGGTAGACCCGCTTTTCCCAAAATTGGTCTGAGCTGCTATGTAGCGAGAAAGGAATCAAGATAAATGGCCGCTACTTTAGCCACTTGACGTTCGCTGACGATATAGCCCTGTTCTCTCACGATGCTACCGATTTTCAAGAGAGCATCAATGAACTGAACATCGTGAGCAAGGAAATAGGTCTGGAAATAACCACCGCAAAAACAAAGATAATGCTGAACCCTTTCTGCACCAAAGATAAATGGAGGTGGACGGATCCCCATTAGAAGCAGGAGCCTCACACATATCCGGAACAGATTGTCATGGGAAACGGGGAAATTACACCGGAGATCATGCAAAGAACCAGAACAGTTCGGGGTATATTTGGCCGATTGCAACACATCTTCAATCATATATGCCACTATCTTTAAGGGGCAAAATATTTAAACAATGCGTATTACCAGCAATGAACTACGCCAGAGAAAGTTGGACCCTGAAATCTGCTCACATCCAGAAGCTTCGAACAATCCAGCGGAGTATACAAAGATACTCCGTTCATCCAAAGATATGAAGAGCGTGACCCTACGAGATAGAATACGCTGCAGCTGCTTAGGAGGTCAAACAAAAGTGAAGGATGTCGTGGAGTGTGTGAAAAGGTCGAAGTGGAAATGGGCAGGCAATCTAACCCGAACAAAAGATGAGCGTTGGTCAACTGTGATTGGTGATGTGAAGCCTAGATACAGGGTAAAACCAAGAAAGCATCCTCGCGGTCGATGGGATAATGAGCTTGTGTATTGGCTGGGCGTTGCCTGGAAGAGAGAGGCTGCCGATAAGGAATCTTAGCAAAGACAAAGGGCGGAATTCGTTCTGCAGTGGACGGGCAGAGACTGATATATAGGTGTATATATATATATATATATATATATATATATATATATATATATATATATAAGCGCTACAAGGTGAGATCCTTTGTATACAAATTCTGTACAAGTCGAGATCCGTTTGGTAAGGTGAGATCCGA
This sequence comes from Henosepilachna vigintioctopunctata, assembly GCA_030704895.1. Lineage (NCBI taxonomy): Eukaryota > Metazoa > Arthropoda > Insecta > Coleoptera > Coccinellidae > Henosepilachna > Henosepilachna vigintioctopunctata. The sequence goes on along the minus strand of JARQZJ010000033.1, from coordinate 6,765,880 downwards.
TTTCGGATCTCACCTTGTTTAACGTGTATATCGTCGTGGGTGTGGATAATTTGGCCGAATTAGCCGATTTCCAGATTTTCGGTCGGATCTCGTCTTTCAGCCAAATATCACATTATATACAACTTTAGTTCACCAACCTTCCTATAGGGGGCCGATCTGCCATTGTATAAAAGTTTGTTAAATAACGCAAAGTAGAGATCCAAAGGTTTGGCAACATGCACGTCTTGGACTTCTTGTCGTTATCTGTAATATGAAACTATCGCGTTGTACTGTATCTCGGCGTTACGTTTGAATTCGGTGTTTAGGTATGAAAACAAATGGATTTTGATGGTTTATCGAAAGTAATATATTATAATGTAAATATTATCGATTCATGAAGAGGAATATCTACTCGTTAGAGTTTCAGAACTTATTCATTTAGAATACATTTGTTTGGACAGAATTGAAGTTCATTTTTATTTGAATTACTTTTGGATTTAATTTTTTTCTATGACTCCGTAAAATATGAACGAGGGGTCATTGGATTCGGAAGAGTATGTATATTATAACTGTCATTAGATTATTTTAGAAAAGAATCAAAAGGAAATAAAAATTTATCTCGAAACAACTCATTTCACGAACGAAATTCATTATTTTTCTATTGAGATGAGAATAAGTTAGTGATAGTTAATACAACTAGTTAGTACAAATATATTCAATAAAAAATATTACGTCAACTTCTATAAGATAATAAAAATCCGGTAAGTAATTAGTGTAAATAATCTACTAATAGAATAAAATAATATTATATACTCTTCCGAATCCATGGTCCCCTCGTCATAGATGAATGAACAAATAATTAATGGTGTAGTGACTCTAAAACGCTTTCGGCTCTTTGGTGCTGGTGGGTTCTATTCCCATCATGATCTTGGGCCGTTTGGAAACGGCGTTAAACTGCAGGTGCAACTTTCGCACAAGCACATAGTGCCTCTGTGTATACTAATAACTAACATTCTTCAAAATTAAGTGAAATTGTTTTCATTGGTTTTGCATAAGTCTCCTAACTATTTTTCTTACATGAGCATGAGTATTACAAGTGCGAAAATGTTAAATGAAACATCTACGCTTTTTTTCCTTTTTGGAGCTATTTTTGAAAGGTTTCCGAAAAAACTCTTGTTGGAAAAATTCTTCCGATCACTTCGTTATGAATGATTTTCTTGGGTTGAATTCTAGATTGAATTTTTGATATTTAACCTGAGTAAATTATTCATGACAAGTGATAAATAACAATTTTCACATATCCTAAATCTCTTTTGAAAACCTTCAATTATAGATACAGAAAAGGGAAAAATTTCAATTTCCTTCATGTTCAAGTAGGAGAAAACTGTTAATCTACTGATGCAGAATCGATAGAAAAATCGCGATAAAAATTTTTGACTTCGGAATATTGTCCGCTCATCTTTTCATAAGATGCCTGAATATTTTCAAGTTTAATTTTTCTAAGTTGAAGTAGTTTAACTACTTGATATTCAATTCAATTATTGAATTGAATTCAATAGCAGGTGCAGAGATAGCCAACCTTGCGCAATCCATAGATCCTATATTCATCTGTATTTTTAACTCAAAGGGAAAAAATTGGACGAAAGTCTTAAAGTTTATAGAGGCCCGAAAATATGTCTTTTTAAGTTTCATATGGAACAGTCCAAACTCCATATGTGGTGAACATTGAGAAATATATTGTTGTTTGGATAAGATATTCCTTTATTGTATATATTGATAAGCCATTATAGACTAAATACTTTAAATTGGCGGGTATGAGTATTACGTTGAAATATGAAATGCCTAGACGAGCTTCATCGAAATGCTAAAAATGTAGCGTTCTGCTTATGTTGCAGAACAAGAAGATCTAATCAATTTCAAATTGAAGTAATTTATGTCTTGACATGTTAGAAGGTTAATATGTTTTCATGAATAAACGTTGAATTGGAATGCCTATCCGAATATAACATATATTCCTCATTCGACAACAGATTATACCGCCATATCGCGGTTTTTACATATTTATGAGGTGTGTTATAGTAGAAAAAAATCTCTTCAATATTTTACTTTTACTATATTGATAATGATAAGCACATGTGAGTGATCGCAAACGTATCCCCCAATACTGCAGTGTGTAGTTATTGAATTGGAGAGAATGAACCCCGAACAAAATAGAAAAGAGTAGCATTTATAAACAAGGTGATTCAGTAAAGTATTCAGATCAATACAACTTAAATCTTTAATAGTTTATCATACAATGTAAGTCGAAATGTGAATATTTTTGTATTCATTTTTCAGAGAATCTTGTTGCTCATGGAAGGTCTTGATGTTATACGCGAGAAATGACATTAATGCCGAAATTTAGAGCGCTCATTTCAAATATACATATTCAGAACATATTTAGAATAATTGGGCAATTCGAATATTCACGCTGAAACTGATTCATATTTCGCGAAACAATTATATACATAAGGAATTAGGTACTTATATAATTTTACACAATTTATTTCAATGAGTGCAATAGTTGACATTAACCTCAGAAATAATGCAGAACAACGGGTCAAGTATTTCTTATTTGAACAGACAGAAGACACCCATTTGAAATATAGTTTTTTGTCGAATAGATGACTAGTTGTAGTAGTTCCTGTTGTCTCTGATGTGGGAAGAAAAACATTTCGTGAAATGGCAAAGATATTATAGAATGCAAGATTTCCATATTCACGAAAAAATTTGCAGGTATCTCATGAACTGCTCTTTTCTTAAGATCAAGTGTGAGCAGACATCATTAGATTAGTCAGAATCTAAATGTTTACTCTACTAAAATGCAACACCATAATACGGTAGGTCAATCGATATTCGTGAATCCATATCAAGTAATGCTAATATTTCAGAAAAGTATTTATATATCAGATATCAGTTTAATTATCAGATCTGATAATACAACTTTCAGCTGACTAACATTCTCTCACAGTGCGAGTCGAAAGATCAATATTCTTGTATTCATTTTTCAGAGCATTTTATTACTCATGAAATGAAATAGCGTGAATTTCTGTAATTCTCAATGTTATAGAGAGGATATGATGTTAGTATAAAACTTTTTTGTCCTTATTTCAAAAATACTTTCATAACATATTTCGAAAAATTTTACATTTCGAATATTCACGCTCAAATGAAAATTGATCTGTCACAAAACACCTACATATATGAGGAATTATATCATATTCGACAATATAATATGATATAATTATTTATTCATAATTTCATTGATTTGTCTGTGGGATGGATCTACATTTTTACTGATCTGTCTGTTTAGGTGGATATATGTTCTTATTGATCTATTGACTAGCTGGATGTATATTTCTATTGATCTGGCAATAAATGACGATAAAATAAGTGCAATAGTTGACCTCAAAAATAATACAGAACAACGTCTGAATTATTTATTATATTGAAAACGTCTTCAAGACATACAGGTCTCTGTTAGCAAATGTTTGGAATGTGGTTTTCTGTAGAAAGGATGATAAAAATTTCACCTATATGGTGCAAAAACTTCTGATGAGTAACAAAGCACGAAAGAAATATAGTTACCAATTTCAAATGTTTTTCATTTCCTGGCGCCCCTGATGTGTCAAGAAACAAACGTTTCGTAAAATGGCTATAGATTAAAGAATGCGTTGTTTTCAATAACTATTAAGTTTCGTGTACTTGCTGAAATTGTGTAAACTTTTTGTCTTTGAATGACGATAAGGTACTATGATAAATAGGTTCATGCATAGTTTCACCGCTCAAATTTTGGAATTTCAAATACACTGAAATGATATCTCCCTGGAATTAATTTTCCGCTCAGATCGCTAAGATCGATTTCGAACCATTAAAAGATTTTCTTTAGGATTATTATTTTTAATCGGTACAAGCAGATTGTTATAAATATAAAGACAAACTGTCGCAGCAAGTCCAAACAATTCTATCACACACAAATTAGCACTGTAGAGTATGACACACTTCGTATTTTATATTTATTCATTTATAATCATGACCATCATCATAATTTCACATTATTATATATTTGAATATAAACTTAAATTCGAACACGTGAACTTATAATTTACACTTTATTGACTACATAGCATGATGCGTTTCGTCGTTACAAAGGACAAAATAATGATTATTCTATTAGTATCTGAATAAGTCGTTTGTGACGACGAAACTTGTCATGCTATGTAGTCAATAAAGTAAATCATTAGCTCAAGTGTTTGAATTTGAGTTTATATTCAATTATGATGGATTTACATCAGGCAAAGACAATACTATTAAATATTATTATATATACCTAAAGTCCACTACATTATTGTAGTGAACAATATAATTATAATTATAATTATGTAATTTTTTTAAATTCATGAAATGTGTTCAAATCTTGAGTGATTCCATTCAACAATCTGGAAAATAAATAATTGGAACAATTCTTTAATATCAAAAATTTATTAATGAGCAATATATTATATGTACATATATCATTATGAATTACTTATGTACCAATTACTATTGCTAATATAGATGAAGGCTTCAATTTGAGCAGAATACCTACCTGTTGTGAAACAAATGAGTTTTTGTTGAGCTTCTATGCGATAATTTTTTTTGTTCGTCTTTTAAAATTCAACGCATTTTCAGAATGTTTATTTTCACTTCTATTCCAAACCTCTTGATCGATTAAGTTCATTCAAATGCTTCATCCGCTCACATATTATTGTTGTTTGTTTCGTTTCCTTATGTTGATTAACTACCGCTGACTGTTCCGAGGCTATGTTCATGTGTTGTATTCCTCGGAGTTTACTAAACATACGATATCTTTTCAGGCTGATCATTTACCAAATCTCGTAATTAAATATTGAACCTCTCAAGAATTTTTCCTTATTCTTCCAGCGTAATTTCTATTTCTATATTCATGAGTAGCCTGATAAATTATTGATACCTTCACATAAATACGTATATAAAATGTGTGTATAAAAGCTACTTTTTTTTTAGCATAGAATTAACATTCACGAAGATTATATCAATGTTATTTCCAACATTATTTCCTTTTATGAATTAATTTCACTACCACTAGTCGTAATTTCTTCAGTTTATATTAATTTGTTTCAAATTTGTATTATGATATATTATATAGTATGGCCAAATAATTTTCATTCATAAAAAAAATGATAATACTTGATAAGATAAAAATTATAAAACTAATAATACTTTCTTCACATACATTACAAAATACATGAATGCACGAATTGTAGCATATGACTTCAAAATATGAACCAAGCATACAATATAAAATATAATATGAAACTTTCCCGAAACTGTAAAATCCGGTTTAACAATCGATACTTGTCAACGATACATAATGCAAATATTTCTGGGTAACATTTATAAACCAGGTGATTCAGTGAAGTATTCAGATCAATACAACTTAAATCTTTAGTATCAGAGAATATGACTTCAAAATATGAACCAAGCGTACAATATAAAATATAATATTAAAATTTCCCGAATATTTAGAATAATTGTGTATTTCGAATATTCACGCTGAAATTGATTCATATTTCGCGAAACAATTACATATATAAGGAATTAGGTATATAATTTTCCACAATTTATTTCTATAAGTGCAATAGTTGACATTGAATTCAGAAATAATGTAGAACAACGGGTCAAGTATTTCTTATTTGAACAGAGACAGAAAACACTTATTTGAAATATAGTTTTCTGTAGAATAATGACAAAAATTTTAACCATAAGGTGCATGAAATCCTCACAAGTATCGATAACTAAAAGAAATATATTTTTTGTAAAGCCTGTTTTATATTATACTTAAATTTCGATTGTCTTTCATTTCCTATTGTCCCTGATATGGGAACAAACATTTCGTGAAATGTCCAGAGATTATAGAATGCAAGATTTCCATATTTACGAAAAAATTTGTAGGTATAATATAAACTGCTCTTTTCTTAGGATGAAGGCTGAGCAGACAAAATATCATTTTATTAGTCAGAATCTAAATGTTTACTCTACTAAAATGAAACAGCATAATACGGTAGGTCAATCGATATTTGTGAATCCATATCAAGTAATGCAAATATTTCGGAATAGTATTTATATATCATGTGATATCAGTTAAATGATCCGATCTGATAATACAACTTTCAGCTGACCAAGATTTTCTTACAGTTCGAGTTGAAAGATCAATATTCATTTTTAACAGATTTTTATTGCTCATGAAATGAAAGAGCTTAAATTTCTGAAATTCTCAATGTTATACAGGGTATATGCTAATAGTATCAAACTTTTGTGTCCTTATTTAAAAAATACATTCATAACATATTTCGAAAAATTTTACATTCTTAATATTCACGCTCAAATGAAATTCGATTCATCTGCCACAAAACTCCTACATATATGAGGAATTATATCATATTCGATATTATAATATAATATAATCATTTATTAATATTTTCATTGATCTCATGGCGCCCCTGATGTGTCAAGAAACAAACGTTTCGTGAAATTGCTATAGATTAAAGAATGCGTTGTTTTCAATAAGTATTCAGTTTCGTGTATTTGCTGAAATTGTATAAACAAATGTCTTCAAATGACGATAAGGTACCATGATGAATAGGTTCATGCATAATTTCAACGCTCAAATTGTAGAATATATATATTCATATTTCCTCATCTCCCTTAATGAGTTTTATCAGAGGTTTTCTCATACTGAAGAATATAATATTTCCAATAGAATGCTAGGGCATTTTTTCAATGTAATATATTGAAAGGGTAACAAAGTTTGAAGTGTCCAATTCGTTTGTGTCTTTAACAGACTTTTAGTAAATATTAGTCATCAAAGCTTTGAATACTCTGCTATTTGAAGCAGAGCGTCAACTGAAATTTTTTCCGTTTTGACGTCTATTATTACTGAAAGCCTCAGTTTCCAATGAAATACGTATAGAATATAAGAGAAATTTAAAGATATAGGCCACAGAAATACTTTTATGCCTCGAGAAACAACGTTCTCTGATCATCGAACCCAATGGTTTTTGACGAAATTATTTTGACACGACATAACAGCTCAGTTCGAGTGAAACATTCCTGAATAATTGTAACTTATATATAGTTCATTGACTCAAATCATCTGTTGATGTTTGAGCACTTAGAGAGTGCGCTGAAAGATAATGAAAACTTTGATGTATCTTATCTATTATAATAATATAGATATTATCAATCATATCTTTTCCTCACTGTGTCATCTAGAGGAGGGTTGCTTTAACTCAAGAAACATGTGTGCACTTTGTTGAAGGGGCAATAAAGCTTCTAGATAACATGAAATTTTTCTTTGGTTCATCATTAAGATCAACTATCACATAGTAAAAGCAGCACCGGGTCGCTGAGAAATATAATATATTCCTTTCAGAATATATAATAGGGTAGAGATAAAAACGATGCCAGAATAGTAATGAGGTCCTTTTATCCCCTCATGTGAAGTTGCGAGTAAACAAAACCGCTTTTCGATATTAAAATAGAAATGCTTTCAGCGCCCTTATACGGAATGTGTCTTGCATTCATTATTAACCCGAAAAAAGCTGACTCAAGGTTTCAGTTCACTATCTGTTATATCTCCAGCGATAACTATTACAATATATGATAAGGCACTACGTTTTTATATTCTTTACATTATGCTTCACTCATTTTCTCTTTTGATAACTGCTAATTTCATCTGAATTGGTCATTATCACTTCACTCACTACTTCAATAAAAAGGTTCAGTAAGCTACAGTTTAACTTATTATATCACTCACATATTATCTGAAAATTCGTCTCACATAGAATGCATCAGTTTTTCCATTTTGCAGTAAAATGTTCAACAACACAATGAAGAAAAGCTTCTGCTTTCTATATTATACACTTTCACTGAAATAATTGAACATATGTCAAGTAATATTTCATTTGATTTTTCGGACATGTTTGTTGTCATTTGTGACAACATTTGTGTAGACAGCTCCCTGAGAGTTTTATTTGAAATATTTCGATATTTCGATTAAGAGTCTTCGTATTCACTAGTATTGAATGAATTATATATATATATATATATATATATATATATATATATATATATATATATATATATATATATTTTTTTTTTTTTTTTGATATGAAAAACTTTATTTTTGTTGACGTTTCGTTGTTATATTACAACTTTTAATTTTTTGTAATATAACAACGAAACGTCAACAAAAATAAAGTTTTTCATATCAAAAAAAGCCTGTTATTGCTAAAAGCTTTCGAAATAAAATATCTTAAACAGTCAATAAATCAATTTCAAGATATATATATATATATATATATATATATATATATATATATATATATATATATATATATGCATCAGACATTCACTACAAGAGAAAGAGTTCTGTAATTCTCGTGCTATTACATTACCGCACTTGTAGATAATACTACTTACAGATATTCGCTGTGGAAGTACACTATAACTTTCTTTCGATAATTTTTGACAAATAATTCGAAAGAACATTACAGCAGAGCCGGTTATGTGAGACATGAACAGTGGTATGTGTCCATTGTCCTTCTAGGCATCAATGTTAGAGAATATTGGATTCTCTATCATCCTTCTAGGGATAAATGTTAAAGAATCTTGAAATCGATGCCTACATTTGTTGAAAGCGTGAAACAGTTACTGTTTCGTACTACAAGGTACTCATCAGTCACGCCACGTTAAATGAATGAGGGGCAAAAATTTCAATCCTCACATAACCTCTAGTCGATTGTAAGACAGAAATATACAGTAAGTATGCCTATATAATGCATACGTTGATATACATCTCAAGTCTTAGAACCAATGAAATGCACATGAATAATGTAAATATTTTCCATATTATTCATATATAGGAGTATATATATATATATATATATATATATATATATATATATATATATATATATATATATATATATATATATATATATATATATATATATATATATATATATATATATATTTATATATATATATATATATATATATATATATATATATATATATATATATATATATATATATATATATATATATATATATATATGAATATTATAGATATACAGGAGTTATATATCAATTTCGAGAAGAATATAAAAAATTTTGTGTCATTTTTAGTGGTTACAATTCCGTGCTTTTTGATCTAAAATGTGGTTTCTTTCATCCAACTGAAATGAGTATTGAAAATTTGAGGAAGACTTCTAATTTATTTCTCGATTTGAAATCGTCGTAGTACAAGTTTTATGACAAATATCGCTTAAGACCCATCGATATCGGAAGGTTGATTTTAGGAGCAATTTGCGGAAAACGGGAGCAAAAGGCGTAGGATATTAGATTTTTATGATCCATTTCACTGTTTGATTCTATATTGGGTCGGTATGTGTCTCATATGTATTTCGTGTTTACTGCTTCCGATGTTGTATTCCAATAAATTCGAATTTGTCAGTTAGTTTCGCGCAAATCGCCAATTTCTGCCTTTTGCGACTGTATAACCATCATACTTCGTGACAATCAATATTTTTCGATTTCGCCACGGAACATAGCAGGTTAACAATGTTATTACCAACCGAATTTTCCGAATCACGTTGCTTTATTCGACGATATATCCAGATACTGACATCAACACAATTTGATGTACCACTAATTCGAAAATATTGACAAACGGAAACGACCAAAAATTATCTCCTTCCTCTAGATTTCCTCTCAAAAAGTTCAATTCTTCTCGTAAGGAAATCCGTGAACATGGAACATATTAAGCATAGTAATTTAACGGTTAACGCCCATATTATGAACCTTTCTTTTGAGTGAAAAATTGGGTAACTCATTTTTTGCAATCTCTAGAATTAAAAACATTGTACCTAGAAACTGTGTTATGAATGTGTATTGCAGTCTTGTATATAGTCATAATAATTGTAATACTTTGCTGTGGAGTGTTCTACAGAAATAAGACTGTGTAATAAACAGAGGGTGTTTATTACACAAAAGCGAATACTTGTATCAATATTCAATATTCATCAACGAACAACTTCTAAACCTATCTTCATTCATACTTACTTACCCTACCTTGTTTATATATTTATAGATGTTTACTATATGAAAAAGAAAATGAAGATAGGTTAATTAAATAGAATAGTAATCATGAGTATTCAACAAGAAACAGTGATGTTCTAGTTAATCCTCTATGCATAAAACAGCTAAATTGGAGCACTCACTCTATCATCAGAGTTTTAAAATCTTCAACCATTTACCGTCAAATCTGAAATTGTTGAGAATTCTTTTGTTTCAGAAGAGAGTAAGGTCATTGATGTTACCGAAGGCATACTTTAGTTGAATATAAACTGAACCAATATTTTTGTTCGAACAAATATTTTTGTTCGAGGGCTGAATGGAAGATCAGACTCAAAACTGAACTCAGCCCTTTTGTGAGCATCCTCCATAGTTTTAGTTATTATATAAACTGAATGAATGTAAATTTACAATGAAAGGAATGTTTCGCCATAAATTTTAATATTGTATCAAAAAAAGAGTACAGGTGGGATATTCAGTTCAACTCAACATGAACAATGCGTACATTCGTTTATTTCTTCAACATCAGTATTCGACAATACCTTTTTTGAACGTTCATCCTTTACCCTTCGTTTTCATTTCAGACACATTTATATTTTATTAAGTTTTTCGTACTTATATATCAAATTATTCGAATATTAATGGATTTCGGAACATTTAATGCAGCTTCATCAACAAAATCAACTATCAGACAACAATTTCAAAGTTATGTGACACATTTCGAATGTTTTTGCGATCACTACAGTAAACATCATTTTTCTCCATTTCGTTCAGACATTTCTAATGAAAACCAAATTTTCAAATGCACTCACAGTGTTTCCCGCCTTTTTATTTATTGAAATTATAATTCCTACGATACTGAACGTGACCAGTTTGCACACGTAGTTGGTGAAAATTCAGTCAAATCAAGCATTCAACGAAAAGCTAAAAAACAGGTGATTGCCCAATACTTCCGAATTTCGTTAACACATCCAAAGTGTCTGAGTGAATTTTCCGACGGTTTTCCACTAAAACATTGGACGAGAGCTTTGTCGAATCATCATCGTTTCGAATCGGTACATTTCAATGGTCCTCTCGTGCCACTTGAATTATTGAATTGAAACCTAATGGAAACAGTTCTTTCCATTCAGTCCTGGGCCCAACTGCAACGCAATTCACCGACTTCGTTGTTTTCTGAAACTCGCATTGTCTGAAAAGAATACAAATTCAATGGTGTTGCACTTTCCATTTAGGAGACAGGGAGAATAGTTCTAGTTTGAGTTTGTTCAAGTGATTTATTTTCTCTATCAATTTGTTTGATCCAAAAGGATCAGAATTAATGCAGAGTAATAGAAAAATTTTCAGCGTCTTCAGTTCATACCAAAACTCATATTTTAGAACACAATGGCGTTTTTTTGCTATATGAATTATTCAGTCAACTAGTTTTCTGATAGTTTGAACTTATTCTCACCACAACTGTATAATTTGTTGCATAAATCAGAATTAATTCATTGTATTCAATTATAATCAGTACACTGTAACTCTCTTTAACAACTTCCATAAAAACACTCTGGTCTATTATTGACTAACTTATAATTATACATTCTGATTGTAATCCGAATTGATTGAATTAAAAGCATTATTTCAAGAAGCAACATTTTCATAATGTCTATCTATACATCATAGTGAGAGTACACTCATTTACTTCCTCATCAGTATATGGTGTCAAATATCAGATTTAACTTCGATAGTTCAATTGAAATTTTGTGTTGAAATGATAAAAGAGCATTCACAAAAGAATAGACAATTAAATTAACCACGTCCAATAACGTGAAGGCTTGAATAACGGGAGTCGTCCGGAAGACGTCTTTACTGTTGAACAACGCGAAGAAATCTGAGATATAGAAAACCTTCAAACTAAAATGAAAGTTATAAACAACATAAAGACCCCTACCACAAATGAGAGGTAAAAAAACTTTAAAAGTGAGGTAAACAATTTGGATCACCATGGCTTAAGAATCATGAATATAAAACGACGAATAAATTACTCATTGCATGAAATTTGCAAGAAATTTTCAAATTCTTCGAAAGGTTCAAAGCTCTAAGAAATAGCGCTAGAGGTCTGGAAATCATAACCTGTAATCGTATCTTGACTGGTGCGGCGCATTCACCATTTTGAACATAACCCAAAATTGTATGTAAAAACTAAGATTATATTCTATTTGTGAATAACAATACCCCAATTGTCCGAATTAATCCCAAACCTATTCTCCTTCATCAAATATTGAGTAATTATTGACGTACATAGCTAATAGTCATGAAATATTAATCGTCGATGCAGATATTATTGACAGAATATCAATTCATGTACTTACTGATCGCTATAACACTCGTATAAATTATCATAAATAATTGATTGAAATAAATCATTTTAGCAGCCAGAATTTGAAGGCAGTATACCTTTTAGTTAAATTATTTATTTATGAACTCATTATGACAATTGAACATACTTTCGATTCTCTTGGCTGTAGTACTCTTGTTCCCATTGATAAAGAATATACAAACACAAGCACCTTCAAATGAAAGAACGATGTCCGCATAAAACATCCATATTGTGGGATATTATATTCGCTACGCGATGGAGACAATTTTTTAATGCTTTAATGAATTTTTTCATCCTCATTTGTATGCACAATTATAGAGTCTTTCGCAACATTTAATCCAATATCAAATGGAAACTTATCGGTATAGCTCAAATAATATAATATAGATCAAAAAAGCAGACATTGTCGAAATTTTGAGTCAGGAATTTGAGTTGGATAAACTAGGCGTTCATATTTGCGAATAACTTAACGACATAAAGACAATTACCAAAAGGCTTTTCAGAAGCCATATGAAAGTAAAATAATTAAACACTGTCTTTTTCAGACTTCATTCGAGATGTCAAATTTGTCCTCTCACTAGGAAAAATTTCATTCCTTTCAAACGTTGTGCTTTTTTTCTCAATATCTTCAGGTTTTGAATCAAAGTAAACACTTGGCTTAATGTTTCACGATTATATCAAACAATATCAAATAGTCAACATGTTTTGAGCGTGAGCTCATCATCAAGATCTCAGTGTTGAAGATGAGCTAAAGCTATTTTTGGGGTGTTTGATATATGAAATAGGTATATATATTTTCTTGTGAATTGAATCATGAGGGTCTGATTTTGGTTTCGATTTCTATGCTATGCGTACCTGTTTTTTGAAAATTTTTTTGTATTATATAGGGATGATATTCATTGCGTGTTAGGGGCGATTTCACCTTATCTAAGATTTCGGCTGGGAATTGTGGGGATGTCAGTTAAATAGCTCTGTATGTGATCTTGTGAGCGATGCATGTCTCATGTGAGATGTGATGTGTTGAGATGAAACTAAGCAATCGGCCAGTGGATGTAGTCTTAGTATATCATGTCGTGTACTGTTTGTTTCCGTTGCGGATTATTGTCGTATCTAGAAAACTAATTGAACAATTCTTTTCGGTTTCAAGAGTGAACCATAGTTCAGTATGGACATTGTTGAAACTCTTTAAGATTTCATTCACTTCATCTGGGTTTGCGATTACTAAACAGTCATCCACAAACCTTCAGTTTAATGTGATCTTGAACCTATAGTACTCTAATATTTTTTATATGAATATCTGTTCTGTTACACTAGATATGACAGAAAATAATCAACGAAGAATTGCAGTTAGTCATGTGATATGAATACACTTATATATATATGAGTATATATGTGAGTTTCAATAGAGAGACTCTCAATCGGAATAGTTCAAATAACACTCTCAGCGAGCTCTCTCCTTAAATATGTCAACGAGACGAACCAGTGACTTTCGAAATTGAATATTAAGTGCGCTTCAGGAAAATCATCTCATTTGTTGAATGATAGTAGAATACAATTGTTTTGTCCTCATTAGGAATCATCAGTCTCATTCAATCAATCAAAAATCGATGACTTTAAAAACGCCCCCAGGTCTTATATACGGATGAGAATAACCATATTCATAAATTAATAACGTAAGCTCCCTCTTTCGGAAAAAAGGCGTGTAAACTCTCTCTAACAATCTAGAGAGAGTTTATCCACCTCCTGCATTAGTAAGAGTACGTAGAGGCTTTATAGATATTCAAACACAACAGAGCTTTGCCTGTAATATGTAAGAATGGTCTCCCAAGCCTAATCGCTCCAGGGCACACCTAGGCGGGCAAAAAAATTAATAGTTTCAAAATTCGCGAATCACTGCTACTGAGACTCTCAATCTAAATACCGAAATATTTCAAAAGAAGCACTTAGGGACTGTCCGCATATTTGTGGTCAACGAGAACGAATTCATCTTTTTTTGGAGTGAATATTAAGTGCGCTTCGAAATCTCTCCTCATTCGGATATGATGACGTTTTTGAAGTCATCTATTCTTCATTGATTGATTGAGTACGACTGATGACTTCTAATAAGGATGAAACACTTGTGTCTTACTATCATTTAACATGTTCGATGACTTTTCGAAGCGCACTTAATATTCACTCTCGAAAGTGGTAAATATCTGTGTAGACAGCTCCCTGAGAGTTTCATTTTGAATATTTCGATTGAAATTGTATTTTGAATTGAAATTTTGAATTCGTATTGAAAGTCTCAGTATGCACTCAGTATGAATGAATCTTCAATCTCGAAACTATATATATATATATATATATATATATATATATATATATATATATATATATATATATATATATATATATATATATATATATAATATATATATATATATATATATATATATATATATATATATATATATATATATATATATATATATATATATATATAAATATATATGTATATATATATATATATATATATACATATATATCATTCATATATAAATATAAATATATATGAATATATCGAATATCATTCATATAAATATATATGAATGATATTCGATGCGAAAGAAAATTAAAATGAAATTGAAGATTATCGGCATATCCCGCAGATTCGTAGCAGCCGTTGACACGTGTTTCGAGCTTATTGGCTCTCCTCAGAACGGCGTAGCCATGTCCTAGTTGTAGGAACCCGGAGGTGAAAAACACAAGAAGAAAAACTAAGAAAAACAGACAACCTCTGAAGGAAGTCGCAACATTTTAGGCGGGATATGCCGATAATCTTCAATTTCATGATAAATATATATATATATATATATATATATATATATATATATATATATATATATATATGTTCTGATATTCAAAAATGATCATTGTCCGAATAATGGAGCATATTGTCCGAATAATCAAGCATATTATCCGCAATATATTTCATTTCGTCTCGTTTTCCCGATGGAAATAGATCTTCAGAGATTCTGCCTCAAAAGAACACAACAAATCTTGTCCCTAATCCAGGCGACGCCTCCTATTTTAATTCGAATTTGATACCCCAAATTAGTCCTTCCAGATCGTATTGCATTCAACTCAACGTTTTCTCATAAGAATATAATATATGCAAAATGTAAGCGAGATCCATATTCTCTTTCACGGAAATTAAATTCGAGAAACAGAGCGTATCGTTCGTATATCCATCTGTTCGGAGCTCTCTGTAGAACACTAAATTTCAAAAGGGTATCAGACATTTACATACCAAAGCCAATCTAAAGAAAGAATATAAAACGAAGCATTGTAATATTGAACGGGCAAACGCTCGTACTTGTGCTAAATTTTTCTGGAACGTAGCACTTTGATAATTGTATATCGATCCGACACGGTGATATCAACGAATCTCAAGTGTTGGCTCTCTCAGGTCTTCCAAAGGATCGCCGTTGAAAGATCTGAATATATTTCTAATCTGAGTTCTCATTAGCTTAAGTGTGTTTGCGCCATTTCAATATAATTGGCAAATCTCATCGATAATACACTTTGGGTGTTGTTTGTATTATTCATTATCGAAGTATTTTTATAAACATATATAGATATATATATATATATATATATATATATATATATATATATATATATATATATATATATATATATATATATATATATATATATATATATATAACATAATAATTAATTACTTTTTATATAAAATACATAATTATAATATATATAATATCAATGAATTAATTTGGAAACTGAACGATCCTATTCTAACGCAAAAAATTCATCATTCAATACCAGAAATCTGGGAGACGGAACAGAAACCCTTTTTAAAATCATGAAGTAATTGAGGATCTATCGAAATATCCGAAAAATTATAGAACAGTCACTTACAGGTACACCTTCTGAGGTGAAATTCATAGACGAAGTATCAGATTCCTTTGGAATCAAAACCGGTGTGCCACAGGGGGACGGACCTCCATTAGACTTTTCCAACAATGTTTTAGAAGAGATCATTAGAGAATGGGAACTTCATGTGAAGGGCAGTGGGTATCAAAAAAGAAAATCGAATAAATACCAAATGTCCCGCCTTTGCAGACGATAATGCTATTATCATACACAACAGAACTGAAGCCAATTTCGCCGTAGAAAATCTACATGAAATTGCGCAGAATACCGGGTTACAAATTTCTTGCGATAAAACCAAATACATGGAAAGAAAAACAAAAAATAAATCTTCTCCTATCACAAAACATAGTGAAATTGTGCAAGTGGGCCATTTTAAATACCTCGGAGAAGTTATACAGTCCTCAGGTTTAAACCGAATAGCTAATGAACAGAGATTTAACAAGCTCCAAAGGTCCTACAAGCTATGGACGTACTACAACAAAAAGTGCATTTCGAAAGGCACCAAATTGAGGCATTATAACACAAAGATTCTTCCAGAAGCAACCTACGCATCTGAAACCACGGTCATTCAAAAATTAGAGAGATAGAAAAACAAGAACGGAAAGTTCTCAGAAAGATTTACGGGCCAATCAATAGATAAGGCATTTGGATGGAAAGACCTCAGAAGAAAGTTTACCAAAAGACAAATTCGATAACGAAAGAAATCAGAAACCGACGAGCAAAGTTCTATGCACATGTCTACAGAAGGAAACAGTCCAGAGTACTCACCGAAGAACCTGCTGGATATAATCATAAAGTGGAAATGTCGAACAAAGTGGCTAAAAGAAGTTCAAAATAATTTACAACAGATAAATGTAAAAAAATCTCGAAGCTAGCACTGAATGTCACTATTAAATAGAACATGTAAAGTTAGAGCAAAAAACAAATCGCCAACATGGAGTCAAATGGACAGATGAACGGCGGAAAGAGCATTCCGAGAGGATGAAGAGTTTTTCGGAGGCAAAAAAATGAAGCAAAAATCCTAAGAATTGCAAATTTAGGTTCAATCGCTCTCGTCATGGGAAACAATCGTTATAATATTATATATATATATATATATATATATATATATATATATATATATATATATATATATATATATATATATATATATATATATATATATATATATATATATAATATATATATATATATATATATATATATATATATATATATATATATATATATATATATATATATATATATATATATATATATATATATATATATATATATATATATATATATAAATATATATTAAATATTCTTCTTTGGGTACTCGGCAGTAGAGGCGAAATTAAAAACACACAATCTTCCATCTGTCATCTATATTTCGGACACTAATGCGGTCCTTCATCAGGATGCTAAAATTCAAATATAAAAATACAATTCAACAAAAACTGCATTGGAAACACTTACATTTGACCTGTGATAAAGACCAAAAAACACACGAAGAAAACTCATCTCTCGGTGTCTCGGACGTCGAAGATACACAATTATAAAATATTCAGATTTTCTTTTAAAAAGCTAACAATCATCAAAAATGCTTATATTTATCGAATATAAGTATTTAATTAATATATTTAAATAATAAACATAAGTTTAATTATTATACTCAATAATTAAACATTAATTTTCGTTATATATATATATATATATATATATATATATATATATATATTTTCATTAAAAAAATTCAAATTAACCAAAAGAATGTTAAATAGTAAAGCTAGATATGTCAACGTGTACGATGTGATGTCTCCATTATACTTCAAGAGATAAATGTTAAAGAAATATTGAAATCGATGCCACACCTGATGGAAGTGCGAGACATATGTTTCGTTCTGCAAGGAATTCGTCAGTCGCACCATGTCCATCGAAGTGAGGCAACGATATCAATCTCCAAGTATCTTCTTGTGACTCCAAGTGAACTATAGTAGAGTAATAAATACTCCACAGCTCCATCTATAGGAATCAGTAGAAAACATCCCTCAGATTACAGACACACCAAACATCGAAATTTCACATATCTCCTATACCCGTAGGTAACTGCTGAATTGAAATGTCTATTCGACAAATATCATCATATGATGTTTCCAAATGTCAACAGGTTGCATTAGTAGTACGCTAGTGGTTCTTTCCTCATTTCAGGGACAATTTAAATTTTTATTTATTTTTATTTCGATCTCAATATTTCTCTAACATACATCCCTTGAAGGATAATGGAGATATATCTTGCTCTACTTTAACATTCTTCTGGTTAATTTTCATTTTTCGAATGAATGTTCTAGTGTTAATTTTCTTAAATATTTCATTCAGTGCCATAAGCACAAAAACTCGTCGCATAGGCTCCTGAAATACAGGAAAAATCGCTAGCATACTTCTAAGAAACCTATTGGCATTTAGAAACATCATATGATGATATTTGTCAAATATACATTGCAATTTAGTAGATACCTACGGAGTATTCATTACTCTACGATAAGTCACAAGAAGATGCTTGGAGATTGAAATCGTTGCCTGACTTCGACGGACGTGGTGCGACTGACGAGTTCCTTGCAGAACGAAACATATATTTCGCATTTCCATCAGGTGTGGCATCGATCTCAATATTTCAACACTTATCCCTTGAAGAAAAATGGAAACATCACATCGTACACGTTCACATATCTAGCTCTACTATAACATTCTTTTGGTTAATTTGAATTTTTCGAATGAACGTTCTAGTGTTTATTTTCTTGAATATTTCATTCAGTGCCATAAGCTCAAAAACTTCATTTCCTAAAATACATATATATATATATATATATATATATATATATATATATATATATATATATATATATATATATATATATATATATATATATATATATATATATATATATATATATATATATATATATATATATATATATATATATATATACTATACATGAAATGCATGAATAGTTGAATGATATGTTTTGGCGCTTTGTGATTCAAAATCGACGTAATAACTGGAATCCTTTCACTGCGCTACTAACGTTCTAATACCGAAAGAGGCGCAGGCATGGAAATGGTGGAACTAGCATTATGAATTTTCATTAGTCTAAAGTTGAAGAGTCTGTGCAATAACAGGATCTGGAAAGCTTACGCTCAACAGATGAAATATGAACATTCTCCATGAAAACATACTGGAAGCAATGAATGGGACTCTGTTAGCTGCTACTAACTCTGCCAAAATGAATATCTTTGCATACGAAAGTTTGAAGATATTCAAAATGGCTCGACTATATATTTTCCTACCATTCATTCGTTACCTCCGCTTTCAATTAATTTCAGCCATCTTGTTATTCTGAGCGCCGCTTATCAATTTGTATTAGTAGGTATACATGCAAGGGTGGGGATCTCTGCTAACATTCTTACGTATGTGGAATAGAATTAATAAGGATTCACACAATCTCAGAATGAAGGAACCACCGTGCAATTTGTCTTAAGTTATAGGCAGAAGACTTGTATAATGATAGTAATTATGTAGATGTATCACATCATTCAATCACAGAGATTAAATATATGATTGCTTGGAAGCTGGTCTCGAAGAAATAATTCACCTTGTAAAAGGGGTGACGCCTTACTGAAAAGAATAATTTCTAAGTAAACTTTTATCTTTCAAATATTTTTCTGGTCCGATTGAAGACATGACTGTTATTTGTTGTTGTAACTGCATGCTCAACATTCTTAGGTGCAAGTCAAGGGCCAAACTACATGAGAAAGACTACTGTATTTCTGATCTGTACATTCGCTTCTGTTGCGGAGGAAATCTTCAAAGCAATGAATAATAAGCCGAGGTTTGGTGGCAAAATGAATATTTCTTTCCATTATATGTGTTAATTGTTTTCAACATTAAACACAAATGTTGCAAAACTATTGAAACCATTCACTTTCGTAATAATACACACCGCGCAAAACCTAGTTGAAGAATCTTAATATAACAAATAGCGATACAATTGATTCAAAAATAAACTAATACGGCTTGTTACTCCATATCTTGATTGTAATGATATTTCATTGGTTGAAAATTGCAGAATTCAAAAGAACCATAAATTTGAATGACACAATAAAAAACTTTCAGTAAATTTCAATTAAATATTAAATAAAATCAAACTCTTGGCTTAATGTTTCACGATAATATTTAACATTATATTTCGAGCGTGAGCTCATTTTCAGGAATAAACTGCATTAAAGAACGAACAAAAAATTTATATCTATACAATAATAGATGTAAGGAGGGAGGATAATTGAAAAACTGCCTGTTCATTTACGATGTCTTCTTTTTTCTTCCAATAACTGCTTATTTCAATTGCTTCTAAAAGGTCTCAAATATATAACCCTTTCAAATCACAAAAAGCAAACAAAATATAATTTTATCAATATCATACCTCATTTCAGCGAAGAAATTAAAGAGATAAAAACCATTTGTACTGACGAAAGAAATATAAAATCACTTTTAGTGAATAACAAAAAAAAGATAAATGTTGAAGACAAAAGGGGAATATATAAAATTTTTTGTAATGAATGTCCAGCGTTTTATATCGGCCAAACAGGTAGAAAAATAAAAACTCGTGTTGACTAGCATAAAATGTCGATTTTGAGCAATGTTAATAAAACCGGATTCTCAGAACATTGTATTAACTCCAACCACTTCATAGATTTCGAGAAAACCAAATGCTTACACGCAGGTAATAAAGAGAAGCGTTTAAACCTTATAGAAGCAATTGAAATATGTAGTTCTTGGAAGAAAAAAGAAGACATCGTAAATGTGACATGTAGATTTTCAATTATCCTCCTCCTTACATCCATTGTATAGATATTAATTTTTTGTTCGTTCCTTACCAAAGTTAGTCTTGAAAATGAGCTCACGCTCGAAACATGTTGACTTATTCAAATTGTTAAATATAATCGTGAAACATTAAGCCAAGAGTTTAATTCAAAACATAACGCTGATATAACTTCAGAGGAATTGAAATCTTCAATGAATGAATCCTATGAAAATTTTCTGGATCCTCATATAAAAACACTTTTTTTTTCATGAAATTTTGATTACTTTCAGTATCCGGCTCACCCGGAATTCTTCTTAGTTTTTGAAAAATCCATACGAAGAAGTTTTTACTGTACAATACATTCCGCTTTGTCCGACTATAACATCTTCATTTTGAGTTCCCAATACTTGATTCTTAACATTCTGATCTGCATGGAGTCAATATCGATATTTTTCATTCTCGACACTAAAGCTTCCCAAAATTAAGGCTTGATTCAGAAGACCTAGTCTTTTATGTATCACGTCTCAATCTATAAACGAACTGAATATAATTTGTCATTAGATCTTGAGTATGAAAATAAGTATGTTCTTCCCGAAATAACTATCTGGGCCTCTTATGTCTCTTCATACATCTTCGTTATCATTTTCGGGGAAATAATAACCAGGTAATTAGGTTTTGCTGAAGATGGTGCAAACTTGTCCAATGAATTTCTCATGTTCAAACAAAAATCTCAAATTCATGATCAAAAGAAGAACACGGAAACAAACGGACTTTGAACGACAAAAGTTTCGTTCTTGTCTTTCCAGCGTAGCAAAGCATAGGTGATATGTTGGGGCTAATAATTTTCTTCTCCTTTCTTGCAGTTACGTTAGGTTGAGAACTAACTTCTGGCTAATCCCTATCGAGTCGTTCAAATACCAAAGTTGAATTCATCATTTTGCCAATTTTCATCACTTCCGAGATGTTAAGTTTGGAAAGATATGCAGAATTTCAGGTTGGAAGGTCAGCGACGTTGTATTTCCCCAGTTTCGTGAAATAGGTTCCAGAAAATAGGTTTCACTTAGTGTAAGGGTTCATGGCAGAGTTTTTTAGTCTGGTCTACAAATTATTCGTCGTATTCTTCAAAATACAACCCATATAATTCTGGCCTTTTCCTATGATCATATTTTGAGTGCTTATTATCGAAGACAATCCGATCTTAGCTGCTTTCGTGGGAATATGACATAGTGAAACCTTATTTTATAAATTATTAAGTTCTTCTATTAGTAGAGATATGGGCGAGTCATGATTACTGATTCTTATTCGTTTCTTCTCTTAAGGAGTGTTCAATGTTCCTCTTCACCATTGACTTTTTTTATATTAATATTGTTTCGTTATTCTCACAATATCTCGTTAATATTGTTTGGTTATGATACGAATTGAAATATTCGAATGAAAAAAGAAAAAATCACACGTATTTCAAAAAACCTACAAATTAAATACACTGCCACCAATTTGAATATAACTGATTGACTCATCAATTTCGAATCAATAATTCGTTGTGATATTCAAATGATATTTCATAAAATGAAGAGCTTAAAACTGTATATTCCCTACTCCGCCATTGCTTTCAATTTTGTCAAAAGTATCGTAGACTGTTTCAATAGTAAATTGAATATTGTCAAGGTATTTGGTTACCTCATTTTTTATTTTTCTTTTATTATCAGAAGTATTTGAGAAACAACACGATGATAATTTCTCTTCCGAAGCTCAAATACTCTTTTGGTTCATTGTGATTTTTATTTCTTTTTCTGTATTTTCCTGAGTATTACAATTATCTTCATTTAATTTTCAGAACACTGATGAACGGAGTTCATCTTATACTCACCATGTTCATTCGCTGAACATGGCGAATATATTATATTTGTTAACGAATTTCGAAACACTTTATTGCATTTAATGGTTAACAATATATCCATTTGAACCCAGGGAAAAACGTTAATTATATGACTTGAACTTGAGGTACGAAAGATTATAGATTGTCAGTTCTATGTTTTTGCTCCCGCTTGCTTTCTATTTTCCTTTACGAAATCCTTTTAAGTTGATATTCGTACACTAAATTCTCTCTACAAAGATCGTAGATATCATCTCAAATTCAATAAGTAGATCTATTATTGTACTGATTCAACCTGAAATGAACATCATTATCAGTATGTATTCTAATCTAGTCAAATTTACAGGGCAAACAACTGTACATCAACGTAGGCGCCGGTATCATAATCAGTAACCAGAGTCTTGTTTTGCAAGGTGTTTCCAGAGCTACTGCTGGAAATTACACCTGTGTGGGTTATAATACAGAGGGAGATGGGGAGAGCAAGCCTTTCTACCTCAATGTTATGTGTAAGTTTCCCAGACTACAATATTAATTACATTTTGTATGCCAGTTCTGTGGAGTGAATGGAATTTTCTGTGGTCTTAACCGCAGGCAGTTCATCAAATATTTGATGTTTGGCTTGATTGATGAAGAAGAATTGATGCATGGAGAATGGAAATCGTGTAAGGCTCGATGGAAATGTTCGTTTTCATTCCATTATTTCGCATGAATACGAAATAGAGTAACCGGGCGATGTGGTCGATAAACAATAATAAAAGAAGTTTTCCAAACATGAAAATGTTGATTGATTTACTCTTGAAAAGTTTCGAAAAAACCCAGTGCTTTCGTTGAATTCATGTTTATACGAATGAAGAAAATAATGCTCCATTCGGAATAAAATCTCATAATTGCAATGAATGAGGTATTTGTACTGAAGTCATTTGTGCACTCTCACTTCAAGTAGACTAATTCAAGATTGCATTTCGAATTATTTTCGGGAATTATTTTTGATTCGTTTTTGATTTTTATTGTCGGATTCTATCTTTTCAAGTGAGAATTGAAAACAATTCAAATAAAACTGAGTTGTTTCATTTTAAAATAGTTTTATTCAAATATTTATATCAAATTCAAGTATTTAGATATATATCTAAAGTATTGGCCCAATCGATTATTGATAGAATTTGAAAAGTTAACAGGTAATAGCCATGTTTCTCCAATTCACATATACCTCATCAGTTTTTAACCTAGCGGAAATCTGTGATTGAAATGGTCAGTGCATTTTGCGAAGTGTTAATTCAAATATATTGTTTCGTTTTCAACAGATGAATTCTAGTAAATTGAAGAGAATATGTTCAGTTTATGTACGATTAAAAAACCCCAATAAAACCTCCCCATTAAGAGTCAATATTCAGGGTCAATATTCAACTTATACTACTTTCACGATATCCTACTTCTCATATAAAAATTCCTCCTCATAAATCGCGAGATCTATTCTCAAAATATTCCCGTTTCAGAACATGCACTGCAATAATAATAACTGCTAACAATATCGCTTATAGAATATTTCATAATTTACACCAAATAAAATTAGTTAATGGTTTTACAGATCTACAGAAATAATCTCTATTTCTCCAACATATTTTTTTATATGAATCTATCTTCATATTCACATATTGCATTTGTTCAGTTTCGTATGAATAGGAATTCCATTCCCTTGTTTCTGCATCTTGTACCTGTTATCAGGTAGTCCACCATAGATGCATAATATAAATAACCGTTTGAATTGTATTTTAGTTATTCACGATTTAGATATACTACGTACTATTACTTACTACATACCATTAAAAATATACAGTCCACTCTATTACTTTTACTTTACACAAAAAGTTCCACAATTTTATACATGGTCCTTCAAACCGAACTAAACATTAGAGAAAACAAACACGTTTTCTACCAAAGTGGAATATAATCAAGAAAAGAAAAAAAACACCTACAAACAGTGAACTCACCACAGCTCGAGACATTAATCGACGACTTATTAGATACTAGTGCAATCACACCAATAAAAAGTAGGTCAAATACTTTATCCTTACTATCCAATTTTTTTAATTCATTTTTGCTTCTTATACACATCCTTTCTTTCTTTACGTTCTTGCTAAATTAAAATGGCACTGAACAAAGAAAATAGATTGAGAGAGTTAGAAATCAAACGTCGTGTAATCAAAAGTAAACTAACAAGCTTTAAAAACTGATAACTTTGATACTTCTGATATTATGGAATAAACAAGTAGATTACAACAAATTGAACTTTTGAACCACGTGTTCGACGACGTCCAGATGGAAGTAGATTCAATCACAGGCACAGACAATAAATTAGAAATAGAAACATTTGAAAATTATTACTTTAAAATTGTATCACAGGCAAAAAGTATATTTCCAACTTACAAAATTCATCCCCTAGTTTAAATGATAGTTCCACAAATTTATACAGCATTTAATTTGTTCATTCTGTTTGTTCTGTTATTCTGACAAATAGAGAAATCAATTTCGAAATTAATGAAGAGGAAAATCGAATGCAGATGATTTCCGATGCAACTATTGAGGGTATTCATGGAAATGAAATGTCATATAAAAGTGAAATTTTTGCCATTTTTTGTCACATGAAGAAATATTTTTTGAAATACACAATTCGTCAGTATAAATTATAGTAGTTACAAAAAATGGTGCTCCTAGACCCATGTGATTTAATTTCTGGAATTTATTGAATCAATTTCTGTAGAAAAAAACATGTCTTCATCGAAGATTCTCTCCGCAAAATTCATGAATGTCATTCAGGTTCTTTCACATTGTGAGACAAAACAATTTTCTAACTCCTCGTCATAAACAAAATGAAACGAAACATTTCAGTGCCATTTAATGATTTCAGATAACCAGTAGGGACCAAGAGCTTCACTATATCATACCCACTCGGCACATTATCATATTTCCTGCTTTTCCAAAATTATTTTCTGCTTTTTATTGTTCAGAAACTAAGACGAACGGAAACATAATCGAGAAGTATGATAAACGAATCATAAATTAACAATGGGCAATTTTTTTAAATACAGTAGTCGTCATCATTCCAAATCTGTTCATACGATTTATTTTGTATTATCACATTTTTTAACTATAAGTGTCAACGCATTTTTTTATCTCGTAATTGTTATTTGCAGGGCGCTTTTACTTGAATGATCCCGACAAAAAACGCTATTGATTTAAAATCCTCAAATAATGGACATTTAAAAACCCAAATACTTGCTTCTACTCATCATGTGCAAAACCCAGACGATACATTTCATTCTCAAATTAACTACGATATATTAGCAACTATCTCAATCGAGTTTGTCGACTGAACCAGTGGCACGTTGCAGTATTTTATAACTATATTCCCATTTACAATTCTCATAAAAATCATTTGTAGTCGAAACAACGAATATTTCTCAGATATCTAAATTGAAGGGAAGATCACGTTTATCCGACCAGAGGATATAACTGAACTGATCTGTTGAACAGGTTTGTAGTTAAATCACTAAAAGTAGTCAGGGTCTTGTCTCTTAAGTTTCTCTATAATCTCTTACATGGTTATATAGACTATGCTACCCTTATTGGCTTCATTGATTTTCATGTTCCTAGACAATGTTCACGTTCAAATCAGCTTTTTTCATTGGGTACTGCGAAAACTAATTTCCTCATACAATCACCCATTAGATATATGTGTTCGCTACTTGAAGATGTGTCTGACAAATGCGATATCAAAAGTGACACATTTGCTTTCATTAGTACGGTTAACGTGGACTCTTTTCGTGTATAGTGAATTCGGAAGTAAGACATAATCTCATTGTCTATTATTTATTATAATTACTTCTATTATTAATAGTCATTTTTTAAACGTTCGCATTATATCATAAGGTGTTAATACTGTATACTTTGTTTTTAATATTTCCTGTAGCTGGGTGTTTTTACCTGTAGGAAAAAACAGACTTATTATTATTATTATTTTCAATAAAATTAATCTTCACAATTTACTTCGATGGAGGAAATTCTTTTTTTATAGCTCAATACGTATGAAGAAAAGCACTCAACCTTTTCACTGGAAAAAAGCATATATTCTGTTCTACAGAAGCCTTTGAAACCTCTGGTTATCAAACCAGTTGTAATTCGTCATCTGGCTATCGTTTTTTGCCACCGTCTTTATCATAATAATAATAGTAAGTTCTTTATTCTCAAAAGGTATAATACCCAATTACAGAAAATAGAAACATAGTGTTGAATAATAACTAAATGACTATGTAATAATATGAAAACAAATATAACAAATTGCTCAATCGTGTCTGAAAATAACTGAAAAACTAATTGATAACTAAATAATGAAATGAAATGACATATTAAAAAGAACTAAAACAATTCATTTTAGTCAATTTCCTTCGTTCACATAACTCCTAATAATAACTTCTCTGGAGTCAAAGTGAATGTCACATCTATCAGCAGTTGTATTGAATGTAGACCAAATAAACCAAATTTTACCATTGTATTAGCGAGTTCGGCCTTGAAGTTTCTAGGTGGAATAATTCTGTAATACGCAAATTGTACCTAGGAACACGAAATTTCTAAGCAGACAAGAGAGGAGAACAATCAATACCGTTGTGCAGTAATTTGTACAAAAATTTCTCTGAATGGCCTCAAGATGGATCTGATGGTAAGTGTGAATAGGATGCCAGATCATGCTGCCATACTCCTATTTGCGACGGATTACGGCTTTAAAACAAGTTGAAAAATCGGTTTCATATCGTCCGTAGAAAATTTTAGGTCGACCTTGTACTATCATATAAAATTAGTCCTGATATATACGAGTATTATATGTGCTATCGTGTAATCTATGTTTCGGTAATTAAACTAATTAAATGATATAATATTTCTGAAATTATTTCCTGAGAATGATGCAACTGCGTCATTTGAAATACAATGTATAATGATTTCATTCGGCTGGAACCTCAAATAACTGTTATATCTCAACAATATTAAAACAATGTAATTCCTACGCCATTTGTGAGGATGTTCATTTAATTTGTTCTTTTGAGAAATTAATGAGACACTTCTATTCAGTCTTCATTTTTCATGCGAAAAAAGAGCGCAGCAGACAAAGCAGGGAGATTTAATTAATATAAATTGAGACTTGCAAAAGCAGTAATCCTGTTGTCTCAACTTAAACGTTTTTCAGGTCCGCATTAACTATATCGTTTTCTATGTGGAATCTCTAAAAAAAGTGAGCAACACACAGAGATGCAAAGAGAAATGAGGAAATCGTCAGCAAGAAGCTTGCGTTGTTAGGCATATGATTAACAGTACTTCAAAGTGATATTGATCCGATACCGTTCGTGTTGATGCTGAATAATATACACAGAAAAAACACATATTTTGAATCAAATTCAATAGACAAGAAATTCTGCGGTAAATAATCCACAAAAAAGTAAAGTTTGACATGTCGTCTTTATTTTCCTGAAGGTAAAAACACCCAGTTACAGGAAATATTCAAAACAAAATATACAGTATTAACACCTTATGATACAACGCAAACGTTCAAAAAATGATTATCAATAATAGAAGTAATTATAATAAATAATAGACAATGAGATTATTGCTTACTTCCGAATTCACTATACATGAAAAGGGTCCAAGTAAACTGTACTAATGACATGATGAAATATATGAAATTGCAGTTGTGGAAATTGATCTATAATAATAATAATAAGTCTTTATTTTCCTACAGGTAAAAACACCCAGTTACAGGAAATATTCAAAACAAAATATACAGTATTAACACCTTATGATACAACGCAAACGTTCAAAAAATGATTGTCAATAATAGAAGTAATTATAATAAATAATAGACAATGAGATTATTGCTTACTTCCGAATTCACTATACATGAAAAGGGTCCAAGTAAACTGTACTAATGACATGATGAAATATATGAAATTGCAGTTGTGGAAATTGATCTATAATAATAATAATAAGTCTTTATTTTCCTACAGGTAAAAACACCCAGTAACAGGAAATATTCAAAACAAAATATACAGTATTAAC
Source organism: Henosepilachna vigintioctopunctata (assembly GCA_030704895.1). Lineage (NCBI taxonomy): Eukaryota > Metazoa > Arthropoda > Insecta > Coleoptera > Coccinellidae > Henosepilachna > Henosepilachna vigintioctopunctata. The sequence goes on along the minus strand of JARQZJ010000033.1, from coordinate 6,736,587 downwards.
ACCTTATGATACAACGCAAACGTTCAAAAAATGATTATGAATAATAAAAGTAATTATAATAAATAATAGACAATGAGATTATTGCTTACTTCCGAATTCACTATACATGAAAAGGGTCCAAGTAAACTGTACTAATTACAGCAAATGAGTGACTGTTGATATCGCATTTGTCAGACACATCCTCGAATAGGGAACACATATATCTAATGGGTGATTATACGAGGGAATTAGTTTTCGGAGTACCCAATGAAAAAAATCGACTCGAACATGAAATTGTCTAGGAACATGAAAATCAATAGAGCGAATAAGGGTAGGACAGTCTATATAACCATGTAAGAGGTTATACAGAAACTTCAGAGACAACAAGTCCCTGACAACCTCGTGTGATTTAGCTCCAAACCTGTTTAACAGATCAGTTTGGTTATATCCTCTGGCCGGATGAACGTCATCTTCCTTCCAAATCAGAAATTTCCGTTGTATCGACTCTAAATGATTTTCATGAGAATTGTAAATGGGACTCCAAATCTTATTAAATCTTAATCCGAAATCTAATTCACTCTTTATAAGTGCACTCCAAGTGTCCAGCATTACGCACAATAAATCCATAAGATTTGAATGCTGTTGAAATTGTTTTATTTATATGAGGTACAAAGGAGAATTTCTGATCAAATATTATACCGAGGTCTCGAATTTAGGAGACCCTGGTTAGAGTGGTTTCGTTAATCGTGTAGTCAAATTGTATAGGCCGTTTCTGTTTAGTGAATGTGACAACGTTACACTTAGTTACATTAATATTGAGTTCATTGTGGTGACACCAATCAGTCAATATATAATATTACTAGCGACCCGCCCCGGCTTCGCACGCCGCAAACGCTACGCCCCGCAATTTTTAAATCTGTAATATCTTCGAAAATATTCACTTGAATCATAAGGTGTAAAGGGCCATATATATCTATATTAAATGAACAATGTATTCAAGGTATTTAATTGGTTAAGGATTAATGCTGTATGGGTTAAAATCGCTTCGAAAATTAGCCATTATTTGTCGCGAAAAGTAAATGACAAAAAAAAGTTATTGTGGGTTATCCATAAGAGATAGACATATACTTAGTACATTATTTTGATAAAACTCGTAGGGTTCAGCCTGCGTTTGCAATGTAAGCGGAAAAAATGTAATTATTTACAACATCACATTAGAAACCTCAAAAATAACAGTACTTCTCCACTATTTAGTGGATGTTATTATACATATAAACTTCCCTCTTGAATCACTCTATCTATTAAAAAAAACCGCATCAAAATCCGTTGGGTAGTTTCAAAGATTAAAGCGTACAAAGGGACAAAGGGACAGAAAAAGCGACTTTGCTTTATACTATGTAGTGATAAATAATATTCAATATAGATATAGATTTTCTGGATTTTTTCTGTTAAGAGTTTGAATAAATGATTTAAATTGAACGATTTCCAACCAGAACAGTATAAATCTACTGAAAATGATTCACTTCGAAGTTTGGAAGAAGTAACGATTAAATAAAAAAAATTAACGACGACTACATTTTTCATTCTTTTTTCGTTATATTTTCAGCAATAACAGGCTTTTTTGATAGAAAAAATTCTCATTTCACTTGACGTTTCGTTTCGAATTGCGACTTTGTCAAACTATTGAATAATGGAAAATTATGGGTTACTATGGTTATCGACAAATTGTTATTTGTTAAAAATATCAAATCGGTTTTTTTCCACTTTCATATCCACTCAGCATTCACTGCGGAAGTGTATTATTTTTCTTCTTCATGAGTAATCCTCTGAAAAATTCATGGTCATTATCATAGATATCCCGAATTGTTTAATTTTAATATTCATTTCAATTATACATATCTCTAGATAGTTCACATTCGAAACGAAAAAGCACATCGCAAAATCTCAGAAACAATAGAAGCTATAAAAGATGTTTAAAAGTCATTCAATTTTACAGAAAGAGTGCATATGCAACTATATCCACCAAGCAATTAAGTATGTAGATGAAACAGAATTACAAAAATTCAAGTTTGCACTGATAACTTCCAGCCAGAAGTTGATACATTTTAATGATTTTTTGTTCAACTTTCAATATGTTTATATGAGATTGAATTCTCGCTTAACTCTTGGTGAAACATAATTGAATATTGAAATAAATTAAACTCTTGGCTTAATGTTTCACGATTAAATTTTCAAGACTGAAATCTTTTCTTTCTTTTCAGTCTTGAAAATGAGCTAACGCTCGAAACATGTTGACTATACATATTGTTAAATAAATCGTGAAACATTAAGCCAAGATATTAATTTATTTTAATATATATATATATATATATATATATATATATATATATATATATATATATATATATATATATATATATATATATATATATATATATATATATATATATATATGACAAAAATACAGTTATCCGTATAGCCCGCAACTCAATTGGAAGCAGCCGTTGACACTTGTTTCGAGCTAATTGGCGCTCCTCAGAACGGCGTAGCCAAGTTCAAGGTGTACGAACCTGGAGATGGAATCCACAACAAAAGAACACACCTGCAAAGGAAGTCTCCACTGCTAGGCTTCCACGTAAACTCTCCGGGTTTGGAGATTTGATCAACGTTTCGCCAATGTGGCGGCTATTTATCCTTTACGGAGTCTTCAACCGACTAAGTAAATGAGGAATGAAAAATTTTCTTGCGGTGAAAAGTACATATGACAAAAACACAATTATCGGTATAGCCGCAACTCAATTGGAAGCAGCCGTTGACACGTGTTTCGAGCTTATTATTATGCAGGTGTGTTTTTTTGATTTGGATTCCATCTCCAGGTTCGTACACCTTGAACTTGGCTACGTCGTTCTGAAGAGAGCGAAAAAGCTCGAAACACGTGTCAACGGCTGCTTTCAATTGAGTTGCGGGCTATAGCGATAATTGTGTTTCTGTCATTTGTACATTTCACCGCAAGAAAATTTTTCATTCCTTTTATATATATATATATATATATATATATATATATATATATATATATATATATATGAGAATTAATAAGTTGTGTCTGGGTACTAGGCAAAAATCTGGAAATAATTCACAAACTAAGTGTCATCTCATCTATATTTCGATTCAAATGCGAATCTTCACCAGGATGTTGAAGGATATAAATGAATTACATGAAAATTCATTTTTCATTTAGGATTGTACAAACCTATTACGTTAAGCAACAAATAGATTTTAAATTAGAGCAATAACCATCCATTCTTATATTTCAATAATTTATATTTCATCCAGATCAAATATAATTTATTGTCGGTGCATAGACTTCCATCTGGTTGGTAGTTATTGCACTATTTCATAATCTATTTCTCGATTAACGTCGTAGGTACTTATATAGAATATTAAATTGAAAATGAATTTTCATTTAATTCATTTAATTTTACTAACATCCTGGTGAAGATTCGCATTTGAATAGAAATATAGATGAGATCACACTTAGTTTGTGAACCAATGCCCTGTTTTTGGCCTAGTACCCAACTACCACTTCGCTGACGATTTAGTCCTGTTCTCCCACGATGCTACCGACCTTCAAGTGCGCATCAATGAACTGAACATCGGAAGCAAGAAAATAGATCTGGAAAAACACGAAATTATTTAATGATATAAAATTATATATAATGATATATAATGATATAAAAAACTGAAAACACGTTATGAAGTTTGAAGGATATTTGAAAAGAATGAAGGGGATATTCATATGCTCTACCACCGTAAGAAAGTAATTTTTTCATTTTTGAAAAATAGTTATGTTCTCTAGATGAAAGATGTACCATATTCTCCTCTGTTCCCCTGAAAATAATATTAGTAAATATTAGATAAGATTATATATAACTTGGAAAATTGCAATTTTCAGGGATATACACAATATTGAATTTATTTCGACAATATTTTTATCTATTTAAGTATCGACATTATTTTCATTGTCTATATCAATGTCCTTACAAAAAAAGTAAATATAATAAAAATAGAAGTAATCGCTGTCTTTACAAAGCAAAGAAAAACGATTATTGGGGGACTTAAAAGGAGAAAAACTCGAAACAATGATCGTTGGAATTTTTGTCTATCTGTGTTTGTATCTGCTAATTTCAGAAATTTATCAGAAAAAGTTTATGGATGCATTTTTAGTGACATATTTTTTCGAGCTTCGCTTGAAATTTAATATTTGTTTTATTGCAAGTAAATATCAATTTGAAGAATCACGACGAACAATCTTTAGATAAAAATGTTAGAGCAATAAATGTTCAGGTTGATTAAACTTGATACTGTTAATGAGTAGTTCACATATGACGTCATAACATTGTGGACAAAATTAATGAGAAAAATTCTATAAATGGAACAAAATATAACAATGATTGTCAGGCAAATCGAAAAAAAACAGATGCTTACAGAATACATCTTCAAATCAGATATGCCACTATTCTTAAAGATCAAAGATATTGACCAATGCGTATTACCAGCGACGACCTACGCGAGCGGAACTTGTAGCCTGAAATCTGCTCACATCCAGAAGTTTCGAACAACCCAGCGGAGTATAGAAAGATACATGATGGGCCTAAACGACCGAGATAGAATAGGCTGCAGCTGGATAGGAGGTCACAAAAAGGTGAATGATTCCGTGGAGTGTAAAAAAGGTCATACTGGAAATGGGCAGGACACCTAGCCCGAGCAAGATATGAGCATTGGTCAGCTGTAGTTGGTGATTGGGAGCCCAGATACAAGGTAAGACCAAAAAAGCGCCCTAGCTTTTGGTCTTGGTCTCTGGAATAAGGAGCTTGTGGATTGGCTGGGCGTTGCCTGGAAGAGGGAGACTGCCGATAGAGGATCTTGGCAAAGACATGGGGAGACCTTCGTTCTGCAGTGGACGGACAAGATAATGAATTCTATAGTTTTCGTGCTCATATCATCGCAATTGTAAATGTTCAATACTGAAATCATTAGCTTTCTTTGGATAATTACTCACGAATTATTCAAAAAGATATTATAGCAAAGCTGGCTATGTGAAACATATACAATGTGATGCCTCCTATATCCTTCAAGGGCTAAATGTTAGAGAATATTGAAATCGGTGCCTACATTTGTTGGAATTGCAAGACAGTTGTTTCGTACTACAAGTACGAAAAGAAACTCATCAGTTGTGCCTCATCCAACAAACCGAAGGTATAGACTCTAATTTTCAAAAATCTTCTTATGAATCAAAAGAAAGAAATAAATTACAAAGTCGTGTGTAACACCGAGAGAAGAGAAAGAAATGCTTTTTCTCAAATATTTTTCCAACACTAAAATTGATGAAATTGAGAATTCCATTCAAATCCATTTGGTCTCATATTTCAAATGTTTATCATCCATTATGTAAATAAGAAACGTCTCTCTATTTCAGAGTATCTATTACACGACGGCGGTAGTGAAACAATAGCCAACTAGAAACATTTCTGCACAGCAAGTTCATAAACTTGTCATTTTACTTAGTTAATGAGAATATGCAGTAGGGCCGAATGCAATGGATTTATACGCTGTTTTCATTCGAAACATCTGAATTGTTAACTTTGATGCCTTAAATGATATAATGGTTGAATGAAATTATATGGAATTCAACGGATTCTGCGTCAATTATTTTCTAGAATGTGTATCTGAAACTGAACACTTTCAATATATAAAACATAATTAACTCATAAAATTGAGTCTTTGTTCATTTTGTTGTATCGATAGCAAATACCTCTATTGCTCTTAAACAGGAATTCTCTTCTCCAAGATATCTCATAAATGATTCTAATAATAATTTATTCATTTACTTTGAAATATACGAAGGAAAGTTTTCATGAGTAACTCAATGAACCCGAAGTTCACCGGTAGATACGGTGCCCCTGTTTAGATTTCAAATTTCGAATTTTTTTAATTTCAAAAGGGAAATGGTATTTCAATATTTAACATATTTGGAAGTATTATTACAAAGATTGTTCAACATACGAGGGTGGGGTGAAAAGTTTCCGGCCTGGCCAAGAGATGGCACCACTATGTCTATTTTTGGAGCGGTGTCCTACCATTCTCAGTACCATTCCTACTGAGCTTGTATGTGAATATTTAATAATGTATTTATTTAGCACAATTGCTACATCATATTACAAAATATAGTAATAACAAGTTAATTAAAAATTAAAATAATAAAAAGTAAAATACTGTGAATTAAGTATATTACTAATACATGTAAATAACATAATATACTAGAAAAACAAAAACGTTATGCTTAACGCCTAACTAATATCACATGACAAACATCAATTAGAGTACTAGCAGAAACAAAGCCCAATTGAATTAGAGTGACTTCAAACTGTATTGCATTTGGTTGTGATGCACGTTCTCCAAAGTCTTTCAAATACTATATAATAACAAAGAAAATTAAATACTAATAATAAAAAACTTTCACAGTTTTTTATATGTGCAGAAAGTCCATTAAATTCAATCAAAACTTTATACAAAATAGATTTGAGCTTTTGTGTGGTGTTACATTTTCCAAGGATAAAGTATGTTTTTAATTTCGTATTATAATTACATCTTTAAATAATCAAACTCTATCACTAATGAAGGTTGGTAACATATTTCTTTTCAGTTGAAAAATGAACATTTGTACATTACACAAATCTTTGGCAAACAGATAACATATTTAACACATCAAGCATGGATTTGACAGGTGTATATCTATTACATTTTAATATAGATCTCATATCCCTATATTGTATTTTTTTTAATCGACTTATTTGACATTTATAGAGTGACAACTTTGTACTCATAGACAAAGATTGGCCAATTCGTGATAAGAATACTACCTTCTTGAAGATTTAGCCCAATCACTATGTTAGTTTGCGTTTGAGTGCACATTGCATCGAATAGTATTGGAAGACTGCAGATTGAAAGTGCATACGATAGCTGAGACATGTAGGATGTCAGCTGAACGTGTACGAAATCTTTTGTAAAACTATTTGAGCATAGAAAAGCTGTATGCAAAATGGGTTCCGCGTTTGCTGACGCTCGACCAAAAACTGATTCGAAAAAACATTTCTACCGAAAATTTGGCGCTGTATGGCGTAATCTAAACGAACTTTTGCGTCTAATCATAACTGTTGATGAGACTTGGGTTCACCACTACACTACTGAAAATAAAGAAAAGTCAAAACAGTGGGTTGGAAAGGGGCATCTAACTTCAAAGAAGGCAAAAACAATTTTATCGGCAAACACGGTTATGGCTACTGTTTTTTGAGATGCGAGATAAATTTTATACATTGATTTTCTACCTTGAAAAGGGTAAGACTATCACTGCTTAATACTACGCAGACATATTACAACGTTTGAAAGACGAGGTGCAAATGAAATGACCTCATTTTGCGAAGAAGAAATTTTGTTCCATCACGATAACGCACCAGCGCATTTGACGATTGTTGAAATGTCCAAAATCCTCGAATTGAAGTTTGAATTGATGCCGCATCCTCCTTACTCTCCATACTTAACCCCCAGCGACCTGTTTCTACCTGTTTCCTTAACAAAAATGATCGCTTGGCGGTAAAAGATTTGAGAGCAATGGAGAAGGAAACTTTAAATCAGTATTTCTAGGAGCTCGACGAATCTACGTTTAAAACTGGTGTAAGTAATTTGAACACAGTTATGAGAAATGTATCAGTGTCGATGGAGATGAAAAATAAAGTAAAAAAAAATTTGTGTGCATCGTTTTTCTTGGTCAGGCCGTACACTTTTCACCCCACCCTCGTATTAAGAAAGTAACAAATGAAACTATGAAACTAGGTAACCTTTAGGTGCGTTGCTGCTGTTTCGGAAAGTTTTTGGATGTCACTTTGATTCTCAATTTCAACATTAATAAAATAATATATCTCTACATGATCGTACGTGGTTGGTTGGCACGAATAATTTTCTGTGCTATACTTATCATTGTTCCTTATGAGTATATCAGTTAATTGAAAGAATCTACTCATCTAGCTGATTCGTTCGGTGTATTTGGGAGGTAAATGTTCAGACGTGACTTGTTTTTTCATAACGAACTATTGGGGTTTGCAGGTGTCCGTGGCTTACTCAGGATAGTACCCAACTATGTTACGGTAGGAGTCGGATTCGATCCCCGGTAAAGGCATGGTGTATGTGTTTGACTTGAGTAGTTTAATGATGAAAATTATTATTGATTAAAAGCCTATTGGACGTTCGGAACCGGCGCTAAACTGTAGATCCACTGGATTGAGAAAAAAAACTGTTGGGGTAGTGAGTCATTACAATACACATCATAAATCATCTTTTATAGCAACGGTTCAACCACGGTTCTCAGAAAAAAAAAACGAACGTTTATTCCTCATTTTGGCTTCGAAACTAAATTCCCTCAGTAAGGAACTTTATCTTCCACCACTAGGGTATGGAGGCGACACTGTAATTTCTTTTATTTCAATTTTTCGACGTTTAATCTACTTACTCATATCAATCTTCAATTTCATAACTCTCAAGATGCGTTCTTGAGATTAAAACACAGATTTCCATAGGTCACTTCACTCCCAATATTCGGCTATGGAGAAGAATGACTCAAAATTGTTTATAACTACGAGTATATAACAGATAGCGATATAATATGAGTTTCGTGCAAAAAAGTAGCGAGAGTGATATCGCACGTCTGAGTTTCTGAATAACCGAACCAGAAGAAATAATGTTGAACTCATATTCAGCCTACTAAGGCGCGAGAAATCGTGAAATATTGAAAAATGAGACAAACGATGCTTACAGAGGAAAGGCCAGTTACCAATTTTGAGTTTTCATTTAAAAAGTCATCAAATTTCACCTACTCAACACTCAATACCTGTTTGATGATAAAAAATTATTTCTGGCATATCCATTAGCCCGAGTACATTACCCTACACATTTCACATTTCAAATAGGGTAAGAAAAAAGATTCAATTCTGTTATATCATCTCTCACAAAACTTTTGTCAATTATTTCAAGTGATATTTGAAATTCATAAGAGAATCGCTGAAACTTTTTCGTCCCTACTTATTGTAGCCACGCTATAAATATTCCTCATAAATAGCAGTACGTATGTCATGTCAGAAGTCTTGAGATTTGCAGGCAACGAAAAAAATGTTCCTGGATATCGGATTGTTTAATGCCACAAATAATTCATATCACGGACTATCTGCCAAAAAAAAAACATTACCACACTAGTAGAAGTGAGATATGCTACTCATGTGACTCAGCTCATAGCTTTTTTCGATATTTCGAAGGTCACACAGATGTGCTCTAGACGTCTGGATGTTCTGACAGTTTAAGGAGTTTCAAACTTCGAGTCGATGTAATTGATAATTTTCGATATGATGTTACTTTATATAAATGTTCTCTCTCTCATGTAAATAACGAAGTTTCTCTTTAAATTTTTAAATGGACACTTTTACATATTTGTGTGTCTGAATATTCTCTCTTTTTGACTTGCAGAGATCAATGAGCCTATATCACTCTTACTCGTGTGTATAAAGTTATTCGTTCTAGCAGATAGTTGGAAATATAAATTATTCGATTGATTGAGGAGGAGGATACATATTGAAAACCCATTTTTTTAAATCAACTTATTAATATATTAAACACATTGTTCAAAATTTAGAGATTTTGAATAGATTTTGTTTGCACAGTTAATAATTCGGATGGGAGAATTAAGGACAGCCGTCGAGATGAAGCCCTTGTTGTTAGATCCTCGGAGCCTTCAGCATGTTCAGAATCTTGAAGAATTTCAACAGATTTACATAGTTATAATGAGGAAATATTTTGTATTATTGCCTAATTATATATTAGCCAATAAGTAGGTTGAAGCAACTATTGCGAATATCATGGGTTCATCACACTCGCATTCTTAATGAAATCAGTTGTCCATCAGTAGTCTACTCATTCACCTGACAAGGAGTAGGCAGATTGAGGCCTTGGTAGAAACGAATCCTTTCTTAACGATTTCCAGGAATCGAGAGAATTGGTCCTTAACTTGGTTTTCCATCAGTCGGAAACTAATCACACCCGTGAGAAGGAGTATACAGATTGAGGCCTTGTCAGGGGTAAAATTTTCTTGTGAGGAAATAGCACTCGACATTTCTATACATGGTTCTTCGAGCTACAGTTGAACTACTATAATACTAGCAACCAAGAGGACCATCAGCGTCTATCAAGCGGCAGTCATACACGAAGGGATCCAGAGTACAAGTCTTTCAATTTGAAAATACAAGACAAGCAATCAAGACGACCATCAGAGTCTATCGAGGGGGAGTCAAACAGGGAAGGATCCAAAGTCCAGGTCCTTCAACTTGAAAATAAGAGACTAGCAGCCAAGTGGACCTTCAGAGACTATAGATGGGCAGTCAAACACGGAAGGATCCACAGTCGACGTTCTACAACTTGAAAATACAAAACTAGCAACCAAGAGGACCATCAGAGTTTATTGAGGAGCAGTCAAAGACGGAAGAATTCACAGTCCAGATCTTTCAATATAGAAACTACAAGACTAGCAACCAAGAGGGCCATCAGCGTCTATCGAGAGGCAGTTACACACCACACGAAAGCATCCACAATCCAGCTCCTTCAACTAAAAAATACAAGACCAGCAACCAAGAGAACCATCAGTGTCAATCGAGGGGCAGTCACACACGAAAGGATCTACAATCCAGGTCCCTCAACTAGAAAATACAAAGGAGATACGTTCCAGGTCCTTCAACATTGAAACGAATCCAAGCTGAAGTTCACCGATCAAGAGAACCAGATTGTAAATTGCGTCAGATGGAAAGATTTAGTATAGCCATCGAAATGGAGCACTTGGTGTTAGATCATCGGAGTCCTTCAGCATATTCAAAATCTTCGGTATAAATTCGGTAATATTTGCTTAATAAAATCAATTGTAGATCAGTAGCCAACTTATTCACCCGACAAAGAGTAGGCAGATTGAGGCCTTGTCAGCAACGAACCTTTTCATACCAATTTCCAGGATTCGGGAGAATTGGGCTCTACATTAGTTCTCCACTGGTAAGCAATCAATCAACATCTGACATGGAGTAGGCTGATTGAGGCTTTGTCAGCATTGGGTATTACTACCATTCATACCTTTAATAACATTCTTAGATTTATGGTTAGAAAATAGCACTCCACATTTCTATATACACATTTAAATACTGAAGTTTTCATCCACCTTATGAAGGTATTACATACAGAAACATTTAGTAGTAGACAATTTATGAAATATTTCAGAAATTTTTCTAAATGGGTTCAATTTATCAATGAATATAAACTATTCCTCGCACGTGCAAATTGTCTACAAATTTCGAAACTACCGAAATAAGAAACGTCACCTTTTCGTGATGAGTATTTATAGGGTTCTGTCAACAATTTGGAGGGTCGAAAAAGTTTTAGCGATTTATTTATGAATTGAAAATATTATTCGAAATAATTTTCCAATATTTTGTGACTGACGATCAAACAAAATTGAATCTTTCTTCCTACTCTCTTTGAAATGTTACGGTAGTTTACTCAGGCCATTGAGGATCATTCAACTCAACTCAAACGAACTCAAAATTCTTCACTCGCTCTTGCTCTATCAGCGATTTGTGCATGCTCAATGTTTAAACCAAAAGAGTTCAAAAGGGCAAAACTATCAACAATGATTAAGAGACATAAACTTTACAAAATTTCATTCAAGCATTGATTGAAACAAAAAGTTTCCATTATTTTTCCATTTCTTCGCGACAGTCACGTGTAAGTTGAAACTTCTTTGCTACCATCGCTCGTGGAACTCTCACATTCAATGCAGATCCTCTAAATTCGTGAAGTTTGAGATTTGATGAATACTGTAGAGTGTTTGTTTAATTAACGTATCCCAAGATGTCAAAACTCTCGAAACTTTGATTCTACGTGTATACGTAATGATACATTCAGTTTATATGCTCCTAGTTAAATAGAATTCAACGGAAAATTGAAATCTTAAGTAATGATTATATCATAATAATTTTATTGTGTTATGAACTTTATTCATTTTAGCAAGAGCAAACGCTTGAATCTCATTCGAGAGAATTGAAATATTATTGAATGAAATTAACTAGTACTTAACTAGAGTACGATAATTAATTTGAAGCATGTATAAACAGTTGGAAGAGAAAATCATTGATCGTCAGAAAACTGTGACATCCCTTAACATCTGTGACATCCCTAAATATAGCAACTACTTGTGAGACATGTCATTTAAAATATGATAGGACATATTCAAAAAAGTGCATATAACACTGGGAAACAGCAATTTTGTTGTCTTAGATCTGTGACTTATTTTTGACTGAATGTTTTCTCTGAATTCAAGAATGTTACCAATTTTGCACTATTTTGTCGATTTTTGAACTACATGATACCCTCTTTTCGCCTTTAAAACCATATGAAATGGACATACAGAGAAAAATGAAGTGGATACTGACCAAACGTACTTGAATATTTTATTCATACAAAGGTTATTATAATATTAAATGTTAAATTTTGTTTATACAAAAATTAAAAAAGATATAAGGGTAAAAATCTTCGCTTATAACTTTTTCTGGAATGTTCAATCTGAATACATTCTCACTCTGTGCTCCAACAGTGGCCAGCCATCATACTGACATCCCATCTGTCTTGATACCTTGCCTCCATGATCTTCAAATCTAGGCGGAATCTCTCACCCTGTTCATCACTAACAGCGACAAGATTTTCTGGAATGTTAGGAAGATGGCTATGTAAGAAATGCAGTTTCATACTCATGTTACAGCCAAGCTTTTAAAAGGTTTCTAAGAGTTGTTGAACAACTTCGACATAATTCTGGGCTTGTGTGCCAACCAAGCATTATTCTCAAGTTTCGTCATTTTGTCAATGAAACGTTCTTCTTCAATAAGTTGCCGAATCTGTGACCCATCAAAGACACCAGCTGTTATCTTCCCATATGACAAGCTAGGAAATGCCGAAATGATAAACTTGAAACAGTCCTTTCAGTTGAAAAAGGCTCAACAAATTGTTTCAGGAGACCTAGTGCTATATGCAAAGGCGGGAATATGTTTTTTCTGTCGACAAGTGGCTCATTTAGAATGTTCGGATCACCAGGTTCCAGGTCAGATCTTGGCGGCCACTTTGACTTCATCCAATGCTCCTCGCGGGCTCTGCTGTCCCACATACATAGAAACTTGGTATATCCACGTTGCTGGAAAGTAAACAAACGGTTTTGAGGTCAACACAGATGATCTTTTGGTGGAAGTTATATTGCAACAAATCAATGATCTTCTTTGTGTCTTCTTATTCTTCATGCAAAGAAACTGAATGACTTATTGGGAATGAACCATATGAATTTCCCTTGTGGAGGAGCTACGTTACACTGCAAGCTATTTCTTAAGCTGTCTATAAACAATTCCCATTAAGTTGCGTTATAGTTCGAAATTCTCCATTCTTCCATAAAACCTGCTGTGTTATGGGAATACACAAATCTATCGGCACTCCGAAAGAACTGCAAAAATGCACACTCTCTCTGTGGAAAGGAGGGGACTTTATATCCTTCTTCCAACAAGTTTTTTTCGTGAAGTCTTGCTGCTAAAAGTTCTGACCCTTTTTTCGATAATCCCAAATCTCGTACCAAGTCACAAAGTGTATATAGGTCAAACATCGCAGACCATTAAAAGAAGATAACTCTCCATAGAAATGATGCAAGAATTCACCCTGATAAGAGGGCTTTAGCACTACATTCCCCAAAACAGAGACAAAGAGACAACGATTTGGTTTTGACAATTTTAGAATACTGGATATGGCTGATAGTTAACAAAAAAGGTAACAATTTTTTTTGACAATGGTAATAACATATAATGATTACTTCAACAAGAGGACGAACGTTTCTAGACTCATCTGCATTTACAGTTATTTACATTCGAAACATTTAAATAACCTCCATAAACAACCTATAACATTCAATATACTTTGAGTTACGTGCTTGGTATGACATTCGTTTCTGGTTTACTCTTTTACCCTTGCGCTTTTTCGTTGACACTTTTTTGTGCTCCGGTCAGCTCTATTCTTTATTTCATCTAAAGAGCTACCAGGAATTCATATTTTCAATACTCTAAAATTCAACAATATTGATTTCAGTAATAACTCTTGACTAAACTCCGACTTCAAAGACTTTTTTTCAAAGCATCGTATTCTGCGATTGACATATACGGATCTGAATCATATCGTAAATATCTATTTTATGTCCCTCTGCACGTCTGCCATTACATTAAAGAGATCGTAACCCTGCCTTTTGCAATTCTATAAATCAAACGCAATATTATAAGAAAGGAAAAACATGTTCCAGTGAAACCATTGTCTTTAATAATCACCGCTCCATTGAAGAATGCACTCTGCGATCGATCTCACAGCAAACATATTTTTCTGCTTTCTATAAAACCAAGATTCAATGAACTCCATTGAAGCCGGCTTCATAAAAACCTAATTCAATTTATTTGATCACCACAAGTCAGAGTACATCTCACAAAGTACAGATTGAATAAGATTTATTATTTGAAGTTTAGTCAGTCAATGTTTTGATATCGATTGTTAGGAATTTCTGAATATCTTGAAATAGGAAATATTCAAAACTGGTTAGAGATTCAAAGCGTGTGCTATATTGCGATGCATGAATTTCGAAATTACCGACATAACTCACTGTCAAAGGCTCGCAGCAAAACTTATACACAAAACTTCTTTGTTTAAAAGGTCTCATTTACTCGAGAACTCTACCTGACTATTGAAAGTAGCAGGTGCGTATTTGGGGCATAATTGTGAATAGAAATTATGTGAAGGATAATCTGGACTGAAGTGATCCTGTCTCAACAAGTGTGATTTTCGAAAAGTGTTGAAAATTTTCATGAAAAACTGAAAACTTTTCTCGAAGTTTTATTAGTTGAAACAATATTTTCTAACACTATCAGTTCCTCTTTCTTTCTCAACTGGGTTCATGTATCCTTCTGAAATATTGAAATCAGTGGGATACAAAAACTGAAAATTCAGCAGCCATGATACCTTCTGAAAATGCCTACAGAAGATGCAGAGTAAGAATCATATTTGTTTGTTTAAAATCATTCGCAGAAAGTTCTGTTGGTTTATATATAAAGTAAATGATGAAAAGTTTTCGTAATTATCAACGAAGCACTTCTGTTTTTCATCTCAATGAAGATTCACAATTTTGTCAAAACTAATGATAAGTTTTGACAAAGTTGTGATATGCAACGAAACGTCAACGAAAATAAAGTTTTTTATATTAGAATAAGCCTGTTACTGCTAACAACATTCAAAATAAACTGTCTTAAACAGGCAATAACTCAATTTCAAAAACTATATGTATATATATATATATATATATAAATATATATATAGGGTGATTTTTTAAGAGTTAAGTTTTCAGGTTGGTGGCACTGGTTGGTAATGGCATCCAAACGTCATCTGTCAAAGTTTGAAGTTTTCAGTATACTCCGCCATTTCATCATGGAAAGACCTACAAACGAGCAACGATTGCAACTTCTTGAAATTTACTATCAAAATTCGTGCTCCGTAAAAAATGTGTATCGTTTGTTACGACCATATTATGGTCGTCATAATCGACCAGGTGAATCAACAATTCGTACTGTTATCACCAAATTGCGCACCATGGTTACTTTGTTGGACATTAAACCATTGTCTCGTATGCGTACAGTGCGTACTGAAGATAATATTGCAGCCGTAGCGTACGGTGTTAATGAGGATCGTGAAATGTTAATTCGTCGCCGTTCTGAGCAATTGGGCATGTGTTACTCACCAACATGGAGAATTTTATGTGTTGATTTTGGTTTGAAAGCCTATAAAATTCAACTTCTGCAAGAATAGAAGCCGAATGACCTACCACAACGTCTAATTTTTGGTTGTTTGGTGAATGGCCCTGAGAACAGCTTAATGTAAATCCGCTTTGTTTTATCGAAAAATTGTGTTAGGCGTTGAGGCTCATTTCTGGCTTAAGGGATATGTGAATAAAAAAAAACTGTCGTATCTGAAGTGATGAACAGCCATACAAGAATTACCGATACATCCGGCAAAAACGACAGTTGGGTATGGTTATGGGCTGGTGGCATCATCGGTACATTTTTTTTCAAAGACGGCCGTGGACGATATGGAACCGTCAACGCGAACGATATGGAACCATGATACGCAACTTTTTTTTGCCCCAATTGACCGAGTTGAACTTGGTTGACATGTGGTTTCATCAAGACGCTGCCACATGCCACACATCTCGTGAAGCTATGGACATATTGAAGGATGAATTTGGTGAGCAGCTCATCTCTCGAAAGGGCCCTTGAAGTGGTCGCCAAGATCATGCGATTTGACGCCTCTGGATTATTTTTTGTGGGGCTATGTAAAGTCGTTAGTGTAAGTGGACAACCCAAACATGATTGAAGCCTTACAGGATAACATAACACGCTTGGTTCATGGGATATAGGCCGAAATGCCCGAACAAATGACGCAAAATTGTATCTTTCGAATGGGCCATTTGATACGGAGCCGCGGATAACATTCACATAAAATTATCTTCACAATTTAAATGGCAATTGCCCGTTCATCAATTTCAATAACAATTTCGGATATATGATGCAAACTCAGTGTGTTATTCGATTTATAAAATAAACTACGCTCAAAGAATCACTTATTACATACATATTGGGTAATTCGTTTTATATTGATGTTTCTGTCAATGCTTCAGTTGAAGAATTGGGAAAAATAAGGTCGAGTACAACATTTCAATGAAATTGAATATAAACAAACCCTTGAACTTTTGATTTACATTATTTATTGACAACATAGCATGATGCGTTTCGTCGTCACGAACGACTTCTTCAGATGTTAACACAATACAGAATTAGAGTATTCTGTTAGGATCTGAAGAAGTCGTTTGTAACGACGAAACGCGTCATGCTATGTTGTCAATATAGCGTAAATCAAAAGTTCAAGTGTTTGAATTTCAGTTTATATTCAATTATAATGGATCTACAACAAGTGAACGCCAACACTATTGAAAATTCATTGAAACTTATATACTATATCGAAAAAATAAAATGTGCAATAATTTATTAAAACTAAGAATTTTGATTGAAATAGTAAAAACCATAAAATATGTAGATGACAAAGTCTTAATAAATCTTACGCAAAGTTCAAACACGTTGTTTATCAGCTCATCAACCATCGACCCCGTTTAACCCATTCTCTCCGGCGTTGTTTGCCAATAATAGTCGTGTACTCTAAAATGTGACATTTCAAAATTATCAGAGTATTTTTCAATCACGAACACTTTATCGCTCGACCTGTACATCAATTATGACCGCTCTCACTATAAATTCTCTACAGTGAAGAGACTTTAGCGATAATTACTCGATGGATATTAATCGAAAACGTCGTGCATGGGCGTCATTCTAGCGCCTCGGCGTCCTGCAAGCGGATTGCATGCTGTTTGCGAATCATGCTACGATTGAATTAATCACTGCCTAGTAGGCGTTGTTTTATCTCTTGGGCATTGCACGGACTTTGTCTTGGGGTTTATAGCTTCGGTCATTAACATTTTGGACTTAATTAGTTTTGTGAATTGAAGCCGATCGAATCTGTTGTTTGAGGTTACTTTGATTCAACAAATGGAGCCCGAAATTTCCTTATGCCCTCTTATTATCCCTTGAATACTCCTTAGTAAATACACAGGCTGTGTATATCAACACAACTTTCTTCAACAACAGCATGGAAATATATTTTTGGAAAATGATGAAAGATTTTTTCCGAATCTTAGGGGTAAAAGGTATACAGGAAGACTCGGTTATAGGTCTCAAAGACCAGGGCTGAAACCTTTGAAAATGGTGGAAGGTGAATGTCGCTTTCTGGCAAAACAACAAGTCACGTGGAAAAACGTTGAACGGCCTTTTTCAGGTAATAAAAGATCTACAAAAGATCACACTGCTATGTTGCCATCTGGTGTGGGGAGAAATATTCGAATTTGAATGTGTTTGAGTAAAATGTAACTTTCTCAAAAAAAAAGTAATTTATTGAGTTCATAGCGTGGATGTTCAGGATCTTTCTGGTTTCGATAGGTTGGGAGATCGTGGTTTATTCTTAGATCAGAAACTTCGCTTCATTCTACATTTCATTCTAACTGATCAGTCTGCTCGAAGATATATGGATTCGTTTTTCCCAGTGGCAATTATTTCAATAATTCTTCAACATGAACAACCATTTTAAACGCCCTAACTTGTAGCAAGTTGGAGTATGCCTTCGAATATGGCATTCATATTGCCATCGAAATCATCTTGAGGTCACAGAGGAGGTTCTTGAAATTCTTAGTTTGGAGGGAGGATAAAGTTTCTCCACAGAGGAGAGTCCATCATGACAAATCGTTGAGTCGATTTAGATTAATTTCATTACAGGGTTAGAGAAAAACTTCATCACTCAAATTTTCGTACTAACTACTGCACAGCAGCATTCATTGTCCTCTTCTCTTGTCTGCTTTGAGATAACAAGTTCCAAGACAAAACTTTCGTAATACCGAATTTTTCCAACTAGAAAAAATCCCTCATTTTTTATGGAGTCTACATTTAATGAAGTTGCTTATGAATGTGAAGTATACGTTGAGTCTTTTTCGGATATTACTGGAAATTATGTGCACAAGTAAAATTATAGATTGATTATTGAGATATTACCTATTTGATAGTGTTGGCGTTTACTTGATGTAAATCCATTAAAATTGAATTTGAGTTTATAAGATATTACAAGTTAAATTACACTCAAATTGAGTTTTCTGTTACATCTCATTTAATTTTATTATTAGCTACTACTATTTTGATTCATGTTATTATTTTCTGTAATTGGGTATTATATGTGTTGATAATAAATAACTTACTATTATTATTATTATTATTACAAACTTTGTGTTCACACTTGTTCCACATAACCTCAATATTTATGTGAAAATTTCATTAACCAATCTTTTGGAATTCTCATATATGTCTTTCACGCAAAACTTTCTTCACGCGTCATTTAGTGAAAACTTACCTTTTTATGTTTCGAACTCACTGTAATTTTTTTTATTTATGATATTAATTCTTTCACCTTATTCTGACTTTAGTTTCACCATCTTCAATATCGAAGTTCCAAATCAAAAATTCTAACCGTGTAACATTAAATGATTTTCAACTGTAGGTATTCTTTTCACGTAAAGCGAAAGAAAACTGGAGCATTTTGAAAATTTATTACATCAATCTCAATATTTTCACGTATTCTGCAAAAATTGATTTATTTCAGACTCACCTACATGCAAACCGAAACAGATCAACGTATACGGGGTGGCCAAGCAAGAAAGAGCGCAAATATCGTGCCAGGTGGATGCGAATCCCCCCGATATACAATTCAAATGGACCTTCAACAATTCGGCAGATCTAGTGGACGTTGCTCAATCGCACATCGTCAGGAGCGGCACTTCCAGCATCGTGTCCTACACGCCTATGACCGAATTAGATTATGGAACACTCTTGTGTTATGCTCGTAACAAAATAGGCACCCAGAGGGTTCCCTGTGTATTTCATATCATAGCTGCTGGTGAGTTTTTCGAATGTTTTTGAGATAATTTCCAAAATACATATTCATTTCAACTGATAATATGTTTCTTCATATTGTTAAATTTCATCAGTTTTTTCAAATCAACGATAGAATGTGAGAGATGATGCGAAAACACAAGAGCTTCTTCCTTGCAATGATTCAAGGATAAGTTTATGAAAAAAGCTTTTGAAAACTCGCTCTATCAAATATATTTTCAGGAATTATATATCTCTATGTAGCTGCACCTTTATGTTCAGTAATTCTAATCTAGGTTTAAATTACGTGTGATATCTCCAACTTGCTTTGCTTTCGAATTTATATTATCAGACGTCTCTTGGTTGTTCACTCAACCTGCTGTGTAGCTATTATTAATAATACAATTGCAGAAAGGAATGGTATCTTACAAAGATCATTTCTCTGTTATTGGTTATCCGAAATCATTTTTGTTTTAGGCTATATTAACTTCTTGGTGGACCTAATGCTATCGTTTCTCATGTATTTGGTCATCATTATTACACATGAAAGCTCCAGGTAATTTCTTCCTTCAACCTCGAGACTTTTCGTGCTTGAAGGGTCCTTAGTGAAAGTGCAAATTCAATGTATGAGTTTTCTTTCGAATGAAATTACTAGAGGTTCATCTTCAGAAGAAAGGCAATCGGATTATCATCCATTATCTCGAAATTGAAAATCACCCGAAAATCCACTACGTCTCGATACTGAAAAATCATTGATGCATTTTCCTCTGCAACATAAATGTCATTATTCGTTCTGTTTCTGAATAAAAATTGTCTCGTAAAAACTCATTTCCTTCAATAAAAGCGATCAATTTTTGTACATTATGCATCAATTATTCCATCATTTTGTAATGAAAATCCAATGATCTCAAGCATCATCTATAGTATTAATATGTGGGAAAAATTCATGAAAAAAGAAACAGAATTCTGTGAGAAAAATTGTAGTTCATTGTTTCAACAAATAAATCAAAAAATATAAATCCTGTCAAAGCGTCAAGAAAAGTTGTTATAGTACAAAAAAAAGTTTTTCATGCAATGTAAGTTATCCGCAAAGAAAGCGGAAAAAGGTATTCGAGCACCTCAATTTGTGAAGGATCACTTATTCATCAAATTCGATATTTACGCTATTTATTCAACATTTACAAAAGAAAAACCAGAAAAAATTATTCCCTTGGTCCCTTCAAAAGTACACCATACAGATTGGACAAGATATTTTACTTGGATACAGTTCG
The DNA here is from genome assembly GCA_030704895.1 of Henosepilachna vigintioctopunctata. NCBI lineage: Eukaryota > Metazoa > Arthropoda > Insecta > Coleoptera > Coccinellidae > Henosepilachna > Henosepilachna vigintioctopunctata. Next base: position 6,715,616 of record JARQZJ010000033.1, on the reverse strand, counting down.
TTAGATACCATAACGATAAATGTATTATTTTCAAAAAATAGAGATGTACTCGAAATGTGTTACTGGTAATAACGTTCTCCATTGAAAAACCTGAAAAAACGTGCGTGCAAAAACGAAAAATTCAAAAAATTCAATTTGAAAGCGTTACCAGAAGTACGATTCGTTATATAAAAACAATAATTCTATAAATATCAATCAATCAGGAATATTAGATTCCATGAACATAAGACATGACGAACGAAATCTGTTGAACTATTATACATTTAATGAAATTCATTCAGCATAACAGCATACATATCTATATTAAAAGAAAAAAATATGTCATCAAACGAACCATTTTGGTACAAAATTTTTTCATACAAACTCACTTATTGTAAACTTTCAAGAACCTGCTAAATAGCTCTAGTGAAATAGAATTTTTATTGAACGGGTGAAATGTTAACAATTCTTTAACCTCGGCTTAGGCTTGAAGATATCACAACAATGACGAAAAACTCGTTCTCTATGTTGTATTCCGTGTAGATGAATATCTTTGAACAACCGCAAATCTTCAACAAAATATGCTGATACCATATTGTTTTATTTTTCTTACAGACATACTCTAAGGTTCAGCATCTAATTTTCCGTTTCACCCTCCTAAAATTCAATAATCTCTCGAAAATTACAATAATTGGTGTCATTTTACTGTCTATAATTTTTTTAAGTTCATTCAGGATTGTCGCTTGGAGATTGAGTACCCACTTAAATTAATAAGCGGCAAAACTAGCCTCGTGGCAAGGAGCAATTTTGTATATTTACATATTCAGCTAACTGCTAAGCCTAGCGATAATGTGTACTTTAGCGGAGATCTTTTTAGCAATATATTCAGCATGCACTATGAAGTTCTGGTTTTCATTCGAAACTATTCCTAGCTATTTTATACTGATTATCCTATCTATATAAATATAACTGTTTTTAACTTTGTGTTCTCTAAGTATATATTATTCAATTAATGAAGAGTACCCACCAACAAATATTCTGATTTATCTGCATCGATTTCAAGGGTATAATCACGGAAAAGTGAATATATAACCCATTTAAAAATCAATATTCATCTCATCAATTATTTCATCAATATTATCACCAGATACATACATCAGCAAACATTGACATTTCACAATTCTTCGCATATTTGGTGATATCATTGATAAACATTATAAATAGTAATAGACCTTGTACCGATTCCTGTGGAATACCGTACTTTTTGTCTCTATTTGACGAGACATTATCAATGAATTTGACTCTCTGTTGCCTACGTTGCGAAATATGATTCAAACAATGATAAACACTATATTTGGTACACATCTCATTTAGTTTCTTCAATATTCATCCACGATCTCAAACGCCCTGTGAAAGTCAGGAAGACAAAAACTATTTTAGTTATTTGAATCGAGTAGGCATGAGATGAGGAAGATATGCAGAGATTCAAATTATAATAATAATATTAATGTTTATTTGGCCACACTATATATGGATTACATTAATTTTTCTCCTTACAATAAATAATCTCAAATAAATTAATTATCACACTGAAGTTTGAAACTTGTACGTGAGTAAATTTGAATATATAAACTTTACTAATCATTCTATAAAATTGAAAGAAAATAATAAAACTGAAGAACTTTAAATAAACTTGAAACAAAATAATAAAACTAAAGAAAAATTCTAAAGTACAAAAACTGACTCGAAGATTACAAAATCTTCCATTGGTTCCACGAGATTTTGAAGAAGATAGCACCAAAATCAAGAATCCATTGAACCATAGAATTTCATAGTTGACATCAAAGATAGTTAGTTAGTTTGTTACTTTCTCAAATTGGTTACATAAAACTACTAATTAAGAAGAGTTCGAAATAAGAGTCGAACGCATTGAGAAATTATAGTAGAATTCAGCTTATAGTTTCTCATCTGAGGAGTTGAAACACTTCTAACGATGACCTGAGCGATTTGCTCGAAACATTGACAATTTGAGTCAACACATCTTGTTGACTTAATAAAATTGAGCTTTATGTTCAAATCATACTGCTATGTCCCTTATTCCACATCGTAATTCCTATTGTTCTAAGAAATATGTGTGGAACAGATCCAATTATTCGATATGCAATCACACATCAAATTTCACCCATGTGTGCAGCTCCAAATTCATCGAAGTGAAGTCAAACACACCATAGTTATTGTAGAGCGATGCTCTTTTGATAAATCAAATTGGTTTGGCCCATTTGGCTGACTCAAAATCGATAGAGGTTTGTATTACGCTACGGCGTTCAAACAACATTCATGTGTATATTTGTTTCATACTTGAAATAATTACATGGAATAAGGAAATGTCTGAAACAGACAAATTGATACAATCACGCGATTCTCCAATTAGTTTCACTAAAAGGCACATTTGATTGTTAATTAATGTTTATGCTTAATTCAGAATATAAAAGCGTTATAACAATACTGAATGCCTTTTGTATCATTCATGTTGGTGCTGAAACTCTCGATTTGACAAAGAGAACATTATGTTATTTGCTTGTTCAATTAAGCTGTTGCATATGATGAGCCGTCATATTATTGAAACAGAAGTTTGTTCGCCAAGAACGCTTATTACCAGATCATTACAAATCCACATGCACTTTGAGTTCTGAAGCGTTTTTGGAGAAAAAAAATGGAAGATAAAATTATGATTCTCCTACTGGAAATTTCTTGTTCGCGGTGGAACGCGGATTTATTCAGCACTGATTCAAAAACAGTACAAACCGTTTCCGGATCAGTTCAAGAATTATAGGTCCGATCAATCGTGAAAGCGTTCAAAAATTTTGTACTGTCGTTTTCTCAACTATCTCAGAAAAGTCTTGATTGATTCTGTATAAATTGCTGACTAAATATTATTATTGTCTAAACGTTTTCATAACTCGAAATTTACAGAGGAATTTTGTGTTTATGTTGTTTTCCATATGAGTGATTCCTCCTCTTCAAGCCAAGAAGATGTGGAAAAACATTGATTCAATTCACGTACTTACCCAAAATAGAAGGAATCAGAAAACCCCTGAAAGATATGACAGAAGGCGGAACGAGGAATGTTTCCGTATTCCACATATCAAGAAGAAAACTCAACAAAAATATCTGCATTAATATTTGGAACCCTTTCGGAATATTCGAAATTTATTTTGGCCCATGGTATATTGTTTTACAGAATATAATGGATTGATTCAATGTAACAATAGGCTCATCAAAAAACGCTTAAAATCACAAATGTAGAGAAGAAATGAACGAATAGATAAAAAGCTATTATAATAAAAAATTGCTAGAAAATTCAGGTCCACGTGTTTTATCACTTCCACCTTCCAGGTTCCAGGAAACTGAATCAAGAACAGCTTTAGCATTCAGTTGATTTTATTTTCAATTTCTTGAAACACATCAGTTGATGAATCATTGATAAAGTAACATCATGAGATGAAAATTGAATAAATATGAATCTGCTCTTCAGAATAGAATCATTAACTGCAGGTAATGAAAAATCATGAAAAAAGTCAATCAGGGTTGAAACTGAAATGGAATTCTGGAATAATTTATATCAGATCTGCTGTTGCTGATTATTTGTTCACAATTTCTTTGAGTAGCAGATCATTTCTTGAATTTAAGAATCATAGAACTGAAACTGACAATGATTGGATATTTTGTGGACTCAAAGATAATTAGAAATTTTGGCAGAGTTGATTGTGTTCTGGACAGGTTCCAGATAGCTCATGCGGAAAATGCCGTCTCATTTCTGCGTAATCAATTCTGAAGTAGTTACAGATTGTCTTTGCGAACCAACTTTCTATTCAAAGGACAGTAACCACTCTGCATGATTCAGCCGAACACTGTTGAAATACACTGAAAAAAGTTATGGTTCAAATTACCCAAACGCATAGTTTTGAAAAAAAGTGGTTTCTTTCTCAGGCTTGAATGTGAAGTTAGAAAATATATGAAACAGTGAACCATCAATTTAGCTTCATAAAAAACAATGAGAAATATCAATACCAATAAACAAACTACGGAATATCGATGATACTACACTCAAGGCTCGAGGTATTTAAAACCGACAGAATAGATTTTAAATTGAATTGAACTCTTGGCTTAATGTTTCAAATTATATTTAACAACATGAATTAGTCAACATGTTTCGAGGGTGAGCTCATTTTCAAGACTGAAAGTCTTGAAAATTCTTGAACAAGAGTCTCTAAAATGAGGTCACGCTCGAAACATGTTGACTAATTCATGTTGTTAAATATGAACATGAAACATTAAGCCAAGAGTTTGATTTAATTTAATATTCAATTATATTTTGCCAAGTGTTGAGCGAGAATTGAATAATAATAATAATAATATGTCTTTATTGTTCTTAAGCGGCAGTACAAAGTATAACAAAATAAGAGAAACATAAGAAAATATGTATACAGTAAGAAAAAAAGAAAATATTCATTACATACAAAATGATATAAGCTAAAGAACAATCACAAGGCGCAATTCAAATAAATTGCTCTTCCATTGAACCTTGAAATAAGGATAATTTGTTTATGTTTAGAGAAATGCCTACATACAAAATGAAACAAATATTTATTTTACAAATTAAAGAAAAAAAAATAAAATCAATAGGAAAACAAAATAAGAACTGGTTCGTGTCGAGCATGGCGCGAGCGAGCACTCAGGAGAGCTTCGTGATGCAACAGAAGTATGAATGAAAACATGAGCTCATCTTTGGCAGCCTAACAGATGATTACGGATTTTATTAATTATAGTTGCGGTTTTCAATTTTTTATGGTTCGGGACAAGGGCCTGTAGGTTGTTTATTACTTTGCACATGGTAAAAGAAAATGATCTTTCAAACAGAGCAGTAGAGTGAACAGGAGGAGAAATGAGACCCTTGAACCGAACGTTGATATTGTGTACATCCTCGCGGAAAGTTATTTTATTGTATAAATATGGTGGTTGTTTGAATGCAAATATATTTAAAAATAGGGAGTAAGTTTGCAGAAGACGTCTATTACTCATGTTCAGCCACCCTAGATCGTTTAATTTATGAGAAACATGATCAAACTTCCTTATACCGAATATATATCTAATACAAGAGTTCTGGACCTTCTGCACTAAGTACGAAGTTTGAGAATCAAGAGAACTATAGAGAACTGGAGCACAGTAGTTGAAATTGCTTAAAACTAATGATTCGCAAAGTAAAATTTTGGTAGACCTAGGTAAGCTATGCCTATGAGGAAATAGGAGCTTTAAGGTGGCATAAGATTTTTTTATACAATTAGAGATATGACTACGGTAACGATGGGTGTTGTCGATTATTAAGCCTAGGTTACGTGCACAGTTTTGTAGAGAGATAGTTGAGCCGTCTATGTAAAATTTAAGGGCGTTGCTAGATTGGGACACGAGATTAGAGTTACCAAATATGAAAGCAGAAGATTTAGCGGGATTGATCACTAGTTGGTGTTCCTTAGAAGTACCAGAGATTATATGAAGGTTTTCATTAATTACGTTATTGGCGCTAATAATGTCGTTGTGCTTAAACGAAAAGTACAATTGTGTGTCGTCTGCAAAAAGGTGCACTTTACAAGGGCTTATGTTGGCATATAACTGGCTAGTGTAGATGAGATATAAGAGAGGGCCGAGCACGGAGCCTTGCGGTACACCCCTTTGAGAGCAAAGAGGCGAGGAGAGTTCCCGACCAAATTTAACACACTGGGATCTTTCTGATAAATAAGATTTAAAAAATGAAACGGCGTTGTTGTGTAAACCGATAAAGTGTAGAATGGATAGTAAGATGTTGTGATCCAACGTATCAAACGCCTTGCTGTAATCCAGAAGTATTAACGCCGTCAGGTTACCCTTATCGGTAGCAGAAATGATATCATCAGTAATGTTTAAAAGAGTAGTCACACAACTGAATTTACCTCGAAAACCAGATTGAAACTGAGGCAAAATGTTATGGCGATCTACGAACTCTTGAAGCTGCTGGCGGACAATTTTCTCCAATATTTTAGAGCAAGTGCAGAGAAGACTTATTGGACGTAGGTCATTAAAACCAACAGGATTAGATTTTTTGGGTAGTGGAACAATAATAGAGACAAGACAGTGGAAAATAATTGTTAAGTATGCACTCATTAATAATATGAGTGATATAAGGTAGAATTATTGGCAAGCAAAACTTAATCATCCTGACACTCAGCCCATCGTGGCCAGATGAGGTTGCATTGATAGAGTTTAACACCGATAACACATCAACCGGGGTAACGGTTCTCAGGACAAAAAGTTATTCTCAAATCAAAAAAGAATCTCAGTCAGAATAGTTTATTTTATATGAACCGTTGTTTCAGAGTTTTAAACAAAAGTTGATTATTTGATGACAAGCTCCTGTGTGAATTACTTCTCTTTCTGTTTTTATAGCAACTATTATCGAATGTCGGTGACCATTTTTGCGATTTGTACAATTTCTACCATTTCTTCGAGACAGCAATTAGGAATAGTGAGAGGGTACTCCAGCTATACCACTAGCTTTGATACTTATGCCAAGATCTTCGTCGCAATCGCTTGATTTTTCTGAGATCTTGCTGATGTTGAAGGATCAACAGCAGCACCACGTACTTAGTATTACTGAATATTTGCCGGAGATATTTGAACTTCCTTCTCTTGATTGAATTTTTCTGATTTTTTTTGTGTATTGTCTGTAGTAGGTACTGTTTCGTTTCTTATTTTCTCATATTCATTATATCCTCAAAATTTCCCTGTATACCCACATCTCGAAATCGAGGAATGAAGAATACGAAGAAGGTCACCAGTAGAGTTTGAAGACTATTATTTTTACTCCACTTGCAAAGCGAAGACTTCATTTAGAAAAACGCGTTCTGAAATTTTTCTATGCAGCACCTAATTTCTCAACTACCTTCTCTGGAATCATCAACAAAGCAAACGAGATACTGGTGCATACTAACCCTCTTCACGACATTTCGTGATGAATTAGAGTTAACTGGAAAATATTTCACATAAACCTTAATATTTTTCCTTGATGTGAGTGTTTGTACTGCATTTATATGTTGCAGCACTTGGAAACTAAATTGTGTCGGTGTGGGGGATTGTCCCTCGATGTGGAGTACCCCATCCTGGGTTAGATCAAAACCATGACATGAGCGTATAGTATGTTAGTAATAACCTCGGCATCGATAACAATACCTCTGGCAAGATCATGAACATTCTCCTGAAATATGTTCTCACGTTGTGTGTTAAGAATTGAAGATGATAATATACAACACTGAATGCCTCCCGTTGAGACTTCAACCAATTTATTCAGTTCCAACTCCTCAAAATCTTTCATATAGAACACCATTTCCTTTATTCTATTTGAAATTAAAATTGTCTGCCATTTTAAAACATCCCTATAAAATATGAAATTTCATGAAGTATTCAATCTTCCTTACGACGATATTACCTAAATATTAAATAAATCTTAGAATTTTTTCACAATGTTTTCATTTTGCTCTGAAACACGAGCCACAAAAACTCTGAGTTTTTATACCAGACGAGCTGGAATTCGTTATATCGCAAAGCTAGTGGGCATACTCAGCCGAGCACGTAATCGACGTAGCCCATCCAGGGCTAGAGAACATGGCATAATTATCCTGATAATCAGGTTGGCTTGCTTTGGGAAATTTTCCCGAGAAAATTGAATGAGCATATCGCGTCTTTTGAGCTGATTACATATTATTCGTGTGGTTAAAGACGAGTAGTTTCGAAAAGAGTTTGAGCTTGGAAATTATTCTCACTTCTATGTTTAATTTAGTGTTGAGCTACGCAACTTCGACATTTTTCTTCACGTTCATCATTTCAAAACTTATCGTCTAATGGAACTCGATTCGTGAACCGGAAGAAACCTTATTTTTATGGATTAAACGGTAACGGTTTTGTTATATTTACCTCAATAATAATTTATAATAATCAATAATCTTCTCCGATAGAGCAAATTTCCATTTTTGTAAACTGTTTCTTCAAATCGCAACTTCTCTGAAACTATCAGATAAATGAATTCTGTGAATTTCTATGGAGCCGGAATTGCGAAGTAAAGGCTCAGGAATGGTTTACAGCGAATGGTCTGTTGATGAACCCAGAGAAAACACAAAGTTCAATATTTACTAACAGGGAATATAACAACTTATCCCTCAGATATCTTGGTTTGGATTTTCAATCATCTCTGACGTGGAGCAGCCATGTTGACACATTGAATAGGAAATTGTCTACAGCAGTAGTCATGATTCGCAGAATAAAACAAATAGCAACAACCGATGTAGCTAAACTGACCTACAACTCTGCTTTTCACAATCTTGCGATTTATGGTATCTTTTTGTAGGGCCAGTCTGAAGAGACTCACAAAATTTTTCTACCACAGAAGAAAACAGTTAGAACATTGTATGGTATGAAGTTTACGGAAAACGGTAGAAATTTCTTCAAAAGTGAGAAAACACTCACAATAACTTCAGTTTTTATACTCACATGTGTGAATTTTGCACATTAACATCCAAGTAAGTTCCCAAGAAACTCATTTTATCATTCTTATAACACACGAGAAAGAGATATAAGTCACCCCCAGATTTCAACAGGGAAGTAGAGAATATTTTTTCGAAAATACACTATATCACATCGATGAGTTTTTAAACTAAATTTTTCTTTGAATATAAATGTTTATGACAGTCTTTTACAATAATTATCTGTTATTTATGATTTTTATTCTAATTTAATTTATTTATGACTTTTGATGACGAAAAATCTCTATATCTATATCTTTATATCTGATATCGTATACTGACACCTGAAATGTAGATGTAAAGAGTTTAATAATAAATTTTAATATACTGAATATAATCAAATTGGCTCACCTCTTTAGTATTCAAAGGAAAGTTTCGGGCTCAGCATTCGCGTCGAAAGTTCATTAGTGTTGTTCACAATGTAAAACATCTAAAAAACTGATAGTGGGCCAGGTGATTCAAATGAGTGTATTATTATTTCCGGAACTAAATTTTACATAATTTAGTAACTGTAATTTTACATGAATTACTCTCGATATACTAATACAACAAATTCATACTTTCATATTCATTTCATGTTTAAATTGATGATTTTGTTCAACTTTTAAATAATTTCTGTGCAGAAATGGATGATAAATCATTGAAAAATTTGAAAAATTGAAATTAGATTGTTTAGAAGATTTGATAAATCGTTACAGATCGGATAAAGAAGTCACATATTTGTTTTTCTTTTATAGTTTTTTATAGATTTAGACGAATATCGAAAATTTGTTGTCTTCCCGAATTGCTGAAACTTTTGTATTGAACCAAGCTATAATTGAACACAAAATAGCTGAAAACAACGATTTCAATATAATTACACAAATAATTTGCTCAATAAGAAAGACGAAAAATGTAGAGGAATTTCATAATATTATAAATGAAAGAATATATATATAGAAGACATCCTAATTCGACCTATATACTCAATTGACCTTACAAATGACACTTATGTAATCAACACACCACAATTTTCTGAAAATATATCTCACAACATTTTTCCTGATCTAACATCCATTTCATGTATCTTTAAAGACTGATAGAGTTTCTTCAATAGAGGGCACTTACTTGGTTATTTCACTAGCATGTTTTCGTCCTTCTGAAGGAATGAAGCCTTGTTTCGTTGAAAACGAACATCGAAACTTGATTGCTTGGATATGTGCCACTAATGATTTCTATTATAGGATGAAACAGCGCTGTATGGTATTTCCAAGAAGTTCAATGTCCTACGGAACATCGAAAAATGGATAGGTTCTGTTTTCGTTGACAACCCCTGTGTAGTCAGCTCCCTGATAGTTTTATTTGCAATATTTCGTTATTGCGATATATATATATATATATATATATATATATATATATATATATATATATATATATATATATATATATATATATATATATATATATATATATATATATATATATATATATATATATATATATATATATATATATATATATATATATATATATATATATATATATATATATATATATATATATATATATATCGATGTTATAGATCAACTTGATAAGTAAATAATAATCAGTTTTTCATCTCTATAAAGTGAGAGTTATTTACCAGCTACTATTTACAATATTTATATTTGCTTCAAAGTTACCTGTAAAATGAGACAAGAGAGACAACATTTAAAGTTTGTTATTACCACTCTTTGCTTCACTTCGTTAAAACTATCGAAAATTTTTTTATTAATATATATATATATATATATATATATATATATATATATATAGTAATTTACTGAGTTAATTGAATGACGCGTGTCTTATATAAAGTGCGTCAAATTTGTACACATATAGGTGTATCTGAGGTATCTAATGATACCTCAGTTGCGATAAAGGCTCCAAGCTTTGAGGAGCTTCAGGAGTTGTGCGTGATTCTGGTACGGAGCTTTGTCCAGTGGTGTCACGAAAATGCGCTGAAACATCAGTAAGACGGAATGCCATTATTTTTCATTGAGTAATGTT
>JARQZJ010000033.1:6520000-6700000 GCA_030704895.1 Henosepilachna vigintioctopunctata | reverse complement strand
AAATGAATAGGGATGTACATTCATACATATCTGAATGTTGTTAATTTAGGAATGCATGGAATATATTACGTCAAGTTGGCCTACGGGTTTCGTATCTGTTGCTTACACAGTTCTCAATTCCATTAATAGTTGCAAATTTTTGTAACGAATTTCAGACGAAAATTAAACATTGCGAATATTGAACCAGATGTTGAGTGAAATGAAATATTGCAAATTCATTTCATTTTGACCGGAAGTATTTATTGATATGTTTCGAGTCAATCAACATTGATAGAAACTCACATCATATATATTGCTTATTGTATCTTTTGATTTTCATCAGACTGAATGAAACATTTCAACGAATAACAGCGCAACAAAATGCAGGAAAAATATTCTTCTTTGCTCAATGTTTTCACTCCTACAATTTCGAGAATAATCTACTGCACTTTTCACCTTATTATACACTTCAAGGCAAAGTCTTTGATATGAACATGCTCACCACATCTTTTTATGTGTTACTTTTTATGACTTATTTTTTTGTGCATTATATAAATTTTTTTTTCAGTCTTATGGTAAATCAATCACTAAGTTACCGAAGTGTATACTCATTAGACTTCAATTCACCATATTCTATTTAGTCCTTGGAATTTAGGCAAGAAATTTAGAATTCACGATGCAACAATGTTTTATCAAATAGATGTTGAGTGTTTCAAACAAGTATATTGAATTGAGCCAAGGATTCTCAACATCTGAAACAAGAAATATTGGTAGAACTCTTAATATTAATAAGTTTCAAAATGTACTAAGAAATATATTGATTGCTTCAAACAGTTTAAACAGAAATACAGCAAAGTGTTTCTGATATTGAGATTAAACTCTATACCAAGTTACTAAACTAAAGTCAAACATGGTTAACTAAACTGTTATACCTTGATAACGGATGGTGGTTCGAAAACATATGTCTCTGGCATTTTGAAAGAAGTGATTTTATTCATTCACATAAAATCTTTCATCATTCTTTCTCCAGGATTTAGCTACTGCAAAGCAGTTGAATTACTTCAGACATCCCAGAAATTTCAATCTCTATATATCCAGGGTTTATATATTCATACTGGAAGGACTTCCGGATATATTTCTACATAAACGAATTAATCCTATGGGGCTCACAAATAAAATCAACTTATATAAAATAACGTACCTAATCCGATAAACCCATCAAGCAAGCCGGGCAAAAATGAAAGGCTGACCCTAACGAAACATATACAGAGAATTAACAAAAATAAGTACGTTAAAAAACGAAAAATGGAATATGAAACTCGCGTGTTTTAAATTGACCCAGTGAGCGGTTTACGAGCCGACATAAAAACAAGATCGTCTGAGATAGCGCAATTCCATGCAACTTTGCTATTAGCAGTCATTATTTCGTGGTTATAACCTCCAGTAATTCTATTTAATTTCACAATAAAACAGAAACTATGCAATTATCACTTATCAGATACCCAACGATCCCTGCGTGTACGCTTGTTGTATAAACGCTTCGGATAGTGTCGATGTGTCATTTGCGTGATGATGTTATTGACGAAAGTGATAGAACTGGCTTTTGTGACCACGTTTTTCCAAGTGCGTGTTTTCCATTAAGTAGTGAACTATGCATCATATTTAAAAAGTAATATTTTGACTTATCGGAATATTGCATGATTGATGTTTATTCGAAAATAATGATTACAAACAATCTACGAAAATCAAGAATTTGAAAAGAATTCTAATGAGAATGTTCAAGCCTTGTTGATTTTTTTTCCAGAGTTGATTTTATGCGTCGCTTATCTGGTGGCGAAACATCGTTTGATATTAATCGAAATGAAAACACTTCACAGATTTCCAGAGTTACATTTATCAGTCTGAAAAATGTTTCAAAATTTCAATTCAACTGAAAAACTGTTCTTGAGACCGGAATTTATATATGTCACATTTCGAAAAGACATCACATGGGTTATACTTCAGCAGAAGAAGATTTACACGAGAAGATTAACTGTGTTAATCACAGATTAGAAATTGGGGAAAAATTTGGAAAATTGGAAAAATTATCAATGGCGACAATTTGAAGATTGATCATTCATTATTGGTTATTTTCATATGGAGATTTCAGAAGTTTCGGATGTTCTCGATGGTCCCACTTTTTTCTCTATTCTTTGTGTATAGCACCTCAACGGAATTCGAATCTATCAAACTATTATTTTGAATGCAATGAGCTTTTCAGTTGAATCTCCAATGAATTGTATGAAAATACAATTCATTGAATTGAATTTTCATACTTCTGTAATTTTTTTGAAATGACAGAAATTTGTTCTGTCATTTTGATTAAGATGTTTGTTCAAGTTGCTTATCCAATCAAACTGCCACATATTCCACTTGCGTTTCGTCGACTGTTCTTCCATATTTCATCAAAATAGCTCACTGCTTTCCATTTTGTACTGAATGTCAAGATATTGTTAAAACACTGATGACAAATTAGTCTCTTTCATAGTCTGTCTGGTATGCATTTGATAATTTGTGAATGAACATTATTCATTCTATAACAACCTAAAACTTAACAAATATCAGGTACGTGTTTCTTTAACTTTCGAGATCTGTTAGAAAAAAAAAACTGAATTTCGAATTTTTTTGGAAAAGTATTTATTTATTCATCAATATGCATTTTTTACTTCTGAAATTCGTTTCTCCCTATAACCATGAGCTCGTTCTTTAATTCCCACCTCATCTCATCTGATGTGGCAAAATGCTTTCCTTTCATTGGTCTCTTCAGTTTCGGAAATAGGCAAAAGTCGCAATGAGCTAAATCTGGTGAATACGGTGGTTAAGCTACGGTTACGTGTTGTTCAAAAAATCACGCACAAGCACTGATGTGGAAGTTGGTGCATTATCGTGATGCAAAACCCATCATTTGTTTTTCTACGAATTTTGATCGTTTAAACCGTATTGTTTCACGCAAACGTTGCGTAATTTTATTGTAGTATTCCTTATTAACCGTACGACATGTTGGCAAAACTCATGAACCACGCGGTTGAATTCGATGAATTCAAAACTAACCTTTTCCTTCAAGCAAACCTCGTGTTAATTTGGGAACTAGGTCATGAATTACTGTGCATCAAGTTGAACACAGTTGATTGAAACAGAAAATTATACTGCTGTGTCTATTGCAGTGAAGCTCATAGATATCAATCGGTCAAATAAAATTCCCATTATCTCAAAAAGTTTGTGAAAACGTATTTCACATCATATTGCTATTTGATTCGAATTATATGAATATCACTGTACTATTTAATAGCTTGGTGTTTACTCGATGTAAATCCATTATAATTGAATATGAACTTAAATTCAAACACTTGATTTTACTTCAATATAAACTTAAATTCAAACACTTGAACTTATGATCTACACTTTATTCACTACATAGCAAGACGCATTTCGTCGTTACAAACGACTTCTTCAGATGCTTACAGAATAATTGCAATCTTTTGAGAAACACAGGTATAAATATCAGGGAATTTGGGATTCTATGACTTTGGGTTTTACCTATGATATTTCATTCTGACCTCTAATTTTTATTGCCTGAAAAAGTTTAACAAGGGTGAATTGTTTATCTCTATCTGTTCATTGAGCAAGTTTCCAGAATGTTTAAGTCGATTTATTTCCCCTATTTTCCAATAATCTAATCGACTAATTTCTGTATATTGTGTAGAGTCTTGAAATTCGTATCAAAAAAATGTTTTTCTGATAATAAATGGTTAGCATAATTCTAATTACTTTCATTATGCGCGAAGCAATATTTATGTTCCTGTATTCTAGTACTGAAATTTCTACTAGTTTCACTTATATATCAATATATATATATACCGGGACATGTTCCACAATTCAACTGGTAAACACCTGATTTGTTTTTTCTTTTAATTTTGTTATTGTTGTTCTCAATGTGTCTGGATAAATTATTGTTCGTTTTAAATGAAATATTAAAATTATGTTTTTTCAAAAAGTTTCTGACTTTTTGACTGACGGTTCCAAAGTATGTTAAACTATTACGAGTATATTTACGATTTCTATCCGACTGATAAGGAAATACTAATCGCAGTGCTTTTGAAGAAGTCGTTTGTAGCTTCTGAAGAAGTCGTTTGTAACGATGAAACGCGTCATGCTATGTAGTGAATAAAGTATAAATCATAAGTTCACGTGTTTGAGTTTAAGTTTATATTCAATTATAATGGATTTACATCACGTAAACGCCAACACTATTAAATACTTGATTTTACGATTTACACTTTATTGACTACATAGTATTATATGAACAGAGTCATTATTCTGTTAGCATCTGAAGAAGTCGTTTGTAACGACGAAACGGGTCATGCTTTGTAGTCAATAAAGTTTGAATTATAAGTTCAAGTGTTGGAATTTAAGTTTATATTCAATAATTGTACTGTACAATCAATGCGGAAAATAATGTGTTATAATTGAATATTTATTAACAGAAATTCAAAACTAGTGAGTAACGAGTTGTCATATATCTAATCGTCTTCAGAACAAAAACTTCAACTTAAATTCCCTGATCCCCTTCTAGTGAAACATCTTGTGTATCTTCATTGTTCAGAAAATGTTCATACTACTCTATGTAGTACAACAGAATACTTCTGCAAATACAAGCAAAACCTGCAAAATGGTGAATGCGCTGGTTTAACGTAGGTTGCCATACGATTTATTATGTCTTCGGGGTTGTCCATTAATCACGTGAGGCTTGAAATGGAGGGGAGTGGTTCGATAAAAATCACGAAAATAAACACAAGGGGGAGGGGGGTGTGTAAGATATCTCGTGTATTTGTTTTTTCGTCAAACGCGCGATTTTTAAACAAATATTAAGTGGCACGGCGCGGCTTGTAGTGATCTTGACTCGCCGTTGCCAGACAAATCACTTGGAATCACCCCAACGCATGAGGGCTTCAACAAATTGCCGTATGTCCTGTATTGCCCCAGTTCGCAAAAGTCGTCGGCAACTTTTGGAAAGGACGTGCCAGTGGTGTGGATTGTACTTCTGTACAAAGAAGAAAGTTAAGGAACATGTAAATTCATGTCACAAGCAACCTAATCTGAGCAGTAATAGTGTAGAGATGCACAATGTTCGTCCTTCACGCATCCTCACGCGACGATCAATCGGCAGATCGAAAGAAATTTTCTGCGTTGTGCGCGAAAATGATAACACCGAGTGGCTTGATGAAACCGATGTTGATTTTCAACAAAGCACAGTGCCAACAACTGACCTGCAAGATGCTTATCCAGTTGTTAGTGTTGAAGAAGGTCTTGCTAATCCGTGGTCCAAGGACAATATACATCAAATATATTCATGTACTAGTACAATACATGTTTTTCCTATGATTACACTCTTGGTTTATTATTATTGTTATGGCAATCAAAAAAAATTGCAACCTGGTGTAGACATTTTTATTATGGTCCTTAATTTCAGAATAAAATAAGATAATAGTTTTTACCTGTATTCAAATTAAGATAATATTCAGAAAATTTTAAGATTCTTTGTAGGTACTAAAAATACACGTGATGTTGATAAGGGGGAGGGGGGTGGTCTCAAACCTCACTACGTATCACCAATGGTGGAGGGGGGTTGAAAAATGCTTTAAAAAGATCACGTGATTAATGGACAACCCCTTCTATGAAACATAGACACTTGATATTCTTTCAAAATAACAATAATATTTCAATACTATGCACATAACATTGAATTCAAACTCAATTTATTGAGTCTAGTAGAAGACAATGAAGAAACAATGGATTTCTATTTTTAAAAAATACGAAACATTTAATGAAGAAATAAATGATATTGTCATCCAATACGAAGGTTTCTGATTAGGCATTCAAACTGCTGTTTGTTATCAAAACAACTTCTCGCAAATAGAAATTTCGTTCAATACCAGTTGCCATGAACCTGGAAATAATATGGACAATATTTTTAATTGAAATAACATAAAAATCAGAGGAAGTTTTATTGAAGATTTCTGACCAAAAACAAACTCTTGGCTTAGTGAGTTACATTTCTGCTTGAATTACACAAAAATATATATTACGTGCCATACATACACTGAAAGGTTTCATGAAATTGAGCCCAATGATTTCAACTGAAATATACCTCTATTCATATATTTATTCTCATATTATTACATAAAATATTTTTCTTTAACAGTATGACAAATGCCTTCGAGTGTCACGTGCGTGATCATCTCGTTGACCGCAAGGGACAAAAACGTTTCTCCCGATCAAATATTAATAATTTCAATAGTGCGTGTTTCTCACTTTGAATCATTCACGGAAACCGCTATTTCACCATGTAATTGTGATGTGATATGATTGATGTTGATAAATGAATACAAAAACTATTTCGTCAATATACGTCAAAAGTTTATAAACCCAAGTTAGCACAGAACTGAATAATACAGTTAGATGATGATTGATTATTGTAATGGTATGTTATTTCACATGTATGCTTTATGTACGTTTAACATAATAACCGGGATTATTGAAGACTATATGCTGCAAAATGATGCCAGTTGTTAATACAGAGTTGCATATTCTCACGGTCATCGATAATGAAAAATTATTAAATATTTTCTATACTGAACATGGTTGGATTCGCCCAAAACAATTGCATCCATTACATTGTCTATACGTTGATTTTGAGAAGAGAAGCTTTATTTTGAAAAATATATACAGTGTAAAATCTTTTGAGAGTTATTTTTCATAAGAATAGACTTCATATAACGTAGAAGTAACAATTTGGTTGGTTTACGTCAAAACTCATGCATTGATAAACTCTTTATAACGCAGCAGCCATTTTTTCATATTTATTCATATTTAAAAACAGTATCAAACAATATCTACACTATATAAATAGATAGAACAGTTCAACAAACTGAAAAAGTTTGAGAAAGATCCATAAATTAACGAAAATAAATTAGAGGTTGTGCCCATTACCAGTTCACTTACTGATGAGGTTTATGATTTGTTGTCGAATAGTGAAGAAAAACTAATTGAAGTTGAAGACAAGTATCGAATAGATGATGTTGAAACAATACCAACTATTCCACAAGGATCTGATGCTCCTAAGCTGTAGAGAAATTTTTATTCTTCAATCAAGAGGATCAAACAATAAAGTTAACAGAATAAATGTTTTACGATTAATTTTATCATCTTTTTTATCAAATTCATATTCAAAATTATTGTTAATTGGGTTGAAAATGAATAGGATACAATTGTTTCATCATATTATGAATCATCAGTCATATTCAATCCATGAATCAAGAATCGATGACTTCCAAAACGCTCGTAGGTCCTATACAAGAATGAGGGGAATAGTTCTCAGTGAAAATTCACGTGAGCTCCATCTATCAAAGAAAAGACGTATAAACTCTCCCTAGCGTTATGGGTTCCTACTGATGACAACAGTATCGCGAGTGAAGGGCTTTCTAGACATTTCACTCGAACACTACAGAAAACTGTGCGCAATGTGTAAAAATAGTCCCATGCCGAATCGCTCCAGACCACGCTCCGGCGGGCAAAAGTATAGCTAGTTTCACGTTTTACGAATCATTCATACTATTGAATAGTGAAGTTCTACAATAAATTATAGTACTTTTTCAGTTTATAATATGTTAAAATAATAATACTATACTAGTAAATACTCTCAATTGAATTTAAACTTAAATTCAAACACTTGAACTTATGTTTCACATTTTATTGACTACATAACATGACGCGTTTCGTCGTTACAAACGACTTCTTCAGATGCTTACAGAATAATGTGTAAGATTACAGATTATTCTGTAAGCATCTAAAGAAGTCGTTTGTTAAGACGAAACGCGTCATACTATGTAGTCAATAAAGTGTAAATCATAAGTTCAAGTGTTTGAATTTGAGTTTATATTCAATTATAATGGATTTACATCAAGTAAACGCCATTACTATTGAAAACTTTTAATCGAAATATTTCAAATAAAACTCTCAGGGAGCTATCTACACAAATGTTGTCAACGAGAACGAACCCATCACTTTCGAAATTGTTCAATGTTAGTAGCTTCATTTTTGTTGACGTTGCGTTGTATATCACAACTTTGTTGATATACAACGAAATGCCAACAAAAAAAACTTTTGACATTTAAAATAGCCTGTTATTGCTACATATAAATTGCTACATGATTTCGGAAAGGTGCACCGCGGGTTCTTCAACTGATGTTGCGTCTAGTGAGAAGTCCACGTCCGTTAAGCGGTTTACTTTGTCAGAAGTGAACCAGGCGATTGAGACGGCCCAAACAAAAAAATCGGAAAGAAACAAAAACGGAAGATAAAAACTTAAATTCGGAATGGAAAATGGTGAGAAATAAAAATCATAGACCTAGGAAAACTCTAGTTGTGGGAACAAGCTCCGATACTACTAAAGTAGAAGGCTTGGAAAAATTCAAAATATTTCATGTTTCAAACCTCAAACCCGGCACAAGTGCTGAAAATTTGCTGAGTTTTCTCAAAAACAAATTTTGTAATGTAAAATGTGAGAAATTAACCTCACGTTACCCTGATTCATATTCTTCTTTTAAAGTGCACATTCTCAGTTCTGAATACGAAAAGGCACTTGATAGTACAAACTGGCCAAACAAAGTCACCGTCAATCATTTTTTCCACCGACGGTCGTTTCAAAATCGGGTAGTGTGACTGTTACTGAAGGAAACGTAGGTTTGAAAATCATGCAACTGAACACTCAGTGTATATCAAACAAACTGGATAGTTTGGAGTCGCTATTGATGGAAACTGGTGCTGATGTTCTGAGCGTAGCGGAGCATTGGTGTAGTGCGGTTGGTATCGACTCAATGGTGATAACAGACTATGTTCGAGCTGATTGCTTTTGCCACATCCATAGAAAACACGGTGGATCGGCCATATACATAGAGAAGTGTTTAAAAGTCAAAAAATTAAATGTTTCGCGTTTCTCTGAGGAGATGCACATTGAAATTTGTGGTGTTCTTGTCTCAGATCGAGGAACTCGTCTGAGCATCCTTAGTGTTTATAGACCATGTAATGGTAGCTTTGATCTGTTTTTTGATCGTCTATTTTGTGCATTGCAATTTTGTTGTGCATCCACTGATGTGATTTTCTTGTGTGGGGATCTAAACATAGATTACTTAAAGAAAGATTGTAAAAACTTGAAATTATTGGGTGATGTATTGGATTGCTTCAGACTGAAAGTTACGTCTCAGTGTGCTACCAGAGTATTCACAGATTTAAATGGGCATACTAGTATAACCAAAGTGGACTACATTATTACAAATGTCGATCCAGAGAACTATAAAGTTACAGTGTTTGAACCTCATATTGGTGATCATAAGGCTATTTTACTTAGGGCTGATATTGAACCGGAACGCAAACAGCAATCTCAATCATACGCATACAGAAATATTGGCCAGGATAACTTGAATAGTTTTGTAAAAGTTTTGTCTAAATGCAATTTTGCAGATCTCTATCATAGCGCTGATACTGATAGTTGTTTCGATTCATTTATTAATATTATTCAGTATTGCTTTGAGCAATCTGTCCTATGGTCAAATCTTTGTCAGGTAGTCCAGAGAAAAGATGGGTAACAACTGAGGTGTTCCAGAGCAAACGCGACCTATCTAATCTTCATTGGCTTCATACAAAAATTCGCTCCCAAAATACATTACGAAAATATAATGCAGCTAAAATTCAACATAATTTTCTAGTAAAAAACGCAAAATATAAATTTTATAGTTCTGTGATTAGTAATTCCCAGAACAGGAATAAAACAGTTTGGAGCATTGTAAACAATCTTACTGGAAAAACAGGGGACGGTCGAAAAAATTTATCCCTAAACTTGGATAGTGATCAACTGGCTGATATTTTCGCCAAACACTTCTCATCGGTTGCTGCTTCTAAATTGAGGTCTTGTTATGGTGTTAATTTGTCCCATTCTTGCACGCTGTCACCTATGGTGAACAGTAATTTTTTCTTCAATCCAGTCTCAAAATTTGAGGTGGAGGATGCCATCAAAGCCTTGAAAAATAAGAAAAGTTGCGGTATTGATTCTATATCTACTAAAGTACTAAAGGCAATTAGTGAATGTATTAGTGAACATTTTGCAGATATCATCAATGTTTCTATCTCCACTGCGAAGTTTCCCGGTAGTCTGAAGAGGTCCATAGTGATCCCAGTATTTAAGAGTGGTAACCTAAACGAAATAACGAACTATCGTCCAATATCAATTTTAAGTGTTTTTTCCAAGGTGTTTGAAAAGATAGTTCTCGGCAGAATGATGTGTTTCCTCAATAAATTCAACTTGTTAGATTGTGCTCAGCATGGTTTCAGAAGTGGACACTCAACGCAGTCAGCTGCAGTCAGGTTTTTTGAATCTGTCTACGAGTGCTTGGACAAAAATTTGTTCGTGGCCGGTTCATTTTTTGATTTATCCTCGGCATTTGATACACTCTTTTTCGATTTTATACTTGGGAAATGCTACAATTTGGGTTTTCGGGGGATATTTCTAGCTTGGTTACGTAGCTATCTCAATGAAAGAAATATGATTGTTAAAATAGGAGAGTTAATCTAAAATAGGTGAGAGTTATTCAGAAAGGTTAAATATTTGCCTCGGAGTTCCTCAGGGTTCCGTACTGGGACCGCTTATATTTATATTATTCATAAATGATCTGCCTGCGAGGTTGGCCAGTTCATTGGTGACCCTATTTGCAGATGATTCCTCGGTGGTTGTTTCTGTGTGTGTTTACTTTTGTCTAAAAAACAATGAAATAAAATCTTTTACTGATAAATGTGATGACAACACTATCTCACCATCTCGGACAACTAAGTTTCTGGGAATCCATGTTGACCAAAATTTAAGATGGTCAACTCACATTGATGTGTTGTGTAAGAGATTGAATAGTTCATTTTTCGCAATTAATAGAATCAAGAACATTTTACCTATGAGTTGTGTTATTAATGTATATTTTAGCTTAGTGTATAGTCATTTGTCATACAATATTTTACTCTGGGGTAGTAGTTCTGACCTAGAGCATTTGTAGTACAAAAACGAATTCTACGTGCAATATTCAGCGTCAGTCCATTACAATCGTGTAAATCACTTTTTATTGAGAACAAAATATTAACCCTACCTTGTATATACATCCTCAAATGTTTAATATATGCTAAGGAAAATAAAATTGACGAATCATCAAAAATATGTTACGAGAAATACGCAAACTTTGTTGTTACCTAAACAAAAGACCTACAAATTTGAATGCTCTCCATTATAACGAAGTAGCAAGCTATTTAATCACTTACCAACATTTATTAAATCATTGAAATTAAAATTGTTCAAAAGGGAAATCAAGAAAAAATTCTGATTCTACGACATTTATTTGTCGAGAAACTCGATTATCATCGAAATCGGAAGAAAAAATTTTTTTTCCGATTTTTTTTTCTAACCAAATCGATGAAAATTTTTCGGAAATTTTGATGAAAATATTTATGCTGAAAATTGACGTTTTTATACGAAATCGTGTCCGAAGATCACGTATTCACAAACAGTTCTCGCGAAAACCTCATGGTTTCCTGAATAACGTTAAGAGAATTTGCAGAAAAATTCGAAAATACGCGAAATGAAAACTATTTTCCAACCTATATGTTTCATATAAAAACTGATTGAAAATTCTGATTCTACGACATATATTTGTCGAGAAACTCAATTATCATCGAAATCGGAAGAAAAAAATTTTTTTCCGATTTTTTTTTCTAACCAAATCGATGAAAATTTTTCGGAAATTTTGATGAAAATTTTTATGCTGAAAATTGACGTTTTCATACAAAATCGTGTCCGAAGATCACGAATTCACAAACAGTTCTCGCGCAAACCTCATGGTTTCCTGAATAACGTTAAGAAAAATTGCAGAAAAATTCGAAAATACGCGAAATGAAAACTATTTTCCAAACTAGATGTTTTATATAAAAACTGATTGAAAATTCTGATTCTACGACATTTATTTGTCGAGAAACTCAATTATCATCGAAATCGGAAGAAAAAAACTTTTTTCCGATTTTTTTTTCTAACCAAACCGATGAAAATTTTTCGGAAATTTTGATGAAAATTTTTATGCTGAAAATTGACGTTTTTATACAAAATCGTGTCCGAAGATCACGAATTCACAAACAGTTCACGCGCAAACCTCATGGTTTCCTGAATAACGTTAAGGGAATTTGCAGAAAAATTCGAAAATACGCGAAATGAAAACTATTTTCCAAACTATATGTTTTATAGAAAAACTGATTGAAAATTCTGATTCTACGACATCTATTTGTCGAGAAACTCAATTATCATCGAAATCGGAAGAAAAAAATTTTTTTTCGATTTTTTTTTCTAACCAAATCGATGAATATTTTTCGGAAATTTTGATGAAAATATTTATGCTGAAAATTGACGTTTTTATACAAAATCGTGTCCGAAGATCACGAATTCACAAACAGTTCTCGCGCAAACCTCATGGTTTCCTGAATAACGTTGAGGGAATTTGCAGAAAAATTCGAAAATACGCGAAATGAAAACTACTTTCCAAACTATATGTTTTATAGGAAAACTGATAGGAAATTCTGATTCTACGACATTTATTTGCCGAGAAACTCAATTATCATCGAAATCGGAAGAAAAAATTTCTTTTCCAATTTTTTTTTCTAACCAAATCGATGAAAATTTTTCGGAAATGTTGATGAAAATTTTTATGCTGAAAATTGACGTTTTCATACAAAATCGTGTCCGAAGATCACGAATTTACAAACAGTTCTCGCGCAAACCTCATGGTGTCCTGAATAACGTTAAAAGAATTTGCAGAAAAGTTCGAAAATACGCGAAATGAAAACTATTTTCCAAACTAGATGTTTTATATAAACACTTATTGAAAATTCTGATTCTACGACATTTATTTGTCGAGAAACTCAATTATTATCGAAATCGGAAGAAAAAAACTTTTTTCCGATTTTTTTTTCTAACCAAATCGATGAAAATTTTTCGGAAATTTTGATGAAAATTTTTATGCTGAAAATTGACGTTTTTATACAAAATCGTGTCCGAAGATTATGAATTCACAAACAGTTCACGCGCAAACCTCATGGTTTCCTGAATAACGTTGAGAGAATTTGCAGAAAAATTCGAAAATACGCGAAATGAAAACTATTTTCCAAACTATATGTTTTATAGAAAAACCGATTGAAAATTCTGATTCTACGACATTTTTTTGTCGAGAAAGTTCAATAACATCGAAATCGGAAGAAAAAAATTTTTTTCCGATTTTTTTTTCTAACCAAATCGATGAAAATTTTTCGGAAATTTTGAAGAAAATATTTATGAAGAAAATATTTGACGTTTTTATACAAAATCGTGTCCGAAGATCACGTATTCACAAACAGTTCTCGCGCAAACCTCATGGTTTCCTGAATAACGTTAAGGAATTTGCAGAAAAATTCGAAAATACGCGAAATGAAAACTATTTTCCAAACTATATGTTTTATATAAAAACTGATTGAAAATTCTGATTCTACGACATTTATTTGTCGAGAAACTCAATTATCATCGAAATCGGAAGAAAAAAATTTTTTTCCGATTTTTTTTTATCTCGAAATTGGACCAAATCGATGAAAATTTTTCGGAAATTTTGATGAAAATATTTATGCTGAAAATTGACGTTTTTATACAAAACAAAATCGTGTCCGAAGATCACGAATTCACAAACAGTTCTCGCGCAAACCTCATGGTTTCCTGAATAACGTTAAGAGAATTTGCAGAAAAATTCGAAAATACGCGAAATGAAAACTATTTTCCAAACTATATGTTTTATATAAAAACTGATTGAAAATTTTGATTCTACGACATTTATTTGTCGAGAAACTCAATTATCATCGAAATCGGAAGAAAAAATTTTTTTTCCGATTTTTTTTTCTAACCAAATCGATGAAAATTTTTCGGAAATTTTGATGAAAATTTTTATGCTGAAAATTGACGTTTTTATACAAAATCGTGTCCGAAGATCACGAATTCACAAACAGTTCTCGCGCAAACCTCATGGTTTCCTGAATAACGTTAAGGGAATTTGCAGAAAAATTCGAAAATACGCGAAATGAAAACTATTTTCCAAACTATATGTTTTATAGAAAAACTGATTGAAAATTCTGATTCTACGACATTTATTTGTCGAGAAACTCAATTATCATCGAAATCGGAAGAAAAAATTTTTTCCGATTTTTTTTTCTAACCAAATCGATGAAAATTTTTCGGAAATTTTGATGAAAATATTTATGCTGAAAATTGACGTTTTTATACAAAATCGTGTCCGAAGATCACGAATTCACAAACAGTTCTCGCGCAAACCTCATGGTTTCCTGAATAACGTTAAGAGAATTTGCAGAAAAATTCGAAAATACGCGAAATGAAAACTATTTTCCAAACTATATGTTTTATAGAAAAACTGATTGAAAATTCTGATTCTACGACATTTATTTGTCGAGAAACTCAATTATCATCGAAATCGGAAAAAAAATTTTTTTCCGATTTTTTTTTCTAACCAAATCGATGAAAATTTTTCGGAAATTTTGATGAAAATTTTTATGCTGAAAATTGACGTTTTTATACAAAATCGTGTCCGAAGATCACGAATTCACAAACAGTTCTCGCGCAAACCTCATGGTTTCCTGAATAACGTTAAGAGAATTTGCAGAAAAATTCGAAAATACGCGAAATGAAAACTCTTTTCCAAACTATATGTTTTATAGAAAAACTAATTGACAATTATTATTCTGCGACATTTATTTGTCGAGAAACTCAATTATCATCGAAATCGGAAGAAAAGAATTTTTTTCCGATTTTTTTTTTTTTTTTTCTAACCAAATAGATGAAAATTTTTCGGAAATTTTGATGAAAATATTTATGCTGAAAATTGACATTTTTATACAAAATCGTGTCCGAAGATCACGAATTCACAAACAGTTCTCGCGCAAACCTCATGGTTTCCTGAATAACGTAAGAGAATTTGCAGAAAAATTCGAAAAAACGTGAAATGAAAACTATTTTCCAAACTTTATGTTTTATTGAAAAACTGATTGAAAATTCTGATTCAACGACATCTATTTGTCGAGAAACTCAATTATCATCGAAATCGGAAGAAGAAATTTTTTTTCCGATTTTTTTTTCTAACCAAATCGATGAAAATTTTTCGGAAATTTTGATGAAAATATTTATGCTGAAAATTGACATTTTTATACAAAATCGTGTCTGAAGATCACGAATTCGCAAACAGTTCTCGCGCAAACCTCATGGTTTCCTGAATAACGTTAAGAGAATTCGCAGAAAAATTCGAAAATATGCGAAATGAAAACTATTTTCCAAACTATATGTTTTATATAAAAACTGATTGAAAATTCTGATTCTACGACATTTATTTGTCGAGAAACTCAATTATCATCGAAATCGGAAGAAAAAAATTTTTTTCCGATTTTTTTTTCTAACCAAATCGATGAAAATTTTTCGTAAATTTTGATGAAAATTTTTATGCTAAAAATGGCTTCTATTCGGTAAATGAATATCTGTGTAAACCCTTAGTTGTTCAAGTTCATTAAATTTGTTGACTTGTCCTATACACAATGTAGTGTCTAAAGGGATTAAATAAATTATTATTATTATTATTATATATCACGAAAATATCCACAGATGTTATGTGAACGAAGTTTCTTCACCAATCACCTTCCTCTATTCATGATTGATTCATTTTAATGCGAACTTCACTAGTTGCTTTTGTGATTGTGTCGAAAAATATTCCAGTTAAACCATTAAACCCCATTGCAATATAAATAAACATTCTTAAAGAAAAGCAAACGAACTCCATTTCATTCTGAGAAAAAAAGGATGCGAATCGTGAGAATATCTTTTGTTTCATTTTTTAATTGACTTGTCTCGAATACTAGGTCATTGACACATGGTAACATTTTTACAATTTTCTTATATTTGAAAATATATTTGTATACAATTTAGATGAAACTACACTATCTTTAGGTATGTAGACTACACAAGGTTGTGAAATTCACATTTCCTGATAAATTGTATTGCCACTTTAATTTGTTTCGCTTTACTGAGAATATCTTTGTTATTGTGTTCTTGTCCTAGTAGTTAACGAACTGCTTTGTGTTGTGGACACCGAGTAATTATATGTTCAACCGTAAGAGGGTTGCTGAAATATTTTTTGCACATGGGTGTTTCACCTGTTGTCATCAAATATCCATGGGTTCGTTTCGTGCGTCCTATTCTTATTCTTCTAACCACTATTTTATCTTGTGTGCTCAGAATTGATGTTTTTCTTGAGTTTTTGTGGAGAATACTGGTGTTTTCGTCCCACTAGGTCGACAGTGGGACCCTTTGTCTCTCTTTTACGATTCTATCCATCATTGATGACCTTAATTCTGTATATACTTCACTACTTTACACTTGCCATCATCGCCATCTTGGGACTACTCAGAGAAGGTTCTTGAAATTCTTAGTTTGGAGGGAGGATAAAGTTTATCCACAGAGAGGAGTCAATCATAACGAATTTTTGAGTCGATTTAGTTTAATCTCACTGCAGAGCACGAGAAAAACTGTATCACTCAAATTTTTGTAGAAATTACTGGACAATAGTATTGATTGCCCTCCTCTCTTGTCCGCTTTGAAATTTCGTGTTCCTATGCAAAATTCTTGTAATACAGAATTATTCCACCTAGAGACTCTAAGGATCAACTCGCTAATACAATCCCCCATTTGGTTTATGGAGTCTACGTTCAATAGAATTGCCAATAATTGTGACATTCTGTTTGACTCCATAGAATTTATTATCAGGAGTTATGTGAACAACGAAAATTGACTAAAATGGATTTATTTAGATTCAGTTATCCGTAATATTTCATTGAATGCTATAATGTAATGTAATATAAATCTTTTCTCTAATTATTCAGTTAAAGCTTTTTTTTAATTATTTAGTTATGTATTCAACATTATTATTTTCTGTAATTGGGTGCTATACCTGTTGAGAATAAAAAACTTATTATTATTATTATTATCACTATCATATACAACGTTTTTAACACCAATTTCAGAGAACCAATTGGCTGAATACTTAGTATTATAGCAAGAAACAATAAAAAACACCCAGAAGAGAGAAAAGAATGTGATTAGTAACAAAATGGTTGGAGCTGGTCATAGTTAAACTGGTTTCGTTAATTTTGTGAAGAATCCGGAAATTTTTTTTTTTTGAGCTAAATTCAATGAAGCATGAGTAGCTCACAACATTCAATACATTTTATGCAGAAAATAAGTAATTCTCTTGGAAAACATTCCCAATGAATCTATTTGTTTTTCGCATATGATGATATTCGTGAATATCAAATATGTTCAATGAACAGTTGTCAAATTGTTCAGACTCGCCATGAACTTGAAAAATAATCAATTTTTTCAACTTTCCATTGCCAATTTGATTCAATATTCTTCGACAATTTAAATTTTCCCAAATTTTCTCAACAGCACATTCAACGTATCGAAATCAATCGACTGTTTGAATTTCAAACTATCAGTATCACATTTTGATAAAGTTTGAGTCTCTTTCAGAATTTGCATTTTGAATTCATAGGCAATTGAATTTTCACAAACAATAGAGTAATAATATCATCTCAATGTTTCATTCAGGTATATTGCTAAACTTATTTATGTATTGGGCAGTTCTTCGTGAGCCCAGCACCTAACAGAGATTACTTTTCTGCAAGTTCACGAATTTATAAATCGATACTAACACCAATACTCAGTGATTTATTAAATTAAGTTAAACTCTTGGCTTAATGTTTCACGATTATATTTAACAATATAAATTTGTGACATGTTTCGAGCGTGAGCTCATTTTCAAGACTAAAATACAGTAAGAAACGAACAACAAATTTATATCTATGCAATGGATGTAAGGAGGGGGAATAATTGAAAATCTATGTGTTCATTTACGATGTCTTCTTTTTCCTTCCGAGAACTGAATATTTCAATTGCAAATAAAAAGTTCTAAACGTTTCCCTTTATTACCTACGTGTAAGCACGATATAAAACACTGGACATTCATTACAAAAAATTTTATAAATCCCGCTTTTGTCTTCAACATTCATCTTTTCTTTATTATTCACTAAAAGTGAATTAATATTCCTTTTGTTAGTACGAATTGTTTTTATCTCTTTTTTCTTTTTTTATGTCTGCACTCTCTTTCTTTTTTCACTCAGTGATTTATTCATAAATTCGTTCGAAAAGTTGATGAACAACAATTATTCAATACTAGGGTTGATAATTAGAAATGATCAGACAATCTTTCTCGTTCCCAAAGCCATTATTTTGGTAAAAAAAACATGGAAAATCTGAGATTGCCTTTATCGGCGGCTTCGTTCAAACAACTGGGCTTTGGGATAAGTTTACGTAATAAAATTTTTGTCGCACAGCTTAGTTTTCGTGGAGAATCTCCTTAAGGATCGTTTATTCTGGTTCATGGTCGATTAGGCCCCTGAATGCTTCCTCAAAAGGAAGTTCGATATCCCTTTCTTATTGTGAGCGTCGTTCTGAAAAAGCATTATGCGATATATTGAAACTATATATAGTTTACGTGTATAAACCGTCACTATTATAGAAAATTATGTGGCATAATATTTTATCGAAAACAACTTCCAGTCAAGATAAAACAACTTATTGATGAGAAATTCGTATAATTTGTTCTTTTCACCTTGCTCATCTATATAGATTTCACTCCTGTTTTGTAGTATTTTCACTCCAGTTCTTCAGATAAGTATAGCTGAAAACTTACTTTTATGGTATTACTACAAAAGTAAAATGTACGTATTAGTAGACCTATTCAGAATGTAGAATAAGTTGAGCTATATTTCATAGGTGTGTTCAATCAGTTTGTGTTTTTACCGAAGTAATAATGCTCAATTCGGCCAATGGTTAGTATATTAAAGTAAAACGCTCAGCTAAGTTTGACAAATTTATATTAATGATTTGAAAATTATTCTGGGATGTTGCCCCATTTTCTGGGTATAAACTGTTTGACTTATCTGAAGAGTTGTACTATTGAACTGTTGAAAGCAGAGTTCAGCTTTTGAAAATGAGGCTTCCCGAGACAAATGCCAATAAAATAAAATACTTTCATGGAACTTATTCATTTATTCACTTATTTATTTATTCATTCAGAATAATATCTACCAATACATTGAAAGTTGCAAATAAGGTAAAATCAGTTCAGAAATCAGACGAACGCATGCCAATATGTCGATGACATCATGAAAAGGCTCAGAGTCTCAACAATTTTTGAACGTTAGTTCCTTACTTTAGGTCAGAGCGAAAAGGGTCTCGACAAGAAATGAGTGATTGGAATGGGGTCAGGTCATGTCATCGGAATGTGTTCTCGCCGAGTGGCTAGCATCATCCGCGTGCACACTGTGTCTTTTTCTCTCTTTGACCGATCTTCTTTTCTTTGAACATAGCAGTGTCGCATGAGCCTAGAGAAAACGAACATCGAATATACAGCACTGTTATATCAACACAATTTTAATTTTGTTTTAAATCGAATTTGAATAACTCAAAAGTCAAATGAATATATAATATATTAGTCAAATTTTTTCGTGAAAATCATGGAAAGTGTTGAATAAAAAAATGTTTATACATTAGATACAATGATTTCAATTTGAAATAAATAATAAAAATATTATAAATGACTATGACGACTTGTTCATTATTTATTGAATAGATAATATTTACTCCTTCTATAATCAGCTGTATAGTAATTATTGAAGGAACTAACGATCCTACCTCGTGTTCCGCGACACGTCCACATTTCTTCTGGATATGGAGAAAAAGCCAAAAAATTATTATGATCCAGAGATGGATGAAAATCTTTCGCGTTCCGACGTTACCTTATTTATGGTTAAATTATAAAAAAAAACAATATAAAAACCTAATCAATTTCTACTAGAACGAAATTCTTTAATATTTTCTCCTTGATATCACATGCTTCAAGGATCTGACATTATATCTATAACGAAGCAATATCTACATTTTTATCATATAATGAATAATAATACACATAACGCGCGTTTTGATGTACAACTTCTTCCAGCGCTAAATTAAACTGTGTTAATTTTTCATCAGAAGAAGAAGTTATAGTTCGAAACGAGCGTCACGCTTATTATTATTTATTATATGGGAGAAATTTAAAAATTTTTCCATAATGGATATTACTTTTCTCCAAGTATCATCTTTATCAATCATCAATATTATATCTGGTAATAATGGTTATTCGAGTAAATCAAGAGATATACTCTCTCGATAAACAACATCGAATGAAAACCTGAATGTTTCAGATAACGTCTTCGACTATACTCTGAAATTACTCTGAAATACGTATCTTGGGTTCCAAATGACACTAGCATATTTCATTTTTGATCGTATCGATGTATTTTATAGAAACTTAGTTCATTCACATTGAGACACCAATTTGAAATTTCTAATTACAAAATCAAATGCTCCGTGAGAACTTGGAACGATGTTTTTCATGTGACTATCAAAAGTTTATTTTTTGTCAAAGATTTCTTACTCATATGAATCCCTGAAATTGGTTTGTCTATTCATTCAATACCATTCTCTTTGTAATCAAAGTAAATTGAATTATTTTTAGGATCAAAAGATTTTACGTTGCAGTTGGAATTATTCAAAGTCATTTTGTTAATGATCATCAAAAGAATTCTTCAATAGAATTTCTTCCACACCACCGATGTCATTTTTCGAAATTTTCTTGAAGAGTCCTACAGAATATATCCAACTCAATCATCATACAGTAGAAAAACTGAATACTTATCACAAAAATTGATTCCAAATTTATAATTCGTTGCAAATCGAAACATCCACTTCAACTCGAAGATTATCTTGAAATTCCCGACTTATTCGAATGAAAACGAGATAACATTTGTATCTTTTTTATTCGTTAATAAAACACCCCAAATATAAAAAACACAAATTTACGAGCTTACTCAAAATCAGTGGACTGTTAATTATGAGTGTCGATATTTTTTACCACTTCCTATATTTTATCGTCTCTTTTTATCAGGGAAACACATAACTAACGTCTCTATGTTTCGCTCAACATCTGAATGAAATACAGGACATTATTTATTCATTTATTTATCTATTAAACATACACTGTTTCACAGGACAGATTCTAAGTACAAAACAGGAAATACAACATATACAAAATTGGTAGTAAAAAAGTTTCAATTTCGTACTTTCAATTTAAATGAAAGAGTTTGTGATATCAATCACTACTGATGGAATGAAATATAATAATATAGGAATAAAAAAAAACTTATATGTTGACCAAATCTATACATACATATAAATTTAAACACACAAATACATATAGATTCACATATTAACACTTATACAAACATAATTATGAGTGAATATGAATTCTGTTGGTGAATACACATAAATGATTGTTCTATCAGAGATGATGTATATCAAGGAAACTTGCCGTAATATCAGTAACACAACAGTTGAAAATATCCACCACTCCCAAAATATTACATTGTTCACACATCGTGTGCAATGGAGAAAATTTTAGAACATTCGTTCTAGCTGCTGGAAGGTAGAACGTGAATTCGTTTCTGGAAGAAACTCTTGGAACAATTGAGCGTTTGTAATAATTCCTGACATTTTACTTTAATGTCAATTATTTTATGCAAGAAGATTATTGCGTGGCATTTCCGTCGCGCACTCAGTGTGTCCACATTATGTCGACTTATGAGCTTTTCATGTTGTATGCCTATAGCTGGATATATTCCATCCATTCTGAAGCTCAAAAGTTTCAGGAACTTTCGTTGTATAGACTCCAGTTGATCAATGTGTAACTGATAACCAGGATTCCAGACTGTTGATCCGTATTCGAGTTTAGATCTTACGAGAGTACAATACAATGTTTTCAGAGTTGATATATTGCTAAATTCTTTTCCAATGCGAATAATGAAACCATATACTCTACAGGCAGCGGTTACTACAGTAACCGCTAGTAAAAGTTAGTTGAGAATCGAAAGTTACGCCAAGGCCAATAGATGTATTAGGTCTTCCCAAAATATTATCACCAAGTTCATAGTTGAAATTTATCAAATTATATTTTGTGTAGAACGACATAACATGACATTTGGATATGTTGAGGTTTAATTTGTTGAAATCAAACCAGTTCACAATATTACGCAGGTTTCCAATGCGTCACAGTCACCAATGCTGGAAACATAATGAAAAATCTTGAAGTCGTCTGCGAACAATAACCCTCAACATCAATGACATAGATTATATCATTTATGAACATTTTAAAGAGCAAAGGACCAAGTATGGAACGTTGGGGCACTCCAGATGAATCACGGTATTCCATTGATGTATAACCAGAGCTAAAAACGCGTTACTTTCTGCCTATCAAGTGCGATTCGAAAATTTTGATGAGCAATGTCGAAAGCCCGAAAGTGCCCAATTTATTTATTAGAATCCCTGGTCAAATCTGTCAAAAGCTCCAGAGAAGTCCATGTATATCACATCAGTCTGTTTTCGATTATTTCAACAAGTAGTGGACGAAATGAAACACAAGTATAACATTATCTAGCCAATCAGTATGAATTCTCTCAATACGAAAAGATAAATCCACAGAAAAAATCATCCAAATATTTGTTAATATTCAGCTGTTGACACGTACGTAATATTCCAATTTGAATTTAACTTTTTAAGGCGATTTCGAAGTTTTTTCTGGACTTAACGATGATAATAATCTGCTAAGTAGTTACAGAAATAATATGGCATCTTCCAAACATGGCTTCAGAATTTTGTCATGAAAAATTGGAACGAATATTTGGTCATTTATATAGATGAAGTGATTGCTTGTTGTGAATCTCAGAAAAAGTTGCCTTTTGCATCAATATATACAGTGCGAGCGTAGAATTCACTGTTGATTCAACTGATAATTTGAATCACAATAATCACCTGTACAAAATTCAGGATATTGAACCCTGAATGAAATAAGCGAATAACGGAAAAAATTATAAAATATAAAACAACGCATCTCTTCAATTTCCAAAAATTGAAGAGACAAAAGTGCAAAAGAACTATGAAATCATATTGACTTCGCTATACCAGAAAAAATTCTCATTGAACTCAAATACTGATAAAACGGAAAACACACCAATTTTACCAAATATCAAACAAAAAATACCAAAAAATTCATAAAATGCTGAGAATAAGATGAGAAGTGAACTGCATCTCTATGAACGAAAATTGCAATCAAAGTGGAAATAAGTGGAAAAGAATAAATGATCCTGAGTAATTCATACCGTCGAAAATTATTATTTTATGAGAATTTTTATTCCATTTTTCAGGACCGCGATTGCACTAATGAAATAACACGATTCTGTGGATAAACTTTTCTCGAAATTTCAGTGTTTAGATGTAAATTTATCGAAATTGAACTGCTGAATATTCAAAAAAAATGCATCGAAAACGTTACAAATAAAACTGATGCAGTTAGAAATCATCAGTAGAGTATGTACTTTGTTGTTAGTCAAAAGGTTTGCACTCTGCGTGGAAATAACTGAGCTCGAAGCAATCTTTGAAGAAGCAGACGTCTATTAAAAGTCTCATAAATGCCATAAACAACGTTTTAATTCAATGAAGTCTATATAGTGATTCTGAATCATTCAACGAAATTAGATTTCTTCCACAAATATCAGAGTTGGAAATTTTGAGTAGCTTTGTAATAGGCAATACTCACAGTGAATTTCCTGCATACATTCAAAACCCTTATCCTAATTGTTTAAAGAGCTTGATAATATTCGTACTACGATAAGAATGGAAACTTAAACTGACTGAATAAGTTCCAATTAACCTGAGCCTAGTTCATTAAGGTTCTAATAACATTATTAAAAGAAGCATGGAGATATTGTATACAGGTATGTATACATGTATACAGGCATGTATACATGTATATGCATACCTGTATACCCATGTATACAGGTATGTATTGCATGGGTATTGTAACAGAATATTTGTATTTATTAATTTGAAGTGATTCTAACAAGTTGAGCTTCATTCCCTCATTCGCGGTATTCAAAATTTCAAAATCAGAATTGAAGATATGATTGAATATATGAAATTTTGAATACCGCAAATGAGGGAATGAAGCTCAATTTGTTAGAATCACTTCAAATTAATAAATACAAATATTCTGGCAACTTGTTGAACAGCCAAATTGATCATACCTGAAGCCCCCTTCTCAATATTTTCAAAATTACTTAGTTTCCTATATATTAGTTCAGTATGAATTGATCCCTTCTACTTGTTATCTACCTGTTTTCTCTGTATTCATAATTTAAGTTTACCTATTGTATGTATTCGAGAAATTTCATCAGTCTACACGTAGCATTTGAAAAAGGTGAATCTCATCGAAACGTGCGTCATGCAGTATTCTTTTTAATATATGTCTAAATCTTGACTTAACAATTGTTTTATTATGTTTATCGATTTACATCAAGTATCGGCCTCATCAATTAATAAATGTTATTTATTTCAATCCACAATTCATTCAAAAAACAAACTGCAAAGGTTGGAGTTTGAGAAATTTTCCCATTCGGACAATGAAATTATTGTAGGGTTACATATCCCCAAATGGAGCTTGAACGCTCTTTGAATGTTTCTACCTTGAATACTCTCGAAGTATCTGGCATTTTATGCCCTATTTGAAAAATATATATATATATATATATATATATATATATATATATATATATATATATATATATATATATATATATATATATATGTCTTTAACAAATAACAAGCCTATCAATAAACATAAAATAAATCAGAAAATTGAATTTTACGATTTTAGAGATTCAAAATGTCCAACTTATTTTTATCAAATCAAATATTTTTTCAGTATCAACTGAGATTCGCTTCGGAAGACAAGAAAAACTGTAGAGATTCTTAATTTTATATATGATATATAGTACATCATTCAATTGGTTTATGTGTGTGAAATTGAAGGTAGATCTGGAAAGAATGAGTTTTGAGATTTGGAAATTTTATGAGTGTTATTTGTAAGGTTTATCAAATCAGTTAATGAAAGAACAGACATTAAACATCTTTTTCAATTCTTAATTTTTTTCCGTTACAAGATCGATTTAATAAACCAAATTACAAATAACATAAAATAACAGAAAAACACATAAAAAATGATTTTACAACAAAAGACAATCAAATTTTAAACATCACATCTCAAAAAACTCATTCTTTTACATTTGATAAACCTAAAATAACAGTCATAAAATGATCTGGAAAGCTCTGAAAGCTATATTTAATGATATATATTTATATATAAATCACACTTATAAGAATCACCTGGCTTACCATGAGTTTTTCAGAGGTTTCCTGGTGGTGAAGAAGACAAAACTTCCGAAGCAAATGCTAAGCCAGAAATATTCCTCTGATACTAAAAATGAATATGTGAAAATAAAAAAAACTAATTTGATTTTTTAAAGAATAATTTTGACATTTTGATATATATAGTAATTCATAAAATTCAATTATTCATTTGTTTTGACAAAGTTGTCACCTACAACGAAACATCAACGAAAATAAAGTTTTCCACATCATTAAATACATCAAAATAAACTATCTAAAACAGGCAATAAATCAATTTTAAAAAAACCATGCCAAAAAGACGCAGCAATGTTGTATGGTAGTGGCAGTAATACCTTCGCTGTGATTCAAACTTTGCAAAGATCGAACATCGTTACATTTAGTAGCAAAAAGTTTCACTTTTTGCTCAGAGAATAACTTTGCCTCATTGATATGTTTCGTCCAATACATTGTATCATCCATATGATATTGTATCTTCTCAGAGTCTCGAAGGTAGGACACAGTAGTTTCCTAATCAGTACCCATACAAGGTACGCTGAGTACCAAAGGAAAATAGTGGTGCCCATCTCTGAATCTATTTGAGCCGATTAAACTAACTCAAATATAGAGTGACTGTCGCTAACACTGATTGTTACCATTCTGAATAGTAAAATGAAAGTTTCTTGTGATATATAGGTGGAAATTTCTAAGAAATGTAGTAGACTTCCAGAACAACTACACACTCTTTCAATATGTTCAAACTATAAACATATTATAAGAGACTATATATACTATAAACTATTTGTTTTCATTCACTAGAAGGTCGAATTTTTTTGAAATATATATATATATATATATATATATATATTTATATATATATATATATATATATATATATATATATATATATATATATATATATAAAGAAGTAGACTTGTAGGTTCAGATATCTCAGAATTTACAACTATATAGCATTAGTCAGTCACTACTTTTATGGGATGCATTTGGGGTGGTGCTCTGATATTTGTTCAAAATGGGTTTTGAAAATAATTCTATAAGTACATATTTTCATCTGGTGTAAGAAGACTATATATAATCATAAAAACTATAAACTATTTAGAAATTTTCCATTAGAGCAAATAAAGTAAATGGACTAGAAGACTATTACAAAGTCCAATTTGTTTTTCAAGTTCATATATTTGGCCATATATATATATATATATATATATATATATATATATATATATATATATAGTGTCCTTTGTTTACCCTGATCATATGCTTGGATAGCCCGGTGGATAGCCTTACCGAAAAGTGTTCATAGCCTATTTCATTCAATTATTTTCAATCAATCTTTTTTCACCACCTTCACTATGTCCATTCACATAACTTCACCGATGTGATAACCAATAAAATTTGCTATTGGAAGGAGGATATTTCAATTAGCAAAATAACAGTATAAGCTTGCCAGCAAAAAATCCGTCGTAGAATATTCTTGACATGCTTTAAAGTTTTAAAAGTCGCACCAAGCAGCCATGTTGCATTCTGCTCTATCACACGGACCTCGGACAATCTACTTTCTCTCTCATACATATTCAATCCCTAAATTTCGAAATTTCAAGGAATAACAAGAATACCCTACGAAGGGTGTTTTGATGGCAAGCCTGTACTGTTATTTTGGTGATTGAATATTCTTTGTTCAACAAAATTTTTCGAAACGAATTCAGAATAATCCCCATTGAATTCCCAGAGAGTCGCAACCCACAGTTTAGGAACCGATGATATAATCAATCAAAAATAAATAGAAAAAGATGAGTTGAAATCTTCAGCATAACCACTATTTTCCCGCTCCACGAGTTGACAGTTTTGAAAGTACAGAAGTTATTAAGTGCGACTTAATTTTTCAGAAAACATTCCATTAATTTTCAAACATCAGACTTGTAAAAGACTTGTAAAACTAAAGTTGAAAAAAGCACGGAAAGTAATCCAGATGAAAACCGGGTTAATTAAGAAGAATTTGTGAGGGAGAGAGAATAAAACTGCTATTCAACAAACGACGAAATTAAGATGTTTACACCACCTAGGGGAATAAAAACAACCATCTCAATCGCAAGAACTATTCTTCAGAACAAATGATCTAAAATAATTCGCCCCATAAAAATGAAATTGAGCCGCATAATTTCTGAGCGCATAATAAGAAATCGCTCGTGAATACTTCATTGTCGGCTATTTCGTAAACTCGCTCCATTTGGTTTCTGTCGCCTTAAGAGACGGCCATTTTCTAGTGAATTTATAAACCGATTTCGGCTAATGTTTATTCATCAGGAATAACGGTCGATCGAATAGGAAATGCAAAGTGGCGCTGCATTTTCCGGAATAAC
Source organism: Henosepilachna vigintioctopunctata (assembly GCA_030704895.1). Classification (NCBI taxonomy): domain Eukaryota; kingdom Metazoa; phylum Arthropoda; class Insecta; order Coleoptera; family Coccinellidae; genus Henosepilachna; species Henosepilachna vigintioctopunctata. Next base: position 6,672,067 of record JARQZJ010000033.1, on the reverse strand, counting down.
GCACAGAGTGACTATTTCATTTTTCAAGAACATGAAATCGGCAATTACAGTTGAGAATTACTACCATTATTTAAATTACTCAATTTATTTTGTTCCAAGATTAATGACAGTTTCTCAATAGTTCTTTGTAACTGAAAAATTATTGGCAATACTAGTATGTATAAATATATATAAATTCAATGGTTGATAAATCAACTCTGTTATAGTTCATATTTAAATGAGAGGTAATAAGAAATACTAGTTTCGCCTTTCACGGCATTATAAAGAATGAATACATATTACAAAGACAACTTTTAAATATTTGTAGATCAGTTCGGACCACAGAATACTCTCTAATTTGGTATGTTCTATGGTTCGGTCCCTGGAGGTGGTAAATAGAGGTGAGGATGACCAAACTATCAGAGTTTATTTATTTCCATGGCTTCCAGGTAGTTCATTCTCATACCTTTTTCATTACTGTGAAAATTACTGTTCTCCAGTACTGTGAAAAAGTTATGAAAATGAACTACCTGAAAGCCATGGAGAAAAATAAACTCCAGAAATCCGATAATTTCAATCTTCTCAATGACCAGTTAGACCTAAACCACTCCTCACTGTTGAATCTCTGATAGTTTGGAAATCCCCACCTCTATGTTCATAGAACATACAGTGACTTTCCATGGCTTTCAGGTAGATCATTTCCATAACTTTTTCACAGTAATGGAGAAGAGTAATTTTTACAGTAATGAAAAGGGTATGAGAATGAACTACCTGGAAGCCATGTAAATAAATAAACTCTGATAGTTTGGTCATCGTCACCTCTATGTTCACTCTATTCTATATTGAATATACTATATTCTATATTGAAGGGAGTTTATATTTTGTTCTATATTCTACCACCTCCAGGGAACAAACCACAGAACATACCAAATTCAGAGAGTAGTTTGTGGTTCGAACTGATCTGCAAATATTTAAAGGTTGTCGTTGTAATATGTATCCATTCTTGATAATGACGTAGAAGGCGAAACAAGTTGAATAAAGAATTGTTCATTCAGTGATTTTTAGACAAATATTTCTTATTACATCTCATATTAATATGTATATATATATATATATATATATATATATATATATATATATATATATATATATATATATATATATATAACGCCATCTAGTGCACTATGCACTGACGTTATGGTATTTCAGTGTATTATGTTACGTTAGAGACCATATCACAAATTCTTCAATACTTGTACCTTTTATCACTCTGTGATTCTTGTATTATTCTGTGAACTGTCTGACAGTACTTAAGGCGCAACATATTATTTTAACCTCCTATTCTGTTTGTATATTTTGTGGACGCAGAGCTGAAGATTAATATTCAATCGACATTTAATTCTCGATTATTGTTTCAGGTTTGTTATATTTTAGAATTAAGTTAATATTGTATTTATTGAATAAATTCTTGTTTCAGTTTCAAACATTCATCGAGAGTCATTGACTTTTAAATAAAATAGAAAAATAACTAAATTATATATATATATATATATATATATATATATATATATATATATATATATATATATATATATATATATATATATATAAGTAAATGAACACCAGAACATTCATTCGAAAAATTCAAATTGAAATACATATATGTATTCATGAATATTTGCGTAAATCCTTATACAGTGACACAGACTTGAAAAATATTGGAGAGAGGGTCGTCGCTGATCTTTCATCGGAAAGTTTTCAAAATTTTCGATGGAAGAACACCCAACCCAGAAAAATGTGAGCTGAGCGCTCCACCCCAAACGCCAATACAATAAGTCAAGTGTGACTGCACCAAAACAAAACAAGTTGCTGATTTTACTAATCGGATTATTGAATTTTCCTCGATTTTAAGGTTCTCGAAAGGAGGACGATTTACATCATAGCATATAAAGGCTATAAATTTTGTCTTATCAAAGTTTATGGTTAGTTAATTGAAATCAAACCAGTCTTTCACATTATGTGAAATTTTTTCAGTGTTTCACATTAAATGCCTCCAGCTTTCGGACTTACAAAAATCACAGTGTCGTCCGCATAACTGATTATCTCACCTAGGCTTTCATTGTTTTCATTCAGCAAGTTATGCATATTATAAATAATATCGGTTCCATGACCGAACCCTGTGGTACGCCGTATTCAACCACCATTAAGCCACTGTATTCATCTCTTATTCTCACACACTGCTCACGATTTCTTACATAGCTCTCAACTAGTTTGAAAGCCACTCCTCGATAACCACTCCTTTCCAATTGTTCAGAAAGCAATGAGTGACACACTAGGTCAAAAACTTTCGTCAAATATGTAAAAACATACAAGGTGTGACAAGGGTGTGACTCGTCAACCCGTAACTAAACACTTCTAAAAGGTTGTTCCATAGAATAAAGCCCAATTTCGTGAGTTAACCTTCTTATTGTTCAATTCACCATGTTGATTGTAATATTACGTTGTAGTACTCCTGATGAAGGAACAATATAGTTTTGAAACCTCGAGTTGAGGAAAAGATGGTCTTCTTATCTGACACCACCTGACTGCTATCCCACGAATATCTAATTTATGTCTAACTAGTCAGTCGCTACTAACCCTACATATATATATATATATATATATATATATATATATATATATATATATATATATATATATATATATATATATATATATATATATATATATATATATATATATATATATATATATATATATATATATATATATATATATATATATATATATATATATATATATATATATATATATATATATATATATATATATATATATATATATATATATATATATATATATATATATATATATATATATATATATATCATATCGAAGTTTATTATAACTTTCTCTCGATAATTTTCTGGCAAATTATTCAGAAGAACATTGAGCAGAGCTGGCTGTGTGAATCAAGAACAATGAGATGTCTCCATTATCCTTCCAGGGGCAAATAATTGAGAATATTCATATCGATGCGTACATTCATTGAAAGCGTAAGACAGTTACTGTTTCGTACTTCAAGGTACTCATTAGTTAGGCCACGTTCAACAAATGATAAGCAACCGCTTCAAAACTCACATTTCCTCTATCGATTGTAAGACAGAAATATAGAGTTAGTCGTATGCATAGATTGATGTATATCTCAAATCTCAAGAATCAATGAAAAGCATATGAATACATCTAACATTGAAAGTTTCACACGTCGTTATCATTTAAAATACTACATTTTACAACTCATTAAGTGTAGGCATCGATTTCAATATTCTCTAACATTCATCCCTAGAAGGATAATGGAGACATCGCATTGTTCATGTTCCACACAGCCAGCTCTGCTAAAATGTTCTTTTGAATAATTTGTCAAAGAATTATCGAGAGAAAGTTATAATATATCATGATATCGAATACAAGTGCGATAATATAGCACGAGAACTACAGAATTCTTCTTCTTGTAGTAAATGTTATTTGAATATTGTCTATTATTATGTATGTAAGGACGATTCTAAATATTGTTACAAATGTATATGAGCAAATAAAGTACTACTATTATTATTGTATATATATATATATATATATATATATATATATATATATATATATATATATATATATATATATATATATATATATATATATATATATATTTAAAGTATATATATATATATATATATATATATATATATATATATATATATATATATATATATATATATTTATATATAGCTAGATTATATATATTGGTAGAGCAACAGGGCGTAAACCTGAGAGACCTGGGTTCGTAGCCCAGTCGAGGTTGAAAACTTTTGTGGTGTAATTTCGATTCCAAATCTAAATATTTCTTCATATACAATATGTCCGTACGTGCATGGTTAGCGCGAATAATATTCACTTCAATATATATATATATATATATATATATATATATATATATATATATATATATATATATATATATATATATATATATATATATATATATATATATATATATATATATATATATATATATATATATATGTATATTCAATTTATGATTTCTTCCTTTATTTCTTAGACTTTTATTTACATATATATTCTATCGAATGGAGTTCTTGAGTAATTAAGTCTATAAGTAACCGATGGTAAATCTATATTTTATTTATATATAGTTTCTAACGTTTCGACAAACCAATGTTGTCTTCTTCAGAAAATTGTTTTTCTTTATAAAAGCTCTTCTCTGCACAAAATATTGTCAAATTCTTTCAAAATTACAAATAATACGATAAAGAATATCAAAGTCACAATGTGAACGTTCCACAAAAAATGAATCGTAGGTAGGTACGTTGAATTGATAGTGTTTTAAATTCAACGTACCTACCTACGATTCATTTTGATTTGGAACGTTCACATTGTGACTTTGATATTCTTTATCGTATTATTTGTGATTTTAAAGAATTTGACACTATTTTGTGCAGAGAAGAGCTTTTATAACGAAAAACAATTTTCTGAAGAAGACAACATTGGTTTGTCGAAACGTTAGAAACTATATATAAATAAAATATAGATTTACCAACAGTTACTCATAGACTTAATAACCCAAGAACTCCATTCGATAAAATATATATATATATATATATATATATATATATATATATATATATATATATATATATATATATATATATATATATATATATATATATATATATATATATATATATATATATATATATATATATATATATATATATATATATATATATATATATATATATATATATATATATTATTATTTTCACAGTGAAATTTGAGAATTGAAATTGCATTTCAAAAATTTGAGTTCACGAAACTCGACTTGGACTCGAACCCAAGTCAATTTTCACAATTTCTATTCTCAAATTTCACTATAAATGTAATGATACATTCTCAATATCCGCACGTGGTTGGTTAACACGGAAAATTACTAAATTATTGTTGTATATATATATATATATATATATATATATATATATATATATATATATATATATATATATATATATATTTTTTCTTATTCCAGTATTTTCACAGATATAGATATTCTTAGATTTTATCAGCTTCTAGATAAGCTTTATTTCTTGTGTTGTGTTGTATTTCCGTTTCTATTTCATTAATATTGATGTTTCGACCAAACCCCATTGGCTTTCTTCAAGAAAAATCATGTATCCCAATAACAATCATTTTTTTGCTAATCGAAAGCAGCATAGGTGGCATGGCATTTCTATTCCGTAAACTATATCTTTCTGCCGGTATGTGATTGGTCTGATCTTCATTGATGTCGGCATTTGCGTTCTATTCAGTTTTTTGTGCGACAAAAACTAGTGTTTACTTTCTTCCGCTATTACATACTTCCAAAGCAGAAAAAATCGTTAGCAACCAAGGAACAAGGTCACGTATTTTTTGTGCAAACTCATGTGGCCCTTCAATTTTCATATTACGATCTGAAGGTTAGATTATAGAAATACGCACTTTCGAACAAAAAATCAACTAACCTCTTCTCAATATGACGATAGATTTATTTATTATTCTTATTGCATGCCCTTCAAGCAAATCCATATATGATGACCTCAAATATCTAAGAGATATTGAACAGGGTGAAATGCATGTTTCCGATATCAAATCTACCCCCTTCAAGAATATTGTAGAATCCTGTATCAGGCACATCTTCTATTATACTGATTCAGTTTTTATGCACTTAGTAAATGCCGTGAATACTCGATTTCATCTCAGTGGACAACGAAAATTCACACCCTACAAAATTTTCTGTTGAAAACTAACGTGAAGCTGAGTCATAATCGAACGGTCTGTGGAAAAGTTGCTATCATGTGAAAACTTCGTCACGATGACATAAATCTGTATTACTGTTCATCCCCAAATTATCTGGCAGTAAAACTTGATGGCCCGATAATTACACTTCAGCTTTTGAAGTTCGCGATTGAAGGGTTTTACATCCTTCTGCCACTTTGACGCTAGCACTTTCCCTCCTCTTTTCAAGCGTGGCAGGGGGATTATTTTAAAATTTATCGATCAGGGCGACAGTTGACTACCGAATTTCATGTTTTCGTGGAAAAGTTACTTATATTGAATTATGAACTCCCAGATCGCACTGCTGACACTGAATTAAAGTTTCGCGTCGCTTAAAGTATTGTAGAACTCAAATATAGGTGGAACTTCTTCGAATGAAAAACTATGATCGTTATTATGATGAGACCGGAAAGAAGATTCTTTTATCAAACTTTCAGGGAATAACTTTTCAATTTTCTACTCGGGAATATAAGATGGAAAACTTTTACCAAACTGTTGATTTCTTGCAAAACAGTTGTTTGCTCATTTCTTAAATATTATATGATGAAAAATTTAAGTTTCTTCTCTGGTCAGTTTTCATTTTTCTCTTGTAAACAATGAAAAAAATATTCAACGAGATTAACGAGAATGTATATACTTTCTTTATATAAAAAAAAATTCAATAATTTAGGTTTATTATATACTAGCTGACAGGGCGAACTTTGTACGCCCATTTATTTTTATACTACTTTTGCGCTATTTTATTCTACTATTTGTGCTACACTATCTTGTTTTTAAAATTTATCCCGTGTGGAGACAGGGACTTACTCACTTAGGAAGGCACTGCAATACTTCCTGTTATTTCAAAGCAGTCGAATTATCAAAAAATTCCTATATTAAGATGTTTGTTGTATTGAAAGTTATCAACCTGTCAGTTCTATAGTTGGACGGCATGACCATAATTTCGTATCAATTAGTGTCCCATATATTTCATCATGAATTATGTGAAATATTTTCTGGATATAAGTCGAAAAATATTGAGAATTAAGTCCATTCCCGGAAAGCAATCAATATAGTGGCTCTGATGGGTCTACCAATTGCGTCTATTTGAATTGACTCTTCGCGCAATATCGTATTGTCGTATCATTGGCAGTATTTTCTCATCAATAACAATTAATCTTTGCCTTACAATATTAACACACAACGTTCATTGGACCAATAGCAACGATCTGCTGTGCACTGTAATCTATTTCAACTATTGATATTCTCTATTTAATTCCATACCAACTTCATACCAAGCTTCGCGTTGTTCGTCAGTTTGACTTGCTCTTTTATATCTTTGATTTGCTGCATTGCGAGTTCTAATAGCTATCATTTTCAAAAATGAAATTAAAAACGAAATTTCAACTGTTGATTGAAGAAACTATGTATTCTTCTTCATAATCAAATATTCCACGTGCTATGTTAATAACGTGTATCTTAGTCTTTTTTAACTTATCAAAATTTTATATTTAATAGAAGTTTGAATATCAGTCGTGATAGCTCTAAACTGACCGAAATATGTAATAAGACATTCATTTTTTTACATCATCTTTTTGAGAATTTATGATTTAATTGTTCACTTATATTAGTATTACTTGGTATTTTTGAATTTTATAATTTTACACGCAATTTTTTGCAGTGTTTCCCTGATAATAACAAACACAACAACAAAAAATAGTGAAATCAGTCCATCGGTTAACGCTACATTTGAGTTAGGAAACGTTTGTATGGAAAAAAAAATGGCTGCTTCCATCGTTTTCCCTGCAATCATTCGAATTTTTTCGCCGTAAAAACCATCATTGTACTTCAACGAACATTTTGAAAAAAGAATTTTCTGAATTGGTCCAGGCGTTGTTGAGTTATGCGCTTACCAACATATTTTGCGATTCATTTTTATATGTTAGATTTATCATTGAATTAAGAAATATACCTGCGATTTCAATATTCAAGCATTCCTCAATACCTCTTCAAGCAATTCGAAGTGATAGTAAGCCAGAGACCTCTACCACCTAACTGCAAAACTGAACACTATAGTTCCCTTCATCTCGAGCAGATTGAGACTTTCTTCTTCTTGAACTAGCACTCAGCATCGTATTGTGGAAATGTTTATTGATTTGAGCGGAATCGATTGAGAACGAAAATATGTTTTGTTCTTCAAAAAAGATTGCTGTTGTTTCTGGAATCTCCCATCCAGATGATCTTGAACCTACATACACAATTTTCACATTTTACCTCTATTTTCAAATGCAAATATTTCATCCGGTAAACGAAAAAGTAGCTAAATATATATTTCTTGTTTTAGTTGACTTCTTGGTGAACCATTTGTTAACCTCTCAATTAAGTTTTCATATGATCATAATTGATGTAAAGTTTGTATTATTTCTGTGCCAATATCTCTTCTGATATAATTAATTGCTAGTTTATGAATTGAAAAAAAAGGCAGACAAATTTTTTCAATAAAATCACGGCGAGTTGAATCTTTATTAGGTACTCAGTTTTGAATCAATGAGTGATTACACTGGGGAAAAATTTGTAATATAATTTTTGGTGAATTCGATTTTTGTGGTGTTTTAGAGGTAAATTGGCATACTGATTCCAAAACATTCATCAGTTTTTTTCTATCACGTCAAGTTTTTTCCTACAGTTATTGCGCATACTATTTAGCTTCGCGCAACTGAATGCGGATTGCAGAAAGCCCTACTGCACTCCTGTCGATGGTACTTTTTCTAGTAACGACTGGAGGAATTAATGACTCGGAGCAAAATGTTTTGATTCGTATCTAAACTATTCAATCATAACTAATATAGTAATATAATGTATTTACTACACATGGGTACTAGGTACTACTACATTATGGGTACTATTTTGTATCTGGCAAATTGAACTAGCATACAACGGTTACAATTGTTGCAAAACAAAGCAATGAGGATAATATTAAACTTTAAAAGGGAGACAAGTGTTGCATACATGTTGGAAACACTGAACTGGCTAAAAGTGAGAGATATGTTGGAGATTAATGCATTAGCTTTTGTTCACAAGATCAAGATAGGACAAGCACCGGACTATTTATTGAATAAAGTGACAAAATTTAGTGATGTACACAGTTACGATACGAGAAATAAAAATAATTTTATTTTGGATCATAAAAACACTAAGGCAGCGCAAAATTCAGTTTTTTTCAAGAAATTTAGTGAATACAATAAACTGCCTGCAAACATTAAGAGAGAAAATTTGAAACGGTTCAAGAAGCTGTTAATTTCAAAATATCGGAACAGTGCAGAGTGTTGAAGATGTGCGTATGAACAAAATCGCGGATAATCATGAACTTTAACAGACTACTACAAGTTGAAAGTGTATTTGTCGTCCATTTTTGCTTTCTGTGGTTTTGTTGTATGTGTTATTTTGTTAATGATATGATATTCGTATGGCCAAATGGCTAAAAAACACAAATAAATAAAAAATAAAAAATAAATTTAACTATTTATTCGTATTCAGCTGAATGGCGATTGTTTATAGATAACTCAAATCGTAACTTGAAGTGTGTTCTCTTCTAAAATGGAAATTTATATGCTTCAGTCCCAATAGGTCATTCAGTTTCTTTGCATGAAGAATACGAAGACATAAAGAACGTCATTGACTTGTTGCAATATAACGTACACCATGGATCATCTGTCTTGACCTTAAAATGGTTTGTTTCCTTCTTAGCTATCAACGCGGATATATCAAGTGTCCCTGTTTACTATGTATATGGGACAGCAGAGTTCGTGAGAAGCATTGGGTGAAGTCCAAGTGGCTGCCAAGATATAACCTGAAACCTGATTATCCAAAAACATACATTCTAAATCAGCAGCTTATCGACAAAAAAGCATTATATTTCCGCCTTTGCATTTAAAAGTAGTTCTCATGAAGCAATTTGTTGATGCTTTGTGAACTGAAAGGGATTGTTTTAAGTATATCATGCCACAGATTCGGCAATTCTTGAGAGATGAACGTTTCAATGAAACAATTTTCGGACTTGAGAAGAATTCTTGGTTGGAATTCAAAAGTATTGTCAAGGACTTTCTTGGAAACACACGAACCCAGAATTATGTCAACATTGTTCAACAACTCTTAGAGAGCTTCAAAAAACTTGTCTGCAAAATGAATATGAAACTGCATTTCTCACATAGCCATCTTGCTAACTTTGCAGGAAATCTCATTAATGATGAAAAGAGTGGGCGATTACACCAAGATTTGAAGGTCATGGAGGCAGGGTATCAAGGTAGATGGGATGTCATTATGATGGCTGAGCATCAATCGAGTCCCCGGATTAGACATTCTAGAAAAAGTTATAAACAAAAATTTCTACCGTAATATCTTTTTTTATTTCTTGTATAAACACAATAACTTTCAATATTAAATAACCTGTGTAAGAATAAAATATGTCAATATGTTTGTTTAGTACCCACTTTATTTTCGTCTGTATTCCCATTTCGTATAACTTTTCGGGTAAAGAGAGGATATTCTGGAGATTAAAAATTTGACGCGATAGAGAAAAATTGGTAACAGTTCTGAATTTAAGAGACCAAAATTCAGTCAACAAGTCACAGATCCAAGACAACAAAACTGCTGTTCCCCAGTGTTATTCCTTCTATTACTCAGTTGAAAATTCTGTGAAAATATTCAATTACTATTTCAGTAAATGAGATCGAATTATAAATGTGATGATGTTTGATTTTCAATAGTGTTTTGGTTTGATAGTGTTGACATTGTTGTTCCTCCTATTCTTTTTTTCAATTGAGCCAGGTATTTCCATTCACATACACTTCAAAATAAATCAGCACCACTCCCATAAAACAACGAATCCTCACAAGACCTTCATGAAAAGTTATCACAAATTATTATCACACTTATCACAAATTAATTCCACGAGTTCTCAAATTTTCAGGAATACCACAAATTTTGATGATTACAGGTAATCCAGTGAACATTCTTTGTCCTCTTGAGTGAATAGACTACAGAGTTCTTGTACACTCACTGCTGTCAAAATGAAAATTATTTCTACCTCTGATTTGACATTCGTATATTTGACTGATAGATTGCAATCTACTGGTAAGGTAAAGAGGCAACTTTAGATGATCCAACTTTTAGATTCAAGTTCAAATGTCACAGTGTTCCCACATTTTGAATTGGCCTTCTAAGCCTACTGTCGCCTACAGAGTTCCGGATTCATTTTAGTGACCATGTCATTCAAATCATCATCTCATATGTACCTCATTGCATCACTAGTAAATGGTAATATTTTACAATATTTTTTCACCTTACGCAAGTTTTTCGTGTATAACAAAAATAACACTAAACCAAACACAGTTCCTGTGGTATCTAATATTTAGTTTCCGATGAAAATAAACAAAAAAACAAAGGTTCGACTTATGAGACGCCTGGTCTTTCCAATCGTCTTGTACGTAGCTGAGACGTGAACGTTGAGGATGCGGAGTTGTCGCAGAATTGATGCGTTGAAATTGTGATACTGGAGACGCTTGTTCAGAATCCCGTGGACTACACATCGAACCAACTTCTCGATTCTGAAGGAGCTAAAAATCAAAGAGAGGTTATCGTCGACTGTGCAACTGCGAATTCTTAAATTCTTTGGACATATAACCCGAAACGAACACTCTATCGAACGATTGGTGGTCCAAAGGAAAGTCGAAGGCAAAAGATCGCGTGGGCGCTCTCCAACAAGATGGACAGACCAAATAAAATCTGTGGCACATTGCAGCATTAATGCAAACTATAAAGTCTCTAAGCCAAGAGCATTGTGGCGTCGTATCCCGTGAGACGCAGTGGCACAAGACCGAGACATGACCACGACCACTCTGCCAAGAGTGAACGACTGAGAAGAAGAATTTCTAAAAATATGTGACCAAATTCCACTTTCTCTACTGTATCACATGTATACGACTGAAACCATTGCAATAGTGTTCCACCAAATCCCATTTTTCTTAGTTTCACAGTCTTGAAAATTATAAGTAGTGCTCAACAATTTTTCCTCTACTATTAGTTCATAACAATGGGTCTTACAAAGTCCCAAATATAATCTCGCCTCTGAAGTAAAAGCTATCTATTTCCTTTTTTTACCTGTCGCAAGATCTTCATCTTTAGTTGAAAATCGTTTGAAATTCGCATTCAACGAAGAATTATCCGATGCTATCCATACTTTCTATTAAAGAAGCAAGTATTGTGATTGTTTCTATGTGAAAATTTCTTTGTTGCCCGCTCAAGAAATGGCATCGAATTATTTTTTCAATAGCTATTTTATTTAATGAGAAACAATAAAGTTCCCAAAATCTGAAGTGGCTATATAATTGGCACACAAAGTATTGTAGAGTTATGATTTGTTAACGTTTTCACGTAAGAAATTCTATTGTCAATCGCATATGAAGGAATCACCTTATTTTCTTCGGAATTCAGATCCAATTTCATGAGAACCGACAAAGTTCGGAATTTTGAGAATGGTTATGAAATTGGGATATTTCGTATTGCGGAGACCTGAATTGTTAAAGTTTCTATGTAGCAATTTTCAATGGCACCCACCTAGAAAGGAGACACTGAATTTTGTTAGCAATTCGTATCTAATTTCGTAGAAATCAAAAAAGTTCATATTTTCTGGAATGGCTGTGAAATTGACATATTTGGTGATGTAGAGGCATGAATTTGAACGTTTCTACGAAAAAATTTCTTTTGTCGTCCGCTCAGGAAGGGGGCACTGAGGTTTTCTCGGAATGCAGAGCCGATTTCATGGAAACCAACAAAGTTCGGAATTTTTGAAATGGATATGGAATTGACATATTTTGGAGATATGTATTGTGAACGTTTCTATGTAGAAATTTTCAATATCGCTCATTCTGAAAGAATTCACTGAATTTTTTTTTGGAATGCATATCTATTTCCGTAAGAATGAACAAAGTGTATGAATTCGGGAATGGCTATGAAGTTGGCATATTTGGTGTTGTAGAGGCAGGCAATGTGAATGTTCTCATGCAAAAATGTCTCTTGTTGTCCGCTCAGGAAGGGTACCAATTAGGGCACCAATTTTTTGACATCAGTGAGCTCAATAATTAAAAGTTATTCGGAAAATCAATTGAACAGAATACATAATGATAATTACTCTGTAAGCATCTGAAGAAGTCGTTTGCAACGGCGAAACGCGTCATACTGTGTGTTGAATAAAGTGTAAATCATAAGTTCATTGAATTTAATTTTATATTCAATTATAATGGATATTCATCGAGTAAACGCCAATACTATTGAATGTCTAATTTATGATTGATGACGCCGATACTTCTCATAGTATAATAAAAATACGCATGACGTGTTTCGAAGTACTACTTCTTCATCAAATGCTAAAATAACAGAAGGTGTAATTTCACAAACTCAATACTTATAGCTACTCTCACAGAACATACCAGGTTAATCTATGACTAACCTAAAGTAAGGACCATAGAATACAACTGATGTTTAACAAGAAAGAAGGAATAGTATACCTGAAATAGAGCAAAGAAAATCAGTTTCTTAAGTCAGGTATACCAACTAAGAATGTGGAAAAAGATACTTAGTTGGTATACCTGACTTAAGAAACTGATTTTCTGTGCTCAATATTAGGTATACGCTTCTTTTTTCTTGTTAAACATCAATTTTATTCTATGGTCCCCACTCTAGGTTAGTCAAAGAAAAACCTAGTATGTTTTGTATTGAGTTTGTAAAATTACACCTATTGTTATTTCAGCATTCGATAAAGAAGTAGTACTTCGAAACGCATCATGCGTATTTTTATTAAATTATGAGAAAATTCTAAATACTGTTTCGTTATGGATATTTATGTCCCTTTCACAAAATCAAATACAAAATTAACAAATTAACCCTTTAGACGCTTTTTATAGGCAAGCTATATAATATTTATTCGAATGTTAAGATATCCATCCTCACTATGAGATACGTGAATTAAATAACGAGTATTTACAGTAGAATAAATAACAACCTCCCGAAAACCACGTTAGGTTTGTTAATTATATATGAAATACGCTTACTACCAAGGTTTATCAAGTGAATTATTCAATTTTACTATTGAGTTTCACACAAAATGCGAACCGTGAAACGTAAAACCTTCTCGTTCCCCATCATTATGTTTGGGTACTTCTAGCGATCCGGTTTTCTCCTCTGCGGATTCGGGGTCTTTAAAACAAGATAAGGGTGTCCTTTACGCTAAGAGCGACACGTAAGGGCGGTCTGGGGGTGTTGTCGCGCACGTGCTCAACCAAGTGCGGCTTGTAACATTACGGTGCCTGATACTGGAGGCGAACAAAATTATTCATATCTTTGCATATTAAATATCGAACACTGCCAACTCGAAATGGGTGGGGGAGATCGTGTAGATTTTCACTACCTACTTGGAGTTGGTGAGGAACGTCCGTAACAGCTTGTGCAATTTAATGCCACTTATTGTTTTCGGCCCCCTTCACTAATGAACTTGAACGTGCAACAGAGGGAAAGTATATGTTATTTATAACTCGACTTGGATGCCAAGATGTTAATGGAATGATTAGATATACATGAAAATGCAGCATATATGCGGGCTCCTCAGAAGTTGTTCATTTCATAACTACCACCATAACAATCAAGCAGAATAATTACATCAGTTACGAGATTTGGTGTAACTCTCTATGGGATTCTTTGAAAAACTTTTCAACTTCGTCAGCAACACAGAACGACACACCGATCAAGAAAGAATGACTATGGAAAAGAATGGAGTTCTTTAGGGGTACAGAGTATTTTCATTTGCGTTGTATTCATTACTTGGCACATGTTGTCACGTAAAAAACGGTTAAACGTCTTCACATTCCTTCAGCTAGCGATGAAAAGCGAATGAGCAATCATGTCTCTATTTTCATCGCTAATTGTTTTCTGATATTTGTGAACGAAGGGGTTAACTTGAATATTTTTCTTCATTTGATATTTTTAATGAACACGAAACTACAACAATAAGAATTAGGAATTTTCATCATTTCGAAGCATTTTCAGGAATGCTTCGAAATTCTTTTCATAACTTTCTATCCTTTCGGAAGCACTATGTTCTTGCCCTTAAGTTGGACGTACAGTTTTACGTCGATTCCAAGCGACGAAACCGTGATGGGAATTGAACCCACCAGCCAAGCAGAACCCCTTTCCCTTCAGTCTGAGTGTTTGATGCATAAATGGTGAAATCTATTCAGAAGTCAATTTCAAGTTCTATGAACTCGAAAAAGATATTAACGAACCTAATCTTCTCTTGAAGAATGCATATATTTATGGCTTTATGGCCATAGAAGTGAGAGATGTGATCTTCGCTGCAATATAAAGGCAACTTTATCCTACTTGGAACCATGATATAAAGAATTCCAATAATCCAAAAAAGGAAGATCTTGAAACTCAAATTATAACTTCTGAGTATAATCCACATAAGCAAACAAAAAAATTTATCATTCCTATGTGAACCCATAAATTATGAATACACATCAGGTCACACTGTGTGTCTATCAGTGAACAGTTTGTCTCCAGAATTACTACTCTCAACAAGTTGAAAATTCTCTTATCCGATTGAAAAATCAGAAGTTTCTACTACTTCCATAAAAACTAACAGTTTCCGTTTTCAAAAGCTCACATTCATTTCGACATGCAAAACATTTAAAGAGACTGTAGAATGCCATCATTCATAAGGAACTGTCATCCGGAGATACTTTCATTGCCTGCTGAAAATTAAATATGATAAATTATAACTGAAAGTTGGAAGAAAAATATTCACTCTGCTCAAATCGTATTATAATCAAATCTTATTCACTGAATGAGATTGTGTGACCTACAGAGCTGTGTCATTTGAGTGGAATTTTTTCTCCCTTGTAGACATTCATCAATTATATGAGATTAATATTGGAGCAGGAAAGAATCAGGGAAATCAGATTATCGTGAAATCTACCAACTTCTGTTATGAGTCATCATGTCTAGAAAAACTGTTATTTGTTTATGATTGTTGTTTTTTTATTTATATTCTGCATTTGATTCACTATCCTTCGAATTTATACTTGATAAATGCTACAATTTAGGTTTTAGAGGTGTTTTTCTGAAGTGGTTACGTAGTTATCTTGAAGAAAGAATGATGGTAGTGAAAATAGGCGAGAGTTATCCTCAGATACGTGACATTAATCTTGGGGTGTCGCAAGGCTCTGTGCTCGGACCTCTTCTATTCATATTGTTTATAAACGATCTGCCTGCGAAGTTGTCCCGGTTTTTGGTGACACTATATTCCGATGATTCATCGGTGGTCGTTTCTGGCAGGAATCCTGAAGAACGTCTGGAGGCATGTGAATGCATTGTGAGGGAGTTTGTAAGTTGGTATCGAATAAACAATCTGATGGTGAACGTTGACAAAACTGTATATGTTCATTTTTGTTTGAAGGGCAATGGAATTAGTACCTTGGATGTTAAATATGGGGACAACACTAGATCATCATCCCAATCAACAAAGTTTCTTGGAATATATATAAACAGAAATTTGAGATGGACATCATACATTGAGGTCTTATGTAAAATATTGAGTAACTCATTTTTTGCACTCTCTAGAATTGATAATATCGTACCTAGAAACTGTTTTATGAATGTGTATTACAATCTTGTATATAGTCATCTGAATTATAATATTCTGCTGTGGGGCTGCTCTACAGAAATAAATACGGTGTTTATTACACAGAAGTGAATACTTCGATTAATATTCAATATTAATCAACGAATATCTTGTTAACCTATCTTCATTAATGATTACATACTCACATTACCGTGTTTATATATTTAAAGATGTTTGTTATATGTTAAAGAAAATGAAGATAGGTTTATTAAATTGAAAAGTAATCATGAGTATTCTTTGTATTTTTGCGTATTTTTGCATTTTATGAGTCTTCAAATGGGACGTACAGTTTGAGGTTTGTTCGTCGCAGATATCGGGCTTTATTTACTGTTTCTTACTCACTGTCAATTTATATCATAAGTCCTCCACCTCAAAATATAAACTGGAATCCTACGTATCACATGGGTTTCGAACCCTAGATCTCCTTTTAGGCCTGTACGGCAGCCTTTAGGCTGATGACGATAGATTTATGAATATAAACTTAAATTCAAACACTTGAACTTATGATTTACACTTTATTCACTACATAGCATGACGCGTTTCGTCTTCTATTAAACTAACAAACGACTTCTTCAGATGCTTACAGAATAATAACAACATTCTGAAAAACACTGCTATAAATATCAGGGAATTTGGGATTCTACGATTTTGGGTTTAACCTTAGATATTCCATTCTGACATCTAATTTTCATTACCTGAAAGGTTTAACAATGGTGAATTGTTCAATTCTATCTGGTCATTGAGCAAATTTCCAGAATTTTTAAGCCGATTTATTTCCACTATTTCCCAATAATCTAATTGACCACTTTTCTGTATATTGTGTAAAATTTTGAAATTCGTATCAAAAGTATGGTTGTCTGTTAATGAATAGTCAGCATAATTCGATTTACTTTTATTATTACTTAATATTACTTAATAATTTATCGAGACACATTAAGAACAATAAAAACAAAATTGAGAGAGAAGACAAATCAGATGTTTACCAATTGAATTCTGGAACCTGTCCCGGTATATATATATATATATATATATATATATATATATATATATATATATATATATACATATATATATATATATATATATATATATATATATAGAAGAGTAATTTAATCGTGTTAACCAACCACGTGCGGACATGAATAATCGTATTAATATTTTTTACAGTGAAAATTGAGAATTGAAATTACACTTCAAAAGTTTTGAATCCCAGTCGAGTTCAAAACTTTTGAAGTGTAATTTCAATTTCAATTTTCAATATATAAAATATTAATACGATTATATATATATATATATATATATATTACATATATATATATATATATATATATATATATATATATATATATATATATATATATATATATATATATATATATATATAGGTAAAACTAGTAGAAATTTCGGTACTAGAATACAGGAACATAAATATAGCTTCGCGCATAATAAAAGTTTCGAATTATGCTAACCATTTATTAACAGAAAAACATTCTTTTTATACGATTTTCAAAATCTTACACAATATAGAGAAAAGTAGTCAAATATTGGAAAATAGTGGAAATAAATCGGCTTAAAAATTCTGTAAATTTGCTCAATGAACAGATAGAATTAAAAAATTCACCCTTGTTAAACCTTTTCAGGTAATGAAAATTAGATGTCAGAATGGAATATCTTAGGTAAAACCCAAATTCATAGAATCCCAAATTCCCTGATATTTATACCGGTGTTTTTCAAAATGTTGTAATTATTCTGTAAACATCTGAAGAAGTCGTTTCTAACGACGAAACTCGTCATGCTATGTAGTGAATAAAGTGTAAATCATTATTTCATGTGTTTGAATTTTAGTTTATATTCAATTATAATGGATTTACATCAAGTAAACGCCAAAACTATTAAAAATTTTATAGATTTATGCTTTTCGCTAAAAAAAAATCATCAGCATTACTGTGCCATCCTTTTATTGAAATACAAACCTGTGAATCCCGATATAAAAACTTAAATGAAATTCAAACTATATAGGACAAAGAGTATGATTGGCTCTCCTTCAAGCCATATATTTCGAAATATTCTGGAACGATTCCATATAATAATGAACGACTTAATACTGTTGAAATAACCTCAACCGCGATATTGCTGGCTCTTCACGGAAATAAGTAATTCCATTTTAATGTTTCAAACCCCAGAACGACTGTTTTTACTCATGGAGAGTTATGCATTGTAGTATATAACGTGACATTTCATGACATTTCTGATGTTCGGACCTATTTAACAGATTCATAAAACAACTTGAAAACATTCGTAGGTAATAATTTCTATGGCTTCATAAAACAACTGCACTGCCATCTTCGTATGGCAGATAATATACAAATGTTGAGCGATGTAAATATATGAAAAGCGATCATTTATTCGAATAATGTTCAGCAGCAAATTTCGTAGAAAACGACTAGATGAGAACAAGTTCAGAACTGCACTATTGTCATAGTCAGTTTGGGGTAGGACATCAGAAAGTAAAGAGAAATATAACTATAACTGTCTTCTTCGTTCAACCTATTTCTCCATTTTATCTGGCGTCTGTACATTTTGTCCAAATGTATCACCCTATACATTTGGGCCAAAGGACTCTGTTCTGGGTGGTCTTATTGTCCTGGTCCATCTCTTTCTTGAAGTTGTTCCACCTTGTGGCACCTGGCCTGCCTCCTCTCAAACATCGTATAATTAAGTCATATAAAAAGGTTTTTTTTTTTCACGTGGTGAAAATTTCGTACTTAAATATGATCAATAGCATCAACTGCAACGTTGATGCAGAATCACCTCACTAAGAAGATGATCATAGAAATGTGTAGGAGAAAGTGAAAAATATATTTCTGTAGAAAAAGGTTTTGCATGAAATCTTATATCACAAATATCGTAAACAATACCTAAAATGTCTACAGAGAGTTTTATTCGAAATATTTCGATATTTCTCTGAAAAATCGGAGTATAGACTATAAATGAATATATATATATATATATATATATATATATATATATATATATATATATATATATATATATATATATATATATATATAAGGGTGATTCTTTAAGAGTTAAGTTTTTGAGGTTGGCGGCAGTAGTTGTAATGGCATCCAAACGTCATCTGTCATAGTGAAAATTTTTCAGTATACTGTGCCATTTCACCACTTACAAACGAGCAACGATTGCAAATTGGGGAAATTTACTATCAAATATCGTGCTCTGTGAAAAATGTGTATCGTTTGTTACGACCGAACATATTATGGTCGTCATAATCGACCTGATGAATCAACAATTCGTGCTGATATCACCAAATTTCGCACCAAGTTTACATTTTTGGACATTAAACCATTGTCTCGCATGCGTACAGTACGCACTGAAGAGAATATTGCAGCCGTAGCGTACAGTGTTAATGAGGATCGTGAAATGTCAATTCGTCGCCGTTCTCAGCAATTGGGCATGTGTTACTCAACCACATGAAAAATTTTACGTGTTGATTTGGGTTTGGAAGCCTACAAAATTCAACTTCTGCAAGAAATGAAGCCGAATTTTTGGTGAATAGGCCTTAGAACAACTTAATGAAAATCCGCTGTTCAATCAAAAAATTTTGTTCAGCGATGAGGCTCATTTCTGGCTTAACGGATATGTAAATAAACAAAACTGTCGCATCTGGAGTGATGAACAACCACATGCCATACACGAATTACCGATGCATTCCGAAAAAACGACAGTTTGGTGTGGTTTATGGACTGGTGGCATCATCGGGTCATTTTTCTTCGTAGACGACCGTGGAAGAAACGTTACCGTCAACGGCGAACTTTTTTTGCCCCAGTTGGCCGAGTTGAACTTAGTTGACATGCGCTTTCATCAAGACGGTACCACATGCCACACAGCTCGTGAAACAACGAACATGTTGAAGGATGAATTTGGTGAGCAGCTTATCTGTCGAAATGACCCTGTGAATTGGCCGCCAAGATCATGCGATTTGACGCCTATGGATTATTTCTTGAGGGGTTATGTAAACTCGTTAGCGTATGTGAGACAAGCCGAACACGATTGAAGCCTTACAGGATAACATAACACGAGTAATTCGTGGAATACAGGCTGAAATTCTCGAATCAGTGACGCATAATTGGACCTTACGAATGGACCATTTGGTACGGAGCCACGGACAACATTTACATGAAGTTATCTCTACATATGTAAATGGCAATGGTCCAGTTATCAATTTCAATAACAATTTTGAATATATGATGCAAATTGAGTGTTTCATTCGATTTAAACAAAATTACGCTTAAAAAATTACCCGTTATATATATATATATATATATATATATATATATATATATATATATATATATATATATAGAATAGAATATATATATATATATATATATATATATATATATATATATATATATATATATATATATATATATATATATATATATATATATATATATATATATATATATATATATATATATGATATATATATATATATATATATATATATATATATATATATATATATATATATATATATATATATATATATATATAATAACTTCATCCCACCAGAAAATTTCAATTTTTATAATGATTAATCGATATATTCTATAATTTCAGGTCGGCCGGATCAGGTTCATAATTGCACAATATCAAACATCTCAATGACCTCCTTCTCCATCCGATGTTCTGAAGGATTTAATGGAGGGCTGCCACAATCATTCTTCCTTGAGGTAAATTTTTCTGCTAATTAGAATTAGAATAATAAAGGCTTAGTAGCCGAACGACATACTGACCTAATTACGATTTCATCGGTGGGATTTGAACCGACAAGCCCGGTGTGTTAGACATTCTTTTGGATTCGTCGTAAAACTGTATGTTCAAATATTCGAGCTATATAGCTCTCTCGCCTGCGATATTCAAACAATAATAATATTGATAATAATAACATTTACGTTCTCATATATCTATCCATCTGTAAATTTATTCATTCATCAATGCTCTATTTGTTCCTTTTTGCATCAAGCCATCTTTACATCTCTCCATTTATCCATCTAGAAATCTACAGATCTATCCATCTGAAAATCTTCTCATCTATCGATTCATCTTTTTATTCTCCTTTCAATTTTTTCATCTTTCAATCTATTTATCAATCTATACATTTATACCTCAATGCATCTACAAATCCATTCATGCATCTATCCATCTGTTTATCTATTCATATAAGCATCTTTCGATCTATCCTTTCATCCATCTGTCAATCTATTCATCTATTCCTCTATCCGTCTCTCCATTTTTCTATTATTCCATTTAACCATCTATCCATTTTCCCATCGTATCATCTATTCATTCATCTATCCATCAGTCAATCTATCCATCTATCTATTGCTCTATACATATACCCATCTAACAATCTATACATTCATCCATTTTTCCATCTGTAGATATATTCATCTATTCATCTATTCATCTATACATTTAGCCATCTACCATTCATCTGTCTATCCATCTTTCTATCTTCCGATCTATCCATTCATCAATCTGTTCATCTATTCATCTATCCATCTAGCCATCTATCAACCCATCCATCTATCCATCTAACCATCTCTCCATATATCCATTCATCCATATGTCCATCTATTCGTCTATTCTTCTATCCATCTCTCCATTTTTCCATTTAACCAATCACTCATCTATCCATCTTCCTATCTTTACATCTATCAATCTATCCATTCATCTATTGCTCTATACATATAACCATCTAACCATCTATACATTCATCCGTTTGTCCATCTGTAGATGTATTCATTTGTTTATCTATTCATCTATCCATTTATCCATCTACCCATCCATCTGTATATCCATCTTACTGTCTTCCGATCTATCTATTAATCAATCTCTTCATCTATTCATCTAGCCATCTACCAATCCATCCATCTATCCATCTAACCATCTCTCCATATATACATTCATCCATTTGTCCATCTATTCGTCTATTCCTCTATCCATCTCTCCATTTTTCCATTTAACCAACTACCCATCTATCCATTTTCCTATCTTTTCGTCTATCAATTTAATCATCTATAGAGCTGTCCATCAATCAATCTATCCATCTATCTATCTATTCCTTTATACATATATCCATTCAGGCATCTACCCATCTATCCTTCTCTTCATCAATCTATAATTTCATCTGTCCATATATCCGTCAGTACGATATTTTGTGGTAATTCAGATGCATAAACAATACTAGAAAACTCCAAATATTCATTTGAGTTCTGGAATTTATTCAATCAAGAGGCTGCTGTATTTTATAATGAAACTTGATGCCGTATTTTTATTTTCTGTAAAAATTGAAGGAACCATACAAATAAATCAGAACAAATTGAAAATGATACAAGTCTTCTTATAAAACAGGCCTGATACGATAGAATTAGTCTTTTCAATGAAATGAAATGCTGCAATTCGTTCATTTATATCGATTGTTTGCCGAATGGACAAAAGAAATAATTACCAAAGTTTGGAAAACAAAAAGATGACTGCAGATAGTTACGTCAATTACCTGAAACTGACAGGCGGTCGAAACGATCGACTTAGTATTTTCAACGCTTTGTTCGAAATTGTGTACAAAACTAACTGCGGTTAAGTATTTCGCCAATCATTTCACTCTAAATGGAGATAGCTGATAGAGTTATTCTATTTTGAAATTGCGTCAATTGTTATCAGATTGTCCTTCGAGTTCAGAAGAATCAGTTCACTGAGCTATGAGTTTGTTACTTTGAGACATAAGGAAAAGGCAAATAATTGAGATGGAGATAATTCAGAATTTGTCTCTTGTATTTCCAGAAGAATTCACGGCGTATGTTTTCGGGTCACTGATCTGAAAAAATGGAGAGTTTTTCGGATAAAGGAGGCAGACAACCGAGAAAACTGACAGTATATGAATATATATATATATATATATATATATATATATATATATATATATATATATATATATATATATATATATATATATATATATATATATATAT
This sequence comes from Henosepilachna vigintioctopunctata, assembly GCA_030704895.1. Taxonomy (NCBI): domain Eukaryota; kingdom Metazoa; phylum Arthropoda; class Insecta; order Coleoptera; family Coccinellidae; genus Henosepilachna; species Henosepilachna vigintioctopunctata. The sequence continues at coordinate 6,648,433 of JARQZJ010000033.1, read as the reverse complement.
ATAGTGATCGTTATTATTTCAACCGTACAATTTATGAAAATTAAATGTTTGGATATCAGGATAGCGGTTTGTGTGAAATACTTTATTTTCCTATACACTCAATATTTCGTCACTATTTCGTGACTTCTTCAGGAGTATACTAAAAACAAATGAAGGTACATGAGTCATCACAATTTGTAAAAATAAAATCATTAAAACTTACAGATCTAAAAGTTTAAATATCAAAAAACACATACACGGTTCATACTTTGTCGGCAGGCCATAGAGCAGTGACTGACACGAGCAATATATCATTAGTGGTCCGGTTTTTTAATTCTTTATCTTTAATAGATTGCAGTATATGTTACTTAATTGACCAGTGTCAGATTTATAGTTAACGCAGTTCTCATCTTTTCTTATGTGACACATTTCAAGGAAAAGCCTGGTCTTGTAATTGTAGTGTTGGTCAAGAATTTTCACGTTAGAGAAATCAAACATATGTCCTGTATTTTTCAGATGTTGAACAACAGCACATGAGTTCTTCATGAGACGGCAGTCGCTTTTGTGTTGGGTTAATCGTTGTTTTAGCCATTGGTTGGTTTGGCCTATATACGTGCCTTCACATCCCAAGCATGACAACCTGTATACGACGTTATTGTTGAGTAGAGTTGGTGTCCGGTCCTTCAGTTTTGAGAAGATTGTTTTTATAGTTACTGTGCTATATGGTGCCATTCTGATCTCAGGTATGTCTCTAAATAGGGTGGTAATGCGATGTGTCAAGTGGTCTATGTGAGGTATCTTCTTGTAATTTGTGATTCGTCCATCAACTACCTCAGTGGAACCATCATAAAAATTTGTGTTATAAATCAGTTTTTTTTTTTAAGATATGCTTTGGATATCCATTGTTGATAAACGTGTTAAATAGCTGTTTTAAATTATTTTGAAGAAACCTCTCATCACATATATGTATTAACCTATTTTTCATCGCCATCACGGTGTTATATTTCTGCCTTTTTGGATGGTTCGACCAATAATTGAGAAATCGTCCTGATGCTGTGGGTTTTTGGTACCAATCCAGAATTATACTACCATCATCCAGTCTAATCACTCTCGTATCCAAGAAAGTTACGCTTTGTTCTGTTTCCAGTTCAATAGTAAACTGAAGGTTGATATCAAACGAATTAAAGATCTCCAAAGTGGTCTGTTCTCTACCAGCTGGAATAGCACAGATGATGTCATCTACGTATTTAAAAATGAACGGTAATTCATATGGCAGTTTAAGGGTGACCTCTTTCAGGAGATGATCAAGAACAATTTTGGCAAGAATATTGCTGATAGGTGAACCCATCGGTGTACCAAATATTTGGTTATAATGCTGGTTGTTGAAAACAAAGAAAGTATTGTTGAATATGAAGTCAATCAGCTTGAAAAAACTGTCTTTTGTGAGTGTTGTGTGATCTTTTATGTCAAAAGACAGTTTTTTCAAGCTGATTGACTTCATATTCAACAATACTTTCTTTGTTTTCAACAACCAGCATTATAACCAAATATTTGGTACACCGATGGGTTCACCTATCAGCAATATTCTTGCCAAAATTGTTCTTGATCATCTCCTGAAAGAGATCACCCTTAAACTGCCATATGAATTACCGTTCATTTTTAAATACGTAGATGACATCATCTGTGCTATTCCAGCTGGTAGAGAACAGACCACTTTGGAGATCTTTAATTCGTTTGATATCAACCTTCAGTTTACTATTGAACTGGAAACAGAACAAAGCGTAACTTTCTTGGATACGAGAGTGATTAGACTGGATGATGGTAGTATAATTCTGGATTGGTACCAAAAACCCACAGCATCAGGACGATTTCTCAATTATTGGTCGAACCATCCAAAAAGGGAGAAATATAACACCGTGATGGCGATGAAAAATAGGTTAATACATATATGTGATGAGAGGTTTCTTCAAAATAATTTAAAACAGCTATTTAACACGTTTTTCAACAATGGTTATCCAAAGCATATCTTAAAAAAACTGATTTATAACACAAATTTTTATGATGGTTCCACTGAGGTAGTTGATGGACGAATCACAAATTACAAGAAGATACCTCATATAGACCACTTGACACATCGCATTACCACCCTATTCAGAGACATACCTGAGATCAGAATGGCACCATATAGCACAGTAACTATAAAAACAATCTTCTCAAAACTGAAGGACCGGACACCAACTCTACTCAACAATAACGTCGTATACAGGTTGTCATGCTTGGGATGTGAAGGCACGTATATAGGCCAAACCAACCAATGGCTAAAATATATATATATATATATATATATATATATATATATATATATATATATATATATATATATATATATATATATATATATATATATATATATATACAATTGTTATGGGTTATAGGCAAAATAAGAGGCCACTATGAAAAGATTTTATCCAATTTGTCTGCCTGGTCTTTATTTCGACTGTGTTTACAGTCTTCATCAGGACTCTGAAAAAGATGTTCATACAATTGTAATGATAAAAATTATGTTTGATAACTTACGGCTAACTAAGTATAAAAGGTATGGCCAAAAACCATCAAACAGGAATGTGTTACTTAAAATTACAAATGAAACTGAAACTTGATATAAAATTGTAGATGTAAAAATATTCTTATGTACTAACTAAAACAACGATAGCTAAATAATAGAGTAGAAATGAAAGGAGCACAGAGAAATATTTACACTGAAAAACGACACAGAGGCGAGAGAGTAAAATCACCGTAGCAACAAATGTCTTAGTACTCACGTAACACATAAAGTCTATTAAAGTTGTGGGATATCTGCGAAGGTTACTCAAAATGATTCGAAAGTAAGTAACTATAAATGCAGCTAAGTCTGGAAACGTCCGTCTTCTTATTAATGCTGTTGGGGTTATTATTAATGTGGACCATTTCCAAACAAATCCTTTTCTGGTAACTAACAGCTACATCCAGTATTCCAACATTATCGAAGTCAAAACGATGTCCCTGTTGTACGGAATGTAGTGCTAAGGCACATCTGTCAGGGCGAAGTCTAACATCGCTGTTATGAAGAGTTATTCTTCTTTTTATGGTCTGAGAACTTTGACCTATATGAACTCCTTCACAATCTAAGCACGGAACATTGTAAATGCAGTCCGATGTTAAAGATGGAGGTACTTTATTTTTAAGTCTTGTGAAAACACTACTACCAGTGATGAAGTTATATTTGGCAAGTTTTAGCTCATCTATTTCACCGAGAATGTGAAATAGTTTTGCCGTGAGCGAAGGAAAATAAGGCAAAGATCTGTATTTAACTAATGGAGCTTGTGAGTCTATGTTAGGATCTATATCAAGGTCTGTTGTAGAGGTGAGAGCCGGTGGTCTAATGACTGTATTACATAGCAACTTTTTCACAAGTGTTCTTGGATATCCATTGTTTACCAAGATAACTTCCAGACGTGACAGTGAGCTCTGACAGTAATCCTTGTGTACAATGTTTATAATTTTGTTCTTGAGTTGATTAATGATGTTCAGCTTCATGTTTACATTGTGGTGAGATCGGAAGTGCAGATATCTACCAGAGGAAGACGGCTTTTGATACCAATCCAACTTGATGATATTGTCCTCGGACCTAACCACTCTGGTATCTAAAAACGGTACAGACCTATCTGTCTCCATCTTCACAGTGAACTTAATGTGCTCATCATAAGAGTCAAAAACATTAACAATTTCTTCTATTCCATCTTGAGGTAGACAAAGGATAAGGTCATCTACATATTGATATAAGAAATGTAAATTGAACGTCAAATTTGGAACACAGGTATTCAGCAGAGAAGATATCACCATAGAAGCCACAATGGGACTGAGACAGCCACCAATGGGAGAGCCAAAGAGCTGAGAGTAAAATTCATTTTGATAAGAGAAATAAGTTGTCTCAAAAATGAAGTTAATGATGGAAATGAACTAATCCTCAGGAACGTTATTGTGGAGAGAAATTCTATGCCACTCTTGGTGGATGATCCTGATTATCAGCTGTCTTGATATGTTCGAAAATAGGTTCGTCACATCTAGAGATATTATCACATATTGTGGAAGAACAACCAATCCATTCACCTTCTTAGAAAAAGTGAAAACGTCCCTGAATGAGAACCTATGATAATCTGCAAAAGAAACAACCAAAATCTCTGCTATGAACTTGCAAAGGTCTGAGGTGGCTGAACCAATAGTTAAAACAATAAGGCGAAGTCGGAGATCCGGTTTATGGATTTTGGGTGAACCATATATAGTTGGTGACACACCTTTGTAACAGGGAAGACATCCCCAAAGATGTCCCCAAACATCTTCTCTTGAATACAACATGCTTCACTCCACAAAGTTTTTTTTCAAACAACATCGTGACATCATCATATTACAATCAGATAAGGAAATGTTACTGTAGCTATGAATAGAATAGAATATGAAGATAAGATGTCTAATGAACTACAGAATCCATCTACATAGAAAAAACTAAGATTTGATCTCACAGCGAGCTTTCAAAGTAAGCTGAACTCCTTAATAAAAAAAACTTAGAACAGTGGTTACATTACTTCGGAGTTTGCAAGCAATCCTCCCTGTTACAAAGACGTGTAACCAACTACATATATATGGTCAATATATAGTTAAAATAAAATATAATTTTTATCAACTTTTTTATCAACTGAAAAGGTTCAAGAAGGGTGAATTGTTTAATTGTATCTGTTCATTAAGCAAATTTCCAGAATTTTTATGCCGTTTTATTTCCACTATTTAATAATAATAATAATAATAATAATAATAATAATAATAATAATAATAATAATAATAATAATAATAATAATAATAATAATAATAATAATAATAATAATAATAATAATAATAATAATAATAATAATAATAATAATAATAATAATAATAATAATATAATAATAATAATAATAATAATAATAATAATAATAATAATGATAATAATAGTAATAATAATAAATTGTCTTTATTGCCAAATAGTATCAAAAAAGGCGAAGTCCAGCTGAGAGCTCTAAATAACTCTATAGGCATATAAAAATAATCTGAAACTAACCTCTAAAACTTAACCTCTATAGGTATATAAAAATTATACATGAAATTCCTGATAAATTAGCAGCAGAAGGAAGCGAGATTAATCACAGAAACAAGATATTCAGAAGGAAGAAAACATAACATTATAAGAGAATAATTGAATAAATAAAAATAAAATAAAAACGAAGATTAATTCTGAACAAGAAATAATGATAAGATGAGATAACGCAAGAGTACAAGAATCAATTCTGATCACCGAGGAGAAATGCCCTATACATCCGCTTAAAACTAGCCAAGCTACCTGTTTCAACGTCCAATGGAATAAAGTTTTATACTTGTACAGCATCAAACGAGAAACATTTATGGAAGCCTTACCGGTAGAAACGCGTCAAAGCCAGAGTATAGGATGTCTTAAATCGCGGATGTGCATTGCGCTTCTATAATCCAACTTATTTTCGAGGTAAGGAGGAGAACAATATAACAGAATACGAAAAACGGCCGACACCAAATTATACCAAAATAGATTTTCCAAATTCAACCAACCAAGTCCCTGGTATAAGACTACACTGTTGTTTATTTACGTAGTCCACATATGAACCTACAAAAAGAATTAACAATCTTTTGCAACCTTCTCCTAGTGAGTGAGTAGAGGCAAGGGTAGTAGAGGAACAAACCATAATTCAAAACTACAAAACAAGACTTTAACAAAGTTTTTTTCTCAGAGTCAAGTTTAAGTAGTGTCGAGACCTGTAAAGTTGTCTAAGAACCAAATATGATTTTCTTATCAACAAACCCACATGCTCTTCGAAACGAAGACGGCGATCGAAGATTTTTCCCAAATTTTTAGCACCTTTTGCACCATTGAGAGGGTCATTATCAATAGATAAGTTCATGTTCAGCTCAATGTGGATACCCGAACTGAGGACAAGGTTATTACACTTAATTGGATTCAGTCGTAAATTATGGCTATCACAGAAAATCTTCAAGGCGGATAAATCTTCATTAATATGCTGAGAAGCTTCATCAACTTGATCAGAACTGAAAGAATGAAAGAGTTGAGTATCATAAGCAAAAAGATGGATCTCGGAGTGCCTGATAGAACAAGAAATATCGGCCACATATATTTGATACAAAATAGGGCCTAACACAGACCCTTGGGGGACACCCGACGAAACTACTGCAGCATCCGACCGAGTATTATCAATCAGTTTATATTGGGTACGTTCGTTCAAATTATCAGCAAAGAACCCAATCGATCCATTGTCAAAACCGAAATATTCCAACTTGGCACATAGAAGTTGACACATGATCCAGCGTATCAAATGCCTTTGGAAAATCCAGAAGCTCTACAGAAGTAATCAAACCTTAAATTTTTTCCCACAAATCTAATTGTCTACTCTTCTGTACATTATGTAACATTTTGAAATTCGTATCGAAGTTGTGGTTTTCTTTTAATAAATGGTTTGCATAATTCGAATTGCTTTTGCTACATGTAAAATTATATTTATATTCCTGGATTCTAGAGTCGTTTGTAACGACAAAACTCGTCATGCTATGTTGTCAATAATGTGTGAATCAAAAGTTCATGTCTTTGAATTTTAGTTTATATTGAATTATAATACATTTACATCAAGTAAACGCCAACACTATAAAATGTTTTCAGATTTTCAGAAAAATTCTCAGAAAAATTTTCAGAAAAAACATAATATAACATAACATAACATAACATAACATAACATAACATAACATAACATAACATAACATAACATAACATAACATAACATATTATAACATAACATAACATAACATATTATAACATAACATAACATAACATAACATAACATAACATAACATAACATAACATAACATAACATAACATAACATAACATAACATAACATAACATAACATAACATAACATAACATAACATAACATAACATAACATAACATAACATAACATAACATAACATAAACATGACGCACCGTTGCGTCAAGGGTGCGCTTTGCGAAGAAATATTAAATCAAACGACTAGTTATGAATAAAAATATGCTGTTACTTTTCGATTATTCATATAATATCATAAATAATTTTATAAATAATCTCATTCTCTGTTCAAAATGGTTCTCCATCGAAGCGACCCACATATTGAAAATGTTGACAGCAAATAAAATTTTTATTTCGAATTTTTTTGTACTTTTTCATTCGATAATTTTCACTATTCTTACGGGCTCTGAATCTAATAGATGACAACTTGAAATTAGTATAAATATTACTGGATATTACTAGATTAAATTATAGCTAAGGTTCATCTGAACACGTCCGATTTCAAACAAAAAATCCGTATTGTAATCGGTTCACCCGTGTAGGAGCTACGATGTCACAAACAGGCACATAGAGAGACAAGCTTACCCTTCAACACCCCTCTTTTTGCTTCATGGGTTGAAACGCTAATGGAGAAATACGAATTTAGTATTAATCACTCCTGCTCACAGAAGTAACATGGCTTTCGATTGGAGATATTTTGTCAAGCTTATCTCAATTACTTATCTCGAGTGAGATATTTTTAGATGGTCAAGCTATTACTGCATTCGTTGATACTGTTACTGCACTAAAGCACCATGATAAATGGTTGATGACATTGGATAACTTGGCCGCTATTTTGGTTGTTCTCAATGTATTGTAGAGCTTCTTAAGGTGGACACTCATAACGAACAGTGAAATACCCAGTATGTTGCCTTATTTTCAGTATCTAATTGGTTAGAAGCAAAATTTACTAATGCAACCTCTACTCCCCCAAATGATTTCATGAAAAAATCATGAGAAATCGGGAGAAAAAATCATTATTGGCTTTTCAGCAACCAAAAATTCTTCGCAGATTATTTCGTGGAGAACTTATAGGACATCATGGGGTAGAGAATTCATTCGCAAATTAATATATTTTATCGATTATGTGTCAGAATATAAGATTTTCGTCGACATTGAGTCCTCATTCCTTCTAGAACATACACTTAAATCTGACGATTCAAATCTCATCTGCTATTAGATAGAGAACAGAGTAAGAAATCTACTGTATCCTCATTTGTTGAAAAAGCTACTGGTTTAGGTTGAAAAGAGATTGTGTTTTTGTTTTTTTTTACCTGTGCGTAACTGGCTTTCGAGTTTTCTCTACTCATAGAAAACAAATAAGTATGAGAGTAAATTGGATGCAGATCATCATTGCAGATCTTCCTCATAGATTAAGCCTACTTCCAATGATGATAAAAATATGTAAACAAATTCCAAATCGTAGGACTAGTAAGATTATATTGATTCAAACAGTGAAGAGTCTTTCATAGAAGGGTATAGCATCTCTTCTTCTTATGAAAATAGGAATTTTCTAAGAGAGGTTTGACCAATTGAGGTTGCGAAAAATGTGTAGACCTCTAATGTAGTAACTCCATTTATTCACTCTCCTTTGAAGGATGAAAATAGATCTTATAAACTGCATAGAAAATTCAAACCTGTTTTTCTTTTTGCCTGTTTTTGAAGGAGTTTTCAAAACTGTTCATTGAATAGCAATGAAGTTCAAATTGACTCTACATTTTAGTTAGAGAAAAACATGGGAAAAAGAAGAGGGCTGTTTTTAGAGTTTTCCTGGCTATTATTCGATTTTTTCTCGCCGTAAAAATCATCCTTGGACTTTACATTCAAACATTAAAAAAAAGAATTGGCAAAATTGGCCCAGGCGTTGTCGAGTTATGCGCTTACCAACACATTTTGCTATTCATTTTTATATTATAGATTTTATTCAGTTTTTTGTTTAATGTCCCAATTATTTGAATTGAATTCTATCGCACATTTGATTTTTTGGTTTTTCAGTTCTTGTTTTGGTATATCAATTGTATTGTTTATTTTCTAATCAGGTTTCGAGCGACATCATCTCAAACAGTGATGGGATTGTTTTGATCTCATATCATGTTATGGAGAATATGTTAGGTTAGCAATTCAGTTTATCTTAAGAATGAAATTATTATTGCGTTCAAAAAGGGTTACAATGAAAAGAAATTACGTTGTTTCATTAATGAATCACTCATTCTATTTCTTGTCAGAAAATAAATTTCGATGAAAATCCTGTGAAGAGGTTCTTGTAAGAATGCACGCCAGAAATACTGAAAGTTGCTTTGAGTAAAATACTTTAAAAATTCACCTCATAATAGTTCTTCGTTATCAATGTGAATTTCCTTCATCAGTTGTGCATAGTGTCATAAAATATTACAATTTAGCTGATATATAAGCCTCAAATAGAGTGCATACTGTTACCGTTAAATCAAAGTCAGCAGTAAACTTCAAAGAAAAACCATAAGATTTCTTCGCCATAAGATTTCATCAAATCTTTCTAGATAGATGTGTTGAGTTTAAGGATCTGAGGGTACTTTTCGACTATAAGCTGTCCTTCTTTGAACAAATAATTTGTATCACGGCTCCTGCTTCTAGGATGCTGGGTTATTTGGTCAGAAATTGGGGCAGCTTTGTTAATCTTGGCGGAAGAAGAACGCTGTACTACTTCTTTATTCAAAGTAAACTGGAAAACCCGTCTATAATTTGGTCTACTGTGTATCTACTGTCGACTTGGAGGCAGTTCAGAGGAAATGTTTGAAGTATATGCACTCCAGATGTTATGGGCAATATCCTTCGAGAGGCTTCCACCATTCCATCCTAACCGATAGTTTGGGAATTGAATTATTGAAGTTGATGCGTGAACGGTTCGGTATAACGTTTCTCTTCAAAATTTTGCACAATTCGATTGACTCACCATTTCTTCTCAGCAAAATAAATATTCGCGTACCAATACCTAGTATGAGTCGGAATAATACATTTTATGTCAATTACGGCAGGTCAAATGTTATGTCACGTTCTCCTATCAACTGTATATGTAATCCTTATGATGGGTGTCGCGGTCGATGTGATATCTATTTTGATCGGCTATCAGTGATCTTGGCATGTCACTCAAAACAGCGCAATGGGATGGGATATAAATAATATTTGAATTTTAGTTGGTTTCATTTGTTTACTTTATATTACTATTTCAATCGATTTTAATTTTATTTTTATTAATCAAATATATTTCGTTACTATATGGTCAACTTCTGCTGACCATATGGAACTTTGTAATAGACAATATTTTATTTTTAGTATGTTCCACCTGCTTATTGTTCAATACTATCTCAATTTATTTCGATTCAATTTTTTCATGGTATATATTCGTTTATACTATTTTTTTTTCGTCGATTTTTTTTATCCATTATTATATGTGTACAATTTGTTATTTTTTCCTATAATTGGATGTATATCTGTTGGGAATAAATGTATTATTATTATTATTGTTATTCACCTCAGAATCAATTCCATTCATTAGAATTCAAAATTAAATCTCCCGAATACTAATGAATTCTTCTTATGCACATAGGAACTGAATAATAATATACGAATGCCCAGTGTACCTTCGTATAAACATATTTAGATTTCACTATTTACTGGAAGCAATTTTTCAATCTAACTAATTTTCAATAACTTCAGTACCTTCTCGACTTTTGCAAGAAACGAATTACTCAACATCGATCGAATTCCTTCATGTTTTGCTTTACAGGTCCGAGAAAGTCAGACCCAAGAAGTGAAAAGCAACTTGTCATCTCCAGTGGCCCGATTCACGGTGACGAGGCTAGAGGCGGGATCTCAATACCAGACCTCCCTGTTCTCGTATAATTCGAAAGGAAGAAGCGAACCCGTTATTCTACAGGCGGTCACGCTACGGCTGCCCGAAAAACAACTCACAGCGGAAAAAGGTAAGCCATAACAGAATTTATATTATGTCCGTTTATTTCGGTGGACGGCTACAGATCCTGAAAGCTCTCCGGCTTCGGTAAATATGAATTGGTAGCATTTTTATGAAGCCTTCGTTAAAGAATGTTGTTCCGTATTTTCCAATACATTGGTGACAACAAAATATTTCCTTAGGAGGTTCTTTTCGGTTTCTCGAACAAGTTATTTTCCAACATTTGAAAATTCAAATTTTGACCACAGTTAATAATGTTTTTCGTTTGATTTCTGAGCACACAAACTCCGCATCAACCACTTTAGGTTATCATCAAGAGACATTCATATTTTCTTGTCATTTCAAGTTGTTACACTACTTTGTGGGTTACGAATTTTCAACAGAAACCGAAGTAGAACCATAATTATATGGATGTACACTGTGTTGAACCTAAAAAGGAGGAGACTTCTTCAAGAGCTGTTGAGCTGTCCCGTTTCAAACCTGATATGTTTCGAAATAATAAGGCAAAAAGACCTTGCACGTGATGTCCAGAACTACCTTCTCAGAAATCGACATAACAAGTGAAACTAATGCATTGTGCGGAGTGATAAAAAGCAGTGGTCATCCAGACACCAATGCGAACTTTGTATCAAATCTTTGTAGAAAGAAGAGTCGATTTCCAACCACCAAATTCGTCAACATCTACGTAAAAAAAAAGGTAACTCAAAAGCAGAATGATACATTTTCAATAAAAAAAACAAAATGGCGGACATTTGAATTTTTTTTTTACTCTTTTTTTTACATTTAATTGTTCATAACTTTTTTAAATAATAATGAATATTTCTGGTTCTCTTTGAGGCCATAGCCCGACATCTAAAGAGTAAAATTCCGTTTGGTTCATATCGATAAATGCAATAGTTTTGAAATGAGAGTGTAATTCATGCGAAAAAACGTGGTTCGGAGAAAAATCATTTCAAAGTTTTTTTCGTGAAAAATCGTAAAAAAAGTGAATTTTACTCACATATCCATTCCAGCTTCATACACAACTCCTTCCTGGTCTTCGCAAGCTTCATTCTGAAGAATTATAGCATTTCTCAAAGCAGTTCAACAAAATACCAAGACAACAACAATATAACAAAGAACAAAACAATAAGACGACCCGAAGGCATACTGCAGCTACCGCAACCGAAGGCGTTCGAACGGCCGGATTTACTGCAGCGCTCCCTAATCTGTTATACCTGCTTCTCGGTTTTGCTGACCTTCGGGACCAATTCTACTCTATTTCTACGAGTATATAATAGCAATTTATGAAAAAAAATTCGATTTTTTCAAAATTGTTTGGAGTAAGCTGGCCTTAAAGCCTTACAAACCTAATAGCAAATTCAACACGAACCTTGTGGCAATAACGAACACGAAAAAAAAATTATCATCGAATTTAGTATAGCTGTTTGAAAGTTATTTACTTACAGTCCGACGACTAATTTCCTTTTATTCTTAGACTTTTCTATTTTGTTTTCAGTATTACCTTCATATAGAATATATTTTGTGTTAGGAAGCCGTTACTTAATTTCCAATTACCGAGCAAATCAGGACCGACATGGCAGGAACTACGATCTTCAATAACGCTGCCAAGAACCGCCAACATTCTACCCTCGTCAAGATCATTTCGTTCCGCATACGGCGCTGACCTGCTCTAGAAAACATATTCCTGGATCGGCATCCGACTAGAAATTCAGGAATATCGTAAATCCATCCGAGTAAATTTCATCTCACTTTGTCAAATTTTACTGCCGATTTTACGTCGCAATAAACTACAATTTGATTCGCCTTTCATTATCTTTATCGCGCTCCGGTGATATATACGCGCACTGAAGCGATTTCCAAAGTCGAGCGAAACGTCGGAAGATACATGACTCCTGATATTTCTACGTGACAAAGAAATTGATGCTGTATCTGGCAGGATGCTGGAAAATTTGTAGGGTCGGACAAAATGTAACGCTATCCGTGTCGGACGAATTCAAACGTCCATAAACTGACGGGGTTTAACTTCTTTTCATCGAGGGCATGAAAATTGCCAGCTTAACAAGTTGAAAATTTTAAGAGAATTTAAAAACTACGATCGATATTCAATTTTACTCGGTTTTCATATTAATTGAAGTACCTAAAACTTTGTCGAACTTCTTTTTCGAGCGAATAATTCGAAGTTTTTGAGAACGGACTTCAAACACGAAAGTTTATATTGGATCTCTTATCATTTTCCGGATACACGCTACGGAAGTTACTTATCGAAGAATATTTCCTGAATCATTTTCTGAAATAACTACAAAACACAAAAAAGTCACTGTCTGAAAAAAGGTTAAAAAAATGTTAATAATAAAAATAATAAACTCTATCTCCTGATCGGGGTACTAGTATTTACTCATAAACGTAAGAACGAAACGCTAAATTTGAGGAGGAATACTCTTGCACGGAAGGCACATTGAAGAGGTTCCTTGACCGCGAAGGAAAATGTCGACAAGGAAGCGTTGAACTTCTGGTTGGTCTCAGGCAGAATGTCTTCCAAAACTGAAAGCATACTTCTATCTTTCAGAGAGCAGGTTATCCCAACCCGTAAATACCTGAAACACTTTGTTAAAGACCCAACAGTGAGTGGCGACAGGTGCCGATAAAACGCCAAACTCATCAGAGACAATCCAGCACATATCAGAAGGACGTCAAGTATTTGCTCCTACGGAAAACAAAGAGAGGCATCGTATGAAGGAAAAAGGTGCCTCACTACAACTACGATTCGCAGTCAATTTTGAAGAATAACCAGTTGAGACTCTAGGAGCGCAATATCTTGACGGATCAAACATTTCCCCATAATAGTCCTGACCTTCTCCTAGTTGCCTGAAGAGCTACTGAAAGTACTTTATCGAGGTGGCAAATTCCAAATGCCAGCAGGCTAGTTGAGGAAAATGCCAATTAAATCCCTAAATATCGAGAACGTGAAAATCGAGTGCAGGAACAGTGGCACATGAACATGACCAAGAGAGTTTGAATCATCTAGGTGTTTCCTGGCATATTCCCAAAAAATCTCAAACACCAGAGGACTTGGACGAGCTTTCGTATAAGGAGTTACAGAAATCGGTGCTACCTGTCAGGAACTTTCTGGGACATGTATTATAGTATATTTGCTATCACTGATTAAAATACGATGAACAATCTTTTAACAGAAAGTTGTACATTCGTTTTTCTGAAAAATCAATATGCTTCAATTCAAATGAAGTAGATAAAAACATCACACAATCCACCCAATATAGATAGAACTAATCATTTTTCTTTCTGCATGTTGTCAAAATATATCAAAAACTGAACTCTTTCATCAACTTCCAGTGCTTCTTTCATACCCTTGTAATATTTGTTCAGTTGCCATCGAGATTTCTTCGATATAATGATAAATATACGATAAAAATTATTCTATAGTTTATTGGTCAATTTTCAACAACATTTTTTATATTTCTCTCTTGAGTAGCTTGAGTTTTGATGTTAGATTTGTAATCTTATTGTAGTATTTTATACACCTACACTGTGATCTTCCTTTTCTTAGTGAAATTCTATGTATTGGATATTTTAACTCCATTGCTCTTGTTTTGTCTGAGATGTTTGAATTTCGAAATAATTCCTAATTTTGAAGACCAATATCAAGCAATCGTGATATTTGTCTCGAGTATTTTATAACGTGTATTGCTGTTACTAATAGTAGTCCATTTTTTTGAAAAACTCCTCTGCACGATTCTTTCAATGTCGTTCTTCTGATAGAGCGGATGGCTACATTTAGCATCTTGAGTACCTGCTTAACAATACGAAGAATTAGCGAAGAATATAATGACATATATTATTTGTAATTTGAAAGAAGCTTTGTAAATTAATTTCATTTATGGTGAGCCTAAATAACTTCATAGAACACCCAGTGAGTAGCAAATTAATTTCAGTTCATTACACAAGTTTGTCATATATTCATTCTCACTCTGTATTCGTCTATTGTAAGGGCCATAAATCTCCCTGAGGCCTGATGATCAAGTTTGTTACCAACAAGCTAGATGTGATGCAGTGTTTCAAACCCAGCATATGTGGTTTTTAATACTTTATATATTTAAGCATAATGTATTAGATTGGAACTATTCAGTTGCCTGTCATAGAGTATTTTGTACTGAATTTACTATTTGAGGGTAGGCTTCCATTTAATTAGAAACTTCTATAATCGCCATAGTTGACAATGGGCGTGTTTGGACTGGGTCGTACCTATTTTATTGGCTTTTAAGTCGTTGATGAAAATGATGGAAACAATTGAGCTAACAATCAACAGTAGTTAAATTATATTACATGTTTGTGATGAGACCCTAGATAATTTCACTCTTTGCACTCAAACAAATAATATATAGTATTTTGAACGTTTTTAAACACGTTTGTATTCGCAGTGATTATTTAGAGCCCTTCAGTATAAGAAAAAAGAAATACTAAAAGATGTATTTTTCTAGTGCCAAGCTCCAAAGCTTGTACTCAATCATCTACAAATGAGTCATCAGTATAAAAATGTAAATTAGTGGTTTGAATTTCTACTGATATTCAACGATATTACACATGTCGTGGAGTTCTTATGCTTTCGACTTTTCGAATTGAATCTACCCAATAACAGTTTTTAGGTATACTCCCTATACTCGATCGCCAAAGCTCATTAGTGCTCGAGCATGTTGGTTCGAATCCTGGGGTCTATACACTTACAGAAGAAGTTAGTACTTAAATCGGTTCATACAAAAATATGAAACAATGAATAACATATCCAATAACACTTCTTAGAATTGATTCTGAAGTATATATGAAGCATATATGATTCTGAAGTATCCTCACCCAAGTGAAATCTTTTTCACTGAGAAAGCAGTTTGGGGTTTGTTCATGCAATTCATATACCTCAATAAATTTTCTTGATCGCAGTACAAATATAAAAATACATTTTTAGCCAACCAAATTTACGAAGTAGAAATGATCTCAACACTAAAGGTGATTGGTTAAAGTTGGATATATCAATAATATATGATACAGATGGACGAAGGGAATTATGGAGTACAAATCCAAGTAAAATGGGACATGGTATCAAACTAACTCTACTAAATAAAAACAAAAACTCTTGGCTTGGTTTCACAAAATGTATAATAAATACTTGACAATTGTTTCGGGGTAATACCCCATCTTCAAAAGTTGAACTGTATTTCGTGAAACCAAGCCAAGTGGTTTTATTTTTATATAATGTATTAAACAATGTTTCACCAAGAGATCAGCGAAAATTCAATCAAGTTTATCAAATTTACTCGTAGCAACTGAAAACTAGGAGCATAACAGAAGATCGGAAAGAATCTGAGGAATATGAGACTGAGAATATGTATATCAGTGAGCATTTACAGACTCATCAATAATGATCATAAGAAGAAACTTACACCTATGTCTTTCAAACAGAGCGCTATCGAAAATCATTCAACAGAATATGAGTCGATTAACCTCATTTGATCAATAGAGCAACAACGGATTAGCTGACCTCTAGAATCTACGAAATCGAAATAAAATATGACATATTTAATTTTGAATTTTTGAAACCATAGTTTCAACAACTACAATTTCAAACTGGCATTGTTCCGTTATGCCAGGAGCATAACGCAGCAGTACTTGGTGCAATAACAGTAACAAATATTTTGAAAAGCTAAAGAACAAGGTTTAAGAACAGGAAAAAGAACGACAAAAAACCATTTAGGTTGTTTGGTTCAGGAGTTCTAAGCCACCTAAATGAGATGGAAACTACACAAAAAATCTGTAAGTCAGAAGTGATTTTTGGCAGTCGGTATGGAAGCAGAAACTAGGATTGTATCAATGAACCCTCTGCTGACCCTTGCATATTCATAAATCAATGATGTCAGTAGATAACGTCCTTCGTGTGCTATCCCTCATCAATATTAATTCATTTGATTTATACTGGTAACTCGATAAATATCTTCCAAATCCAAACCGTGGGAAAATATACTATGCTGTTCGAATTAATTGGGACAAAGAATAAAAAACAATGTTTTCGTAAAATCTTACCTTTTAATGAAGCAAATACATACAAAATAGCGTAAATTCTTCATATTATTATGCAGTATGTCCTCCATTCGCAGAAATAACTTATGGACTCGCCAATGCATCGATTCCACTAGCGTAGCGCAGATTTTCTTCAATTCGTCATCATGAAACCACACCTGAATTGCACTTATAATCATTTTTTCTTTTGTAGTGCAATCCATATTTGCCAGTCGTTTCTTCAAAATATTCCATAAATTCTCAATGGTATTGAGATCAGGTGAATTCCCCGGCCAATCGAGTACTTTTATTTCATTATCACGCATAAAGGCCTGTTTGGAATTGTGGAAGGGAGCCAGGTCGTGCTGAAATGTTCCATCAAAGGTTTCCATGAATGGGACAATCGTGGTGCGCATTATTTTCATATATTTCACTGAATTCATCATCCCTGTAATAGGAGCTAATCGTCCAGTGCCATTGGTTGTGAAAAAATGCCAAAACATTTGTTTCGAATGATGTTTTACTGTTTGCTGGATGTGATCAGGCCGCAAAGTTTCCCCATCACTTCGTCTAATAACACTTGATTTGTATCCTTGAATAAACAAATGTGTCGCATCACTAAAAACCACCTTCTTCCAGTCGTCCGCAGTACACGCACGGTACTTTTCGGCGTATGCCAAACGTTTCTTCATCATTTTCTGAGTAAGCAGTTGCTTTTTTCTTGATCTTCTTTTCTTACGGCCAACCTCCAGCAGTCGTTTTCGCACAGTTGAGGTGCTCATCTCCACACCTGAAACCATTAATTCCCTTCGAAGATCAGTGCTTGCCTTTCTCGGATTAAGTTTGCAATTTCTTATCAACAAGTTGTCTGTTCTTGGAGTAGTTTTGCGTTTGCGACCACAGTTCGTTTTTCTTTTTGGAGACGATGAGCCACTTTCTTCTAATGTTTTCAAAATTCTCGAAACGCTGGACTTTCCCACACCAACAGCTTCAGAATATAAATGATGGTCAAAATCGAACCACCAACTGCGCACCAGTACGCTCACCTCTGAGGTAAACCGGTCAAATATAAATAATGCAAGGTCGAACCTCACGGGTAGTAAAAAAGCAGGTGTGGGGGTGTTTGGGCCATCCTGGTACTCACATACTTACTACAGTACTTCAAACGAAGAAAAAAAATATTTGTCCCAATTAATTCGAACAGCATAGTAGCCCGGAGTTGGACTCGCCAGCGACAGAAGTCTGATCACAGTCGCAAAAAAATTTTTAATCGACAAAAGGTAGCATCCGATTGAGTACAGTTCAACTATTTTTCTGATGATTTTCAGACTGCAAGAAAAAAATTTTGCTGTTATGGCGACCTCCGATAGACTTGCAAATCCAACTTTCGGTATAAAATTTGAATGGGAGATGAAATCTTGAATATTTGATTCAAGATCACAAATTTGAATGGAAGATATTTCTCATCTTGAATCTGGATAATAATCCGGATGTTCTATGCTTGTTCAGAAGGCCTATAAGATGTCCAATCTTCAAAATCACTCGATCTTGAGCGAAACTTGAATCTGGTTCAACTGAAGAAGATACGCTGAAGCCTCAACTCTAGAAGATATAGAAAAACCTTAACTTGAAACTCCCGTTTCAACTCCAGGGGATGTAGCACTCACAGGCGCACTCAAAATTCATGTAGATAAAAGATGTATATAACAGTCAGAAAGATTTATTAGTAGCAATACCCGATAAGAGAAATCTAATATCGGAATGAATCTGTACTTACTGAATGCGGTGCATTTCGAACTACGATTATTTCATACGATGCAGTCTCAACATTTATCTCTTCAACCATTTTAAATTTTAACCCATATATGCCTAAAAATGTTTGAATGTTTTTGACATTTTTCACCATTTTTTTCTGTTGTTTTTGAATGACAAAAGCCGCTTCTAGTTTGTTTCTCCTGTTGTACCACCAAATGGTCAAGACGGTCATACCTCAATTCATTATTTTGTTGAATTTTTCCTCTTCGGAAAGCAAAAGATTCATTTTATTTTGTGTCAAAATGGTAGTGGCTACAGTTTTCCTAAAGGCAAGTCAGTCCATTTTATCTTCTCGATATTTGTGAAGATGCCAAGCATTTGTCATTGCCATATCAAGACAGTGAGAAATAAGGAAAAAGTACCACTTCTTTCCTCGTATTTGTACTCTATACTGTGATATATTTTGATCGGATCTATCTACGCCTGTCATATTTTTATTGTACAATTTGACAAGTTGTGGTTGGTTTGCCTGAATAAACTTATTCTTCTTCTGAGAATACCTTTTTACAGAATTTATGGGAGCAATTCCAGCTGCTGAAGATCCTAATGTTACAATGTTATTATCATTTCCCTCAACAAAAATTACGTTTTGACCGATAATTTTTGATAATACCTATTGGATTCTTTTGTGAACATTGACAAGATTTCATCATCAAAAAAATATTCGAAGAGTTCACTTGGTGTAGACAAATTTGTAAATGTGTTTTCTTCGGAAAAAACATAGTCATCAGCTGGCCGATCCTGTTGGACAAACTGGTACACCCTTTTTTTTCTTAGTTTTCAGATTATCTTTTGGATTTTCTTTATTTTGTACAGTACTCAGTGGTAATTCATCCTCAGAACTTCCAGTCTTCCTCGTTTACTCGAATGTTAACTCTTACCTGATTATGTATCATACTTGGAGACAAATTATTTATGTCGAGTTGGTCCTCATCGCCAGAATCTTCATCGGTGATGTTTCCACAAGCATTATTCGGTGGTAGCAACGTAATTGATTCCGTATTGACGTCATCTTCCTCAAGCATTGCCAATGCTTCGTGCAGTGAAAAAACCCTGAAACAAAAACTCATAGTAGCCTTTGCTCAATTATATGCATCTTTATATGGTTCTCAATTTTTCAAACGTATTGCAGGCTGTACAATATCGTGTCAAATAATAAATACAATTTTATTGAAATAACAATCTAGAATCATATTATTTATAGATAGTATTTTTATTTACATAAATAACCATGAACTGGACTTTTAACATTATTGACATCATTTTTATCATCAATTTCAACAATACACCGAACGTTCGTACTAATAATTATTTCATTCCAATCCTCAAAAGTTGCAATAGGCCTATGATAACGTAAGTAAGAAGTGAAAATGTTTGATTAAAATTTATATTAAATATTTTTATACGTCAGCTGTATATCTATAGATATACTGCTATAAGCATGTCGGTGACGCGACTTACTGCTCACAAGTCGGTGACACGAACCCATACGATTTTGCCCTACCAAAAAGTGCCCAACGTAGCCTATGAACTTTTTAAAAAAATCAATATTGCACAATGAAAACCAGAAAATTATTATTGAAAGGAATAAGAAAATGATATCGCCGAATACACATTCGAGTTACCTCGAAATGAATCCGAACACACAAGTAGTACAAAACTGATTCATCAATAACTTTCATCAATTTTCACATATATCAGAATTATCGAATTCAATGAATCAAGAGGGCTACGAAGAGTTGAGAAGATAAAAAGGTACTGTAGGCCACAGTGCATCGAATTATTTATCTAGTGGTCGTCTTTCTATTGCAGTAATAGATAGGAGAATCAGAGTTTAACTTGAGAGTTCGTAAGGATTTTGTGAAACATAATATCCAGTACAGACTGTGAGTAAACATTTTCATAAATTCAATATTACATAAATCCTACAGTGGTGAAGAAAAAATCATTCAATTTAGATAGGATCGGAGTAGGTCACGTAAAGATATTTACTCTTCTTGAAATTAAATATGAATGAAGAAATTTCAACCTCCTCTGGTCACAGAGTAGTAAACATTGCATGCAGTTCTGGTCACGGAACTACTGCAGAATTCCCACAACAGTCAGAGCAAATTACATATTCTAAAGTACTTGCTCATCAGCAGTTTCCATCTGGAAAACAAGCAATAGTTTTCAATGTTGTGGAAGATGTACCAACTTTTGAATACGCCTTAGCAGTATAAATACAAATAGGTCCGAAAAACATAAGACATGCCTCAAAAATATCAAACAGTAGAGTATGCATATACTTATCGAGCGTAGAATCAGTAGAGAATTCTACTCTTCTACAAGAATTCTAGTCTTCTTTCAGATCAATCAAAATCGCTAATCAGAATTTTCCAGCAAGAAGGCTAATGACCCCGTCACAGAGACTGATTCTATCTAATGTATCCGCAACTATTCCTCACTACATTCTAGAACAAAAATGGAAGAATATTGGACTCAAAATAATATCTGCATTGTCTTTTTTGAAGATGAAAATTCCAGACCCCGAATACTCCCACGTTATGAGTCTTAGTACCGAATATTCTTATCTGTAGACAACGAAGCCTGCTTCAAATGCAAAGAATTAGGACACATAGCGTCAAAATGTCCACTCAAAACAATTACAACTGAGATCTCCAATCAAGTCCAAGAAAGTATGACCAGTGAAACCTCAGAATCCCAATCAATATCACATCAAAACATCAACGAAAATGAAAACCCAAGATTAAAACGTACCATTTCGGAAACCCTAGCACCATCTCCTGATATCGATACAGCAGAGAAATTTTTGTGATACCCAATAAACCACCAAAGAAACAGAAGACAGAAAAACTGGAAGACAAAACTAAAAGTTTAAACGACCTCCTCAGCCCAACGAAAGAATTCATAAACAGCAGTAAGTTTGTTCTTACCTAAGATCAGCTGTCAAATTTTTTCGATAACTCACAAAGATCTAATGACTTAGTAAGTGTTGCAAAGCGATACACAGATGACGTCAGCGATCTCATCAAAATGCTCTCTCTAATTTATCCTCGCATAAAAGATAAATCAATGAAAACCAGATGTACTAAAGTGAGAAATCGACTTATTTATCAACTAGTGACACCAAATTGCATCATAACGTCGGAATCTGAAAGTGTTACCTCATTCTTACAATAGATGGTGACCAAACTACAGTGGAACATAAACGGTTATTGGCCTACGCCAATGATGTGATATCGAATCTGTGAAAATTTTCTTAAATGATATTAATGTATTGACAAAACTGTAATACCTAAAAGTGGTCTCTAATAACCCTAAAGGTTGATGAGACCTTTTCAATAAAAAAAAATTATCAAGTAAATGAACCTCATTTTCGGGTATAGGAATTCATTGCTTAATAGACTACTTTTGCCTTCAACTGAGTAGCTTTCATGATGTAATTCGAACATTGATGAAAATCAAAGAGATTTTTGACATATTTCCACGTTTTTCATGAAATGAAATGATGAAAATTTTCAGTTAAAATTATGATCATTTCCAAAGCTCTATTATGGTAACAGTCCCGCTTCCACTCAGTCTGTCACTATCATCGAAATCGATATAGTCCCGCCTTTGCCAACACACCAAGCGATAATTTTGATATGTATTTTTCTGAATTCAATTTTATTCCAAATTCATCTTATTGAAGGTGTTTGGCAATGTTAACTATTTTGTCAGACTTCCATTGCCTATAAATTTAATTTGAAATTCTGAAACGAACTTGGTTAAATGAAAATTGAATTATTGAAAAAATTAAGAAAAAATTTATAATTAATATCCTGAAGGCTGAAACAGAAATATGAAATGAGAATGGTAATAAAATAAATCAATATAAAATATAATTAATAAATTTTTGCCGCTAAAGAACAGATTAATTTTACCTATCAATCTTCATTCAATCATAGTTCGTTTGATAATTTGAAATTGAGTTTATAGGCTATGGATGTCCGACAAAATAGTGAATCAAGTTATCAAAATTGAATTATTCAGCGGAGAGCCTTTGGAATTAGATTTTGAGTCCACATAGTACATAACGCGATCAAAACTGCCGCTGATTATTATCGTACTGTTAATGCATCAAAGTGAAAATTTACTCGTTTTTCTATATCTACACAGTTCGAGTAGAAGCTTTCGAAATGTTTTGTGATTTTCTTGGGATATCACAAACTACTGACCTACAATTAATCAAGGTGACTCGAGTTGATGTCCATACTTGATAGAGTTATAAGAAAGGTTCACCCTTTGAAGAACCATTTTCTGAGTAACAACATATGCTCAAATACTTTGAATAAAGACATGCTGAAAGACATTTCTCGAAAATCTCAGCCCAAAATCGTGACGTTTTCTGCATGAACAAGCAGCAACCTTTTATGATGATGTTTTAAAAACCAAAGGCAAAATATTTCGGCAAGGAAAATAATCGTCTACGAATTACCTCGCACTCAGAGAGCATACGATTTTCCTTTTCACTTGAGCTACTGTGGATTATCAGAATGTGAAAACTGAGGTGCTGAGTTTTATGAAAAAAAGGAAGAATTCTTGGAGCATTGATGAAAATTCAACCCAGAAGTAGAAGTAACGAGTGATTTTTTAATAGTTCCGTTTTTCAGGTTGGCGACACTGGTTAGTAATGGCATCCAAACGTCATCTATCAAAGTAACAAGTTTTCAGTCTACTCTGCCATTTCATCAGGGAAAGACTTACAAACTAGCAACGATTGCAATATGTTGAAATATCCTATCATAATTCCTGCTCTGTGACAAATGTGTGTCGTTTGTTACGACCGTATTATGGTCGTCATAATCGATCTAGTGAATCAACAATTCGTACTGATATCACTAAATTTCGCACCAACTTCACTCTGTTGGAGATTAAACCATTGTCTCGCATGCGTATAATGCGTACTGAAGAGAAAATTGCAGCCGTAGTGTACAGTGTTAATGAGGATGGTGAAATGTCAACTCGTCGCAGTTCTCAGGAATTGGGCATGTGTTACTCAACCACATGGAAAATTTTACGTGTTGATTTGGGTTTTAGACCTTAGGGCCCTAGAACAGCTTAATGAAAATCAGCTCGTTCATCAAAAAATTGTGTTCAGCGATGAGGCTCATTTCTGGCTTATAGGTACACATCTATATCACTTATGTTAGAAACACTAAGTTGTTTAGATATTAAACAGCACATAGTATATAAAATTTTAGACTTTGATAATAAAATAAAATATGACAAGGTCCCTAATTATATCGTTGACCGTGGTCACATAGACAAGGTCTAGGGAACGAAATGTATTTTATATTGATAAGTGCAGTATCTAAATGCCTAAATAGTTTATGCGTGAAAAGAATGATTTTGTATAGTATTCTAGATCCGTTACTAAAATTATGTGATAATTATAATTATTTTGAAAAGTTATTGTATCTTTTTGTATTTGAGGCTGAAATATGTTGTGTTGCTCTTTGTATAATAATTCTTTCTTCTGAAAAGTTATTTAGCTGGGCTTAATGAAGTTGCTCACAAGAACAATTTCTTTCAAATGTTGATCCATTGACATTCATATTCAAATATAACAATGTCCTGATGGATATTGCTAAAAGTGAAAAAGAATGAAAACAGCATATTGTCCCATCCCGCCATAAATTAGAATTTAAACAACCGTCAGGAATTGAAAATCAACAATTCAATGCACCAGACATAAACTTCAATTTTCTATATAGCTGTTGAATAATTCATTGTAGGATATTATTTGAAGTGGCCCGCCATTTCACGTAATATAATTCTACACATTTCACGGTCCACAATGTGCTATGAGTTTGGTGAGGACTCGTCATGAGTGCCATTATAGGAAGCGTTGTGAATTCCTCCCTGTGAATACTTGAATCCATTTGAACGATTTATTTTTGACTTCCGCTGAAATCAGGTCGGGCCCGAGAATATTATTTATCACCCACTTAAATCTGCCTTCTCCTTTACAATACTGAGATCCTGGTTTCATGAATTTTTATTCATTTTCATGCTACTATTTTTAGAGCAATGTTAGGATATATATATATATATATATATATATATATATATATATATATATATATATATATATATATATATATATATATATATATATATATATATATATATATATATATATATATATATATATATTATATATATATATATATATATATATATATATATATATATATATTCATTCTTGTTGACGTTTCTTGTCAACTTTGTCAAAAATAATTGTGAAATAATCAATAACTTGTGATATACAACGAAACATCAACAAAAACGGAGCTTTTTCAAAGAAAAAAAATATTACAAATATATTTATATAGAATAAAAATAGGCAATAAAACCAATTTGGAAAAAAAAATATATATATATATGTATATATATAATGTATATTGAAATTTTTTTTTAGCCATAACAGGCTTCTTTTGATATGAAAAAGTTTATTTTTGTTAACGATTCGTTGTTATATTACAACTTTGTCAAAACTAATGAATAATTAATTTTAATTTTAATTGATAATTATAACATTCAACGGCGGTTCCTAACGGCGAATGGACATGTAACCGAAGGTCATTACCCAACACATCATCAAACTTCTCAAATTATTCTTAATTTAAAAAATACTGAATTTCTTAATTATTAGACATAAACGCATGCCTTTTCTGGGAATCGAACCCAAATCCTACCGTACCATAGTCGGGTTTTTTTCCGGACTAGGCCACGGAGGTTACTAAATGAAGTTAAATTTTATGGAGACACAAGACACAATCTTTCAATTTACAAGGAACTCATCAGTTGTGCCACTCCATCGCCAAGTAATAATAATAATAATATGTCTTTATTCAAATCATATTTTCATACAATTTATCGAATTCAGCGGCTCTCACACCTAACCCCCTAAGTGAGGCTGTAAACACCTTCTTGTTACTCCAAAGTGAAGAACTGTCAAAACATGGAAACTTCATAATTCCATCTATAGAAATCAATTGAAATATCCATTGATTCTAATAATACATTTGATTCTAATAACACGTAATCGAAAGCCTAACATTCTTAAAGTGTCTGTAGTATTAGTAACGTTAACACCATTTGCAGCAAGTACAACTTAAACTGCCACTTTGGAGAACACTCCTTGTGAAAGAAGTACATTCAAATATAAAAATCTTCACGATTTTGAATAGTTTTTCCACTCATCAAATACTTTTGATGAAGTGAGCACGATTATTCAATTGAAATATATTTGAGAATTTTCAAAAACTTCATATAAGAAGGGTCAGAAAAAAACGTAAAAACCAACAAAAACCATACTTTTAAAAAACGGTACATAATTCGTAAAATACTAGTTAAAAAATAATCAATTCAAAGAACGAAAATGTTTTATTTCAAAAGAGTATCAAAGGCCGAAAAATCAGGGGGCAGTAAGAGATCGCTACATTTCACAGAAAACCGCAACAGTTTCAGATATGTGAACACTCTCGTAGACGTGGTTCTCTCCCCTTTTCACGTTACTTGACGGGTTACTCTCATTTTTTAACCAAACTTCACAGCGTATATCTGCCTTCTTTTATTCTGTTTTCTTACTTTCGAAAAATACATACGATCACTTTTTACCGAACACAGCCAATAACTTGAAATTGAAAAAATTGACCTACCTATTTCGTTCCTCTGGCCCTTTCATATTTTCCACTCCAATAATGTTTCGAGATACATTTCCTTCATCAGTTAGATTCTTACTGAGTACAAAGTTTGGAACACGAGCTACTATCGCATAGTTGGGGTTCAGTTAGGCGGAATTATTTGCATTCATAAAGGGGTAAAACTAGATGCTTTCATACATTTAATTTCATCAGACCTTCTAGGTGATTGAGTTTGAGCTTCTGTTTTCTATGTGTATCAAGTGGATCAATTACAATCTCATCGCTGAAATTGTAATTAATCTCACTAAAATGATAGGTAAATGAAGAATCGATATTCTGATTTAATTAACTTCTTTGGTGCTCTTTTATCCGTATATTAAATGTTGTTCCTAACTATCCAATATAAAATTTTTCTTCTTCATATGTTGACTTAAAGACACCCGAATGTTATACCCTACTTAATCTGCTTCCTTTATTTTTGCTCAACTAGTCAAATATGTTGTTTTTTCTAAGCAATTTCTCTGAAAGATTTCTTCTACTTCCCAGAAAATCATTGAAATGATGTTTTCCTATATATGAATCATGAACTGATTAAAATTTTTCTTTTCCTATTCTTGGATCTTCCTGAAAGAATCTTGTGGAAGAACGAACTAGAATACAAATGTAAGGAAATGTTGAATTTCTTGAAAAATTCTCAGAAATTCAAGAATATTAATTGGAATATTCAAATTGTAAATCTAATTCAGTCAATTCTTAAATCAATCGTGTGATTTTCGTGATCAATATTCTCATTGCATTTGAAACAGAACTTCGTAATCTTCGTAATACAGGATGAGAAAATCTCTTCCAGAGTGGAAAATATTTATATCCGTTATAAATCGGTAGACGATAATTGGAAAACCACTCCACTGGACGTTTTCCGGAACGATTCAAAGTGTCAACGGGGATGAATGTTTCCTGTAGCCACCCTGTTTTGTTCTACTTCTCACAGATTTCGAGTGTACTTGGTGAGGAACTCTCACCCAATTCTTCCACTCTTCAATTTGCCCGGTCGAGGAACGTTTAGCCAATAATATACAATGAATAATATTGGACGAGTATCATAATCTCGATTACGTACTCATCATTTCTTTCTCTTTCAGAAAAGATTTAATGGGTGTTTTTTCAAGCGTAGGTTTTTTTTGAAATCGAATAAAACACTCAATTTATTCGTATCAATCAAACATCATATATTCAAAATTTTCAATGAAATTGATAACTCGGCCTTTGCCATTTACATTTTGAAGATAACTTAATGCAAACGTTCTCCGTGGCTCCGTATAAAATGGTCCATTCGGAGGGTCCAATTTTGCGTCACTTTTTCGAGCATTTCGGCCTGTATCCCACGCATTACGCGTGTTATGTTATCCTGTTAGGTTTCAATCGTGTTCGGCTTGTCCACATACATTAATTACTTTACATAACCCCACTATAAGTAACCCAAAGGCATCAAATAGCATGATCTTGGCGGCCAATTCACAGGGCCATTTCGAGAGATAAGCTGCTCACCAAATTCATCCTTTAATATGTCCATTGTTTCACGAGCTATGTGGCATGTGGCACCGTCTTGATGAAACCACATGTCAACCAAGTTCAACTCGGCCAACTGGGGCAAAAAAAAGTTGCGTATCATGGCTCGTTATCGTTCGCCATTGACGATAACGTTTCTTCCACGGCCGTCTTTGAAGAAAAATGGACCGATGATGCCACCAGCCCATGTACCACACTAAACTGACGTTTTTCGGGATGCATCGGTAATTCTTGCATGGCATGTGGCTGTTCATCACTCCAGATGCGAAAGTTTCGTTTATTTACATATCCGTAAAGCCAGAAATGAGCCTCATCGTTGAACACAATTTTTCGATAAAACAGCGGATTTTCATTAAGCTGTTCTAAGGCCTATTCACCAAACATTAGACGTTGTGGTATGTCATTCGGCTTCAATTCTTGCAAAAGTTGAATTTTATAGGCTTTCAAACCCAAATCAACACGTGAAAATTTCCATGTGGTTGAGTAACACATGTCCAATTGCTGAGAACGACGACGAATTGACATTTCACGATCCTCATTAACACTGTACGCTACGGCTGCAATATTCTCTTCAGTACGCACTGTACGCATGCGAGACAATGGTTTAATGTCCAACAAAGTAAACTTGGTGCGAAATTTGGTGATAACAGCACGAATTGTTGATACACCTGGTCGATTAGGACGACCATAATATGGCCGTAACAAACGATATACATTTTTCACAGAGCACGAATTTTGATAGTGAATTTCAACAATTTGCAATCGTTGCTCGTTTGTAAGTCTTCAGGTGATGAAATGGCAGAGTATACTGAAAACTTTTCACTTTGACAGATGACGTTTAGATGCCATTACCAACCAGTGCCGCCAACCTGAAAAACTTAACTCTGAAAAAATCACGCGTTATTTAGTCGAAAACTTAGCAAAATTCGGAATGTCAAAAAATTCCGTAAAAAAACTCGAAACAGTAAATCGGTCTCCTGTGTAATTCTAATTTCAGTTTCAATTAAGTTTCTCATGAAAAAGCAAATTCCTTAATAGAAAATAAGTCAATTATCCTTATCAATAATCATCAAAAATTTGTACCGATGTCTCTATGATAATTTTATTTTCAAGTTTTTCCAAAATTGTTCATATTCTCTATTTTTTTATTATTCATGTCACATATGTATCAGTCTCTCAATCTATTGTCAAAATTTCACAACTGATTTGTGCAAGTATCAATTTTTTCAATGATTCTGAATTCTTTTTCAGCGTTGTTCGAGTAATAAAAAAATCAATTGCAAAATCAAAATGCAATTTGCCATTTTCCAAAACTCCTATGAATCTCAACTTTTTTCCACTCATCAATCTATAAAAAGCAGTAGAGATTCAACAAATAAATACGTAACCAACGATAAGAAACAGCACCACTAAAACTAGGACATAATTTTAAAAAATTCGCATGACTAGGTATATTACTTTTATTCCCATTAAAGGTCTTATCTCTTCCAGGCATTCAGATGGCATCTTTTCGCTTCACTCCGATGATGAGCGTCTTGATCGGTGTTGTTTCTGCCCTGCTGATAGTAACCCTCGTCGTAATCCTAGTGCTGAGGGTGCAGTGTAGCCACGAAGACCACAGGAAACGCCACAAAAACGGAGTCTCAGGGGGCGGCACGACAGAACATCGCGGCAGTGTCAGTGGCCCTATGATGAACGACAAAGGGGGTTAGTATATTTTGCAACCCAATTGAAACAACAGGGGTGTATCTTAAATTCTACAGGTGTCAAAAAGTATATTCGTCCCTTGAAATTGAATAGTGCTTACCCAATTACTTAAATTTCTTTCGTCATTTTCAAATGTATATTCAAATGAGGTAGCTCGAGTTGATTCGTAATGTTCCTCATCAGTTGTTGAAAAGGTACTCCATTCAATGTTTTTCTTCAGGAATGCATACAATTATACGTTATTTACGTTATTATATAGAACTTAGTAACTTAGCAAAAACAACTATTCCACACATATTGTTAAGATATCAGAACGATTAGTTTTCAAAATTTTAAGTTCTATGAGATGTGGATTTTTCTTTAGTTTTCAATGTAAGACGAGTAATATTTTTAGCGCCGCCAAATAACTATTTCACTACAAACAAGGTTCTCTGTTTTGAAACCGTGGAACTAGTGGATTATATTGTATTTTCAGAAGCCATGAAAGGGAATTATACTAGGGGAGGCCGGGATGCTAAATTTGCAGTTACTAGAGCGTCATGTGGACTTATTGGATTGTGAAGTTTACGTTCTAAAATGAAAAAAAGTTTATGTCAAGTTTTCCATTTTAGTGGGGGGGAGAGCGTGTAAGAATTTTTAAAAATGTAAAAAAAACTGTCACATAAAAATACTCGAGCGCGTCAGATATTCATAGAGTATATGCTCTTTGTCTTTCTGATAACCGATACATATAAATCTGACGATTAACTAAAGGGAGGTGGACGTATAGAGAGGTGGAAAAACAGAAAAAAAAGTTATTCTAGCGTATCAGATATTCAAGGTTTATGTGAAGTTAACTGAAAAAAGTGTCCTTTTGAAATGACTGACGATTTAAAAGTCATGGCTAATTTTCGAAAACGTAAAAAAAATGTGACCTTAAGATACTCGAGCGCGTCAGATTTTTATGCAAAGGGATCAACTTGATATCTTCGTCCTCCAGGATGATAATCTGACAATTATATTGAGGAGTACTGTTCGTCTGACAATTTAAAAGTGACAATTATTTTCGTTTCTACTTTTCATTACTGCATATAATACAAAAAATATGTTCATATATGTCTATACAAAATTTGATCATTTTTCATTATAAAAGTAGGCACAAAATATCAATAGAAAAAATTAATCTTCATCCTCACTGGATTCTTCTTCAAAGTTGGTTTCCACTTCTTCGACTACCTGGATTTCCTCGTCATCTCGTGCTTCTGTAAACAAGAATGGTTATGATACTTCACAATCTTGTATTCATTCTATGATATTATAGTATTAAAATGGAAACATACCTGATTCAAAAGTATCTCCGAAAATGTCAGGTATTACGACGATATCTTGGTATGCTTCAGGAAGTTGGTTTCCTACGAACCAAGTTGGCTCCAATTTTCCATCCACATTTGTCCATCCGCAGTTTGTTGGTGACATCTCCGTAGGAGTACGATTGTGCGCATTTCTCCACAAGCATGCGATGTATTTTGTTCGCAATAAATGTTGCTGTAGCTCTGATCGGCAAGGCGACAAATTACAAGCGTCGTAATTGCACACATTCAATGAGAAGGGCTGAGACGTATCAGTTACTTTGTACGTTTTATTGAATATTTGCATCCTCGCACTATTTACATTGGCGAGTTTTTTTATTCCGTACAAATGGCAGATGAAAGATTCCATGGTGGAAGATACGAGTAATTCACAAAATAACTTATAAATACAACAAACAAATCAAAGCGTCTAGCAGCCAACAAAAACGTGTACACTATGGTGATCAGCTGAGATGGCGTCATGCCAACAGACGCTCTAGTGGAGTCGGTGCGAGAGAGTAAGAGATAAAGAAAGAGTGAGAGAGAAGTGAGGCGCGGAATGGGGAATACACATCTCTCAGCATCTGTACGCTTCATTTTTATTGACGATTTTACCTGAATCTCCCCATGAAAACTGTCAGAATATATGTTTTCCGTAATCCTGATAGGATTACTTTCAAAATTAAAAAAAAGTTTATCGCGCTCGAGTATTTAAAGGTGTCTTTTTTTTACACTTTGTGACTCGCCTAATTTCTTATGTCACGTTCAAATTATCAGATTATTGAAATATACACTTTTGTGGGTGTATTTAACTGACCTTCTTTTAATCAGCGCTTGAGTTTTTCTGACGATTGATTTTTTTTTACTAATCTGACGGGTTGCCCTCCCACGCACCCCACTACATTAAGGGTTCATATTTGGTAGAGGAACATTAGAGAGTGCAAGATTTCTCCCCATATGATTTTCTGACGCGCTAGAATAACTGCCAAAATCCCCGCTTGGGCTCCCCTACTATGTATTATAGATTACAGACATATTACATTCACAAAAAGATTATATAGGTATTGAATATTATATATTCGAAATTAGTTTGAAACGAATAGTGTCATTGTGTTTTCAAACACCGTCGGATAGTTCAAAAATTTCACTGAATTTTGCGTTGAGTTTGAAGAATCAGTTACCTTCTTGGGATATCGAATTATTGGGTTAATATAAATCAATAAATTGAGGAAAACAACTGAAAATGTTCAAGCTGTAGATATCTGGTATATTCATGAATCATGATTATAAACTAGTCATTTATAGAATATTGATCAAAATACTTCGTTTTCATAAACTTAACAACGAAAAGCTACAGAATTGGAGAAAATAACCCTTGCACGGTAGACACATTGATGAGACCGCGAAGAAAAATATCGACCAAGAACGGTCAAACTTCTGGTTGGTCTCAGGTAGAATGTTTCCCGAAACAGAAGGCACACTCGAAGACCACGTTATTCCAACCCGTTGTTACCTGAATTACATTGCAAAGGACCCAAAACTGGGAACGACAGATGCAGATACGGATGCCGAATATCAGAGACCACCCAGCACGGAATACATTGTATTGCATTCCACACGGAATACAAAGACACATGACGCCTAAGCAACGTTGTAATCAAGAACTAGTATTAAAATTAAATCTTCTACAGAAGGAAAAAGTGCCTTACTACAACTACATTCCGCAGTCGATTACGAATTTCAGTATAGACTTAAGCAAGGTTTCAATAAACAATAGAACTTAGAGCAAAGTTTCTGGCCTGACAAAAAGATGGCGCCACTAGGTCTACTGTTGGCGTCTAGCGGCATCCTTCAGTACCATTTCTACTGAGCTTGTATGTAAAGTTGTGTGGAAATAAAAAAATTGGAGAAACGTGCTGTCATCAAATACTTCTATTCGAAAGGTTTTACACCAAAACAAATAAAAGAAGAGATGGATTCAACACAAGAAGACTCCTCTACATCATAATCAACTATTAAGCACTGGGTTCCTGAATTCAAAATTGGTCAGGTGAAAACCTCTGACGAGCCTCGCTCAGGACGGCCCGTTGAGGTCACAATTTCAGAAATGATTGAGAAAATCAATCAACTAATATTGGAAGGCCCCAATAGGATTGAGAGTGCATGTGATCTGAGTCCTGTAGGATGTCAGCTGAACGTGTGCGAAATATTTTGCACAACCATTTGAGCATGGAGAATGGTGTGCAAGATGGGTCGCGGTTTGCTAACGCTCGACCAAATATTGATTCGAAAAAACATTTCTACTGAAAATTTGGCACTGTATAGACGTAATCCAATTTTTGCGTTGATTCATTGTTTCTCACTTTTGATTCACTGTTGATTAGAGTTGGGTTCACCACTACACTCCTGAAAATAAAGAACACACTCAAAACAGTGGGTTGGAAAGGGGGAACCAACTCCAAAGAAGAAAAAAACAATTTTATCGGCAAACAAGGTTATGGGTACTGTTTTTTTGGGATGAAACAGGAAATTATATAGGTACATTAATTGTCTTGCAAAGGGTAAAACCATCACTGGTCAATACTACGCAGTTATTGACCATTATATTGCAACGTTTGAAGGACGCAGTGCAAATTAAACGACCTCATTTGGTGAAGAAAATTTTTTTTCATCACGATAACGCACCAGCGCATTCGTCGATTGATATCATGTCCTGAATCCACGAATTGGAGTTTGAATTGATGCCGCATCCTTCCTAGTCCCCAGACTTAGACCCTAGCGACAATTACCTTTTCCTATCCTCAAAAAATAGCTTGACGGTAAGAGATTTCACAGCAACTAAAAAGTTATCGAAACTATAAATCAGTATTTTGAGGAGTGTTGATGGAGATAATGTTGAAAAATAAAGCAAAAAAAAATTTTAAAACATCGTTTTTCTTGGCCAGGCCGGAAAATTTTCACCCCACCTCCGTAGGTATACAAATAATTTCATCTCATTCAATAATATATTTTCTGGTATATTGTTACGAATTGTATATATGAATAATTCAATTATGTCATACCCAAATTCATTTTTGTAGATGCCAATTCATGATTCAATTAATTTAATTATTTCAAACTTTCTGGCTCATTTCTATTCTCTGATAGACGTAATTTTATTCAACCCAAAAGCTTAGATTGTTAGAAATGCATCTATTGAATAGACAATCAATATTTTTTTCACTTGTCAATATTTCCATAATTGAATCCGAAATTCAGTTTGCCTCGGACTGAAGATATTGCAAAATAATGTGATTAGAAAATTTGTACTTGAATTAAAAAAAAACTGGAACGTAATAAACTACTGATGAATGTTATATATTCTAGATCCAATTTTGTTCTTTCAATCTGAAAATTCGTTGAGCGGATTCTAAAAGCCTCTGCTTGGTGGTGAATGAAATTGAGTAAAGAAAGGGGAAAGATGATGGAGAGAAAATTAAGGCAGCAGACTGCAAAAGATTCAAACTTCTAGGAGAATGCGCCTCCGGTTTATTATAATGAAATTTCAAATAATTTCCTGTGTGCAGCGTTTAACCACATTCAAGAGAAAAAATTGTGAACCCGAGTTCAGAATCCGTAAGCACAGTTTGAGAAGATATATCAGAATCATATAGTTTAACATGTTCGAATCTTCGTATTTATACTACTATGCGATATCTAAACGAATACAATCCACAAATTCTCATTCATTTCCACTAAATATGTCTTTGGATTGTATAATTGAGACATCGTCATCTTTATTATCTTACCTTTTATTCCGATTTCAAGCCTTACTACTTTCACAATTTCTTACAAGAGATCTTTCACTCATTCGAGGTATTTATTATTCATCAGAAGGAGTAAGATCTGCAAATTATAAGACTCGTGGTGGCGATTCCAATGATGGCGATCTTCACGTAAGCAGTCTTCGTGGATATGATTTTCATGATATCCCCGAAATTGCCTGACATTCATTACAGTGAACAATACCAACGATTATTGTGATTCCTTATAGAAATGTTCTAGAGCTTCCAAATTCTAGTTCTCTGATGTTCAACAGAAGTGTGTTTGGGATTATACCAGTGAACCCTTAAATGATTGGAACAGTCTTAGAATTCATGTGTTACTTTCTATCCCTGCAATCGTGCTTCTAGTTCTCGATATTTAAAGGTGTTATGTCATTACTCTCAACTAGTTTGTACGCATTTGGATTAGTCACCTTGATGAAAGTAGTTTCCCTGGTTTTTGTGAACCAGGCAAATACCAGCTCCACTGTCCTAAGTATTCAATCAGACAATACAATGCGATCCCAGAGTCTAAACAGGTTATTTTCTTAAACTAACTCCGAAATGTAGTTCTAATAATGGACTCTTTCCTTCTCTAGAAGATTCAATTTTTAAGAATATGTAGAGGCTTTGTAGACATTTCATTAGAACATAACAGAACTTTGTCTGCAATGTGTGAGAATGGTACCATGCCTAATCGCTCCAGATGAAGCCCAGGCGGGCAAAAAGATAGCTATTTTCAAGATTCACAAATTACTCATACTAGTCAGTACTGAGACTCCAAAATTGTCATGGGACCATTCTGACATATTGCAGACAAAATTCTGTTGTGTTCGAATGAAATGTCTACTAAGCCTCTACGTAGTCTTACTAATTCTGTCATCTAGAATGGAATCTAGAATGCTGGGAAGAGTTTATACGTCTTTCCTTCGATAGACGAATGTGATAGATTCGTTCTCGTTGACAACATTAGTGTAGACAGCTCCCTGAGAGTTTTATTTGAAATATTTCGATTGAGAGTCTCAGTATTTACTAGTATGAATGATTTGTGAATCTTGGAACCATATATATATATATATATATATATATATATATATATATATATATATATATATATATATATATATATATATATATATATATATATATATATATATATATATATATATATCATTAATCAGAAGGAGTATTGCCTGGTAATTTAAATGTAATTGTATGGGTTATAGGCAAATGAAAGGCCACTATGAATAGGTTTTATTCAATTTGGATGCCTGGTCTATATTTCGATTGTGATTACAATCTTCATCAGGACTCTGAAAAACATTTACATACAATTATACTTGTAAAAATTATGTTTAACAACTTACGGCAAACTAAGAATAAAAGGTATGGCCAACAACCATCCAACAGGAATATGTTATTTAAAAAATAATAATAATAAACAGTAAAATAAGCAGAATTTAAGACAATTAAAACAATAATCAGTAGTAATTGAAATTGTAGATATAAAAATGTTTCCGTATGATAACCAAAATTAACAATCGAATGAATTGACAGGAAGCACTGTAGTCACAAATGTCATGTCTCACACGTAACAAATAAAAGTCCAACAGGGTTGGACTTTTCAATCTCAGACATTTTCCAACCCTGTTGGACTTTTATTTGTTACGTGTGAGACATGACATTTGTGACTACAGTATTCTATTCTCTCACCTCTGTGTTCGTTTTTCGGTGTCAATGTTCGCTGTGCTTCCTGTCAATTCATTCGATTGTTAATTTTGGTTATCATACGGAAACATTTTTATATCTACAATTTCAATTACTACTGATTATTGTTTTAATTGTCTTAAATTCTGCTTATTTTACTGTTTATTATTATTATTATTTTTCAAATAACATATTCCTGTTGGATGGTTGTTGGCCATACCTTTTATTCTTAGTTTGCCGTAAGTTGTTAAACATAATTTTTACAAGTATAATTGTACGTAAATGTTTTTCAGAGTCCTGATGAAGATTGTAATCACAATCGAAATATAGACCAGGCATCCAAATTGAATAAAACTTTCATTTGCCTATAACCGATACAATTACATATATATATATATATATATATATATATATATATATATATATATATATATATATATATATATATATATATATATATATATATATATATATATATATATATATAGATATATATATATATATATATACACATATATATATATACACATATATATATATATATATAGATAGATAGATATTCTGAATTAAGTGATAAGTTTACATCTGTTAGATGAAAAATCAGATTTCATTAGAGCTGAAGAGAAGAGAACAGAATGAGAGAAGAAGGATAGAATATAACATACGAGTTGGAATGTAAGATGTGCAATCTCAGAACGATAATATTAAGAATAATAACCAATAATAAAGAATTAAGTATAAAGATTTCTTCAATAAAAATATTGCTGAGTGTAGTAATGAAGAAGGAAAATAATAAACTTAACAGCTTTGAAGACCAACCAGTACTACAATTTCGTGAAATTTTTACTACCAACTACAATGGTCCTTTATCCCGAAATATCTCCCTCCAGGATAATTTGTCAGTTAATCTTCCTAGTATGAAACTTAAAGCCGAAGTTTCCTGTAACATGGGAAAACGACATATAGCTCTTCCAGTCAGGTAAGAATGTGGAATATTAAAAGGAGAAGCCGCTCGTTTCGTGCTTTATTATTGAAGATGACATTTATGCAGAACACTTCCTTATATCATTGTAGCAGTAATGAAGAATTTAACGACTTTAGATAGACGTGTTTTCGACATTAATTCAGTCTCGGTGTTATAATGCCACCCATCATGAATTCAATAGGTTGAATTTATTAGCCAATTAGAAATGCACCTTCAGTTCCTAGACTCTTCGGGGGTTTGAACGGTAAATTTGAATCGTAAAGCGCGCAGCTTCTTTGTGTTTAATTTTCAATAGTCCAGTTTCTCAATATGGAACTTATTGCACGCTTCAGTTTGAAAATTGGAAGAGATCTAGGGCGTCTATCAATTTCCTTTTGAAGGAAGACAACAAAAAAATACAAAAGAACAAAAGGTACAACCTACAATCAGAGGACTGGAGAACAAATACATTCGTATTGGTTAATTCTTCAATATTAATAACGATCTTAAAGTGTAGAATTTCACTACATTACCCTCATATTCATATGGCAAAAACTTATCTGTATTTTCGTAGATTTCGATAAGTCCAGCTAAATTTACTGATAGCTCTAGTCGAGGTTATTTCACGGTTCCAACGAGAGTTGTCAAGAAGCTCAATTCAAAATCATCCAACATCTGTGCCAAGGTCTTTTAATGCAGCAGTAAAGGCCATAAATAGCTCCAGCCAAAGTATTGTCTATTTATACGCCACATATAATTATTGATTGCTCTTAATACTGGCTCAAATTCTAATTAATATTTATTGAAGGTAACTTGAAATTTGATAACGTGATCTTAGATGAAATTGGTACTTTTTCAACGGATAATTGCCAAAAGAAATACGTGCTACCTAAATTCAACTCCATGTATATGAGTTCA
This sequence comes from Henosepilachna vigintioctopunctata, assembly GCA_030704895.1. Classification (NCBI taxonomy): domain Eukaryota; kingdom Metazoa; phylum Arthropoda; class Insecta; order Coleoptera; family Coccinellidae; genus Henosepilachna; species Henosepilachna vigintioctopunctata. Next base: position 6,609,962 of record JARQZJ010000033.1, on the reverse strand, counting down.
AGATGTAGGTACGCAAGTCCTACATGACTGTGAAGTTCATTAATGAAAAAAAAATAAAATCATAAGGTTAAATCAAGGCAAATTAAATGCAAAAGTTCAGCGACTGAGCACGTAAAAGCTTTAACTGAATTAACAACTCAGTGGCGGAGGTTGAGTGGGAAATGCAGTTGTAACAAGGGACATAATGAAATTATTTTGATGTCGAATATCGTTATAACAGGGTAGTGACAGTGTACACCTCGAACTTTTCACAGAACATTTCAATGTTAAACTCTTGAAAATTTTACATGAGATGACTATCAAATCGAATGGCAAATGGAAATAAACTAAGGGGTTTAACTAAACTACACAGTTTGAGCAACATAAAAATGGCACTTCATTAATACCTACTTATCAATTTCTGGTTGAATGGATGGAAAAAAGCGATGATGAAACAACGAACAATTTATATCAATCATCGAAATCATAAGACAAATAATATCGAACTCTGATGTTTTTGTATTTGGCAGGTACGGAAACACAATTGCAGTAATTTCTTCAGTTTTTAAACTCTATTTATGTATCTATTCAGTTCACGCTAGAAAAGGAAAATGCAACACATAATTTATATCTTGATATTCAAAAATAAAAATATCGAACAGCCATTTGTTATTTCAAAATGTATTATAGTAAACCTATCTATACGGTCACTGTACGTACTCTGTCTTTAGTGAGTTTACAAAATTAAACAGAAAAATTACTGAATTCTCAATTTTTAAGCAATTAGCAAGCAATAATGGTTACTTGGAAATGATGATTGGCAAATTAATAATTAAAAAGTGTGATACACAGTTAATGAAATAAATTTTTCAAATTACAAGTGTAGGAGATAATAATAAAAATTCCACTTTATCAATGCTCACCAAATCTCACTAATAATGACAAAAGATCAAGAAAACACAATATTTATTTTTTATTTTTACATACAAGAGCTCACCAACAGACAGTTCGAAACTGTCCTATAAAAGAGGAGCCCATATTAAAAATGTTAATTGTATACAATGTATCGCAAACTCATAAAAATTGGGATACATTGACTATTCAGCTCATTTGACCTGCAGCACAAAATGCTTACTTCTACTGAAAAAGATTAAAGAAACACATAGTGAAAGGATAAATTTATATAAATTGCTATACGGTGAGAAAAAATCCAATTTCGTTCTTGTCCTGATCAAGTTCAACCTATGAAACGATCAATGGTCGGGTAAATTCAACATATAATTTGTTTTCATCTGCCCTACAACTAGTATTACACGATTTCTAACTACACGTGGAGAAGAATCGAAGTTTATAAGACCCATACATGCAGCAGAATTAATTAAGCCATTAAGTAATTTATAGAACAAACATATATATATATATACAGTAATACCCCGACTTACGCTACCTCGACTTACGCGAATTCGGAGTTACGCGATTTAATTTTCTCGTCTATTCGTTTTTTGTTTGAACGCCGTGCAGTCAAGGTCAAGCGGCGGCGTTTGTTTCTGACTCCCCCCGCCCGCATTATTATTCGTTCAGTTTACAACAAGCACATACGTGTAGTGCGGAATCGGCGCGTAGGTACACATAAGTTACGATTTTGTGTTTTTTTTTGTGCGTTGTGCGACGACCTGAGATATTTACTAAGTACTATGGCATCCAAACGAAGTAGAACCGACTCTTTTGCTTTAAACAAGAAGAGAAAAACATTATCTTTGGAGTGTAAACTTAACATTATTAAATACTACGATGCAAAAATAAAAATTTGTGATTTAGCGAAGAAGTATGAACTTCCGGAATCGACAGTCAGATCAATTACGATAAGTAAAGAAAAAATTCTCGAAGCTGTGAAAAATGCTCAGTCTTTGAATTCAAGCATCATTCGTAAACGGCATGGTATTATCGCTGAAATGGAAACATTGTTAAAATTATGGTGATAATCAAGTAAGTGTGAAAAATTGTCCTATTGATCAGAACACGGTGTGCTTTCAAGCTAAACAAATTTTTGAGAAATTAAAAGAAGAAGCTGGGGAGATGGCTAAAGATGAAACGTTTAAAGCCAGTAACGGTTGGTTCAGCCGGTTCAAAAGTCGCTGTAACTGGCACAGCATTGCAGAAAGTGGAGAGGCGGCAAGTGCAGATAAAGAGGCAGCATCTCTCTATCCAGAGAAACTCAAAGCTATGATAAATGAAGATGGCTATACCAGCCAAACCTCTCTTAGTTTATCGCTCGGAAAATCCAAGAGCATTAAAAAACAAATCTAAAGCTGGTTTGCCCGTGATTTGGAAGTCGAATCGTAAAGCTTGGGTGACGGCCTCCCTTTTTGAAGACTGGTTTGGTCATCACTTCATACCTGAAGTCGAACGTTATTGCCAGTCTAAACAAATCCCGTTTAAAGTGATGCTATTAATCGACAACGCGCCAGGTCATCCTCCTGCTACTTTAACTAGTTTCGACCCACGTGTGAAAGTTGAATTTTTGCCACCAAATACAACCAGCTTGCTTCAACCGATGGACCAGGGCGTTATCAAAACATTCAAAGCTTATTACACGAGACGATCGTTTGCACATCTGCATGAAGCTATGAGACAAAACAACGAGCTCTCTGTTAAAGAATTTTGGAAACAATTCAACGTTTTAGAAGCAGTGAGAATCATTGGAGAATCTTGGAATGAAATTTCACAAAAAACTTTGAATGGCGTCTGGAAAAAACTCTGTCCATTTTTTTTCTCCACTGTGACTCAGGCGGAATTAGTGTCAGGGCCTGATGAAATTTGCAATGTGATCAAAGACGTTGTCGAACTTGGTAGACAAATAAATTTAGAAGTGGATAGTGATGATGTTCAAGAGCTGTTGGATTCACACAATGAGGAGCTTACAATTGATGAGCTCATAACAATGCGTGAACAAGAGGAAGAAATTGATAATCATGATTCTTTGGATCCAGTTCAATTAGAAGATCAAATGACAGTTGGAAACTTGACAGAAGCCCTCAGTTCGATTGAAAAAGGGTTATCGATTTTGGAAAGCATAGACTCCAATGAAGAGCGCAGTTTTGTTACAAAACATGGAATAAAAAAATTACTAGGATGCTACGAGGAGATATTACGGGAGAAGAAAAAATCATTGACTCGTCAGACGACTTTGTTACAATTTATGAAACCTTCTACATCAAAATAACTTCGGATTGTGTTTATACACTCTATTAATATAGTTTGTATATTGTAATGTCATATTATTTAGAATTAGATACTAATTATTTCCTAAATTATTGTTTTATTTAGTCTCCAGTCCCAATTAAACATACTTTGTATGTCTTTATATGCAAAATTGTACCCCGACTTACGCGAATTCGACTTACGCGGATAGCGCTCAGTCCCACCTATCGCGTAAGTCCGGGGTATTACTGTATATATATATATATATATATATATATATATATATATATATATATATATATATATATATATATATATATATATATATATATATATATATATATATAAAGTACTCACGTCTCAAACTCAAACACTGAAATCTATAAAATCTCACATTACTCTCACATGAGAATCCATGACAGTATGTGTTAAAACGAAAAATAAGAACAATTATGAACATCGGTTGGATATTTTCTATTCGTGTATTTATCATAACTTGGATTCCAGACAACCCACGCGTACTGTAAGTCGGATCTAACAATAGAAGTATACAAAACAATAACAGGCTGGTCGACCAGAAGGTATAGTCACTCGTAATATGAAATTGAAACACCCAATTCATATACTGAACTGACTTCAGTTAAACATTGACCAGATAATGTCAAGTTGGAAGCCACAACATTTTCACTGCTGGAGAAAAGAATATGATAGCATTTGTTCAAGTTCATGTATCAAGATCGGACTCTGAAACAGAATAATCGTTGAAGGATTTTATCTGCTTGGATATTTTGAGATCATCCGCATATAGATCTATATCAGTATATCTAAAACATTCGCCAATATCATAAGAAAAAAAACGGTCCAAGATATGAGCCCTCTGGTGCAACCGATGTCACAGGTGAGGAATTTGATCTGGAACCATTCACAACCACATACTGTCTGTCTTCAGTCGTTCAAATATCAAGCGAGAAGTCCCATGAGATTTGCATGCACCTCGAAATTTTCCAGTTTTGTTATGAGTAGAGCCTTTCAAAAGCCTAAGAGATGTCAGTGTATACTACACACATAGATATTCTTTCCTCGAAATTCCTTAATATTCGCTGCACGAAAGGCAGATAGTTCAACACAACAGACAGACCAGAGAAGAATCCATGCTGGCATGAAATCAGATGGTTTTTAATTTGGAAAAACAGATTTTTATTGATTATGGACTCAAACATTTCACACATATGGCATAACAGTAAAAAAGATCCATAATTTTCAACGCCAATTTCATCACCTGACTCGTGCACCGGAACAACCTGTGCCACCTTCCATCTTGAGGGCAACTTCTACTCAATTAGGCGGCGCTGATGGATGAAATACACTTTTTTTAAAATACTGGTGGTAAACCATCCGGGCCAGGACCCTTGTTGACATCTGAATTTCTAATGGCCTCTAAACACACCGATTTGCTTATATGTGTTATATTGAAATTACATGGGCTTTCAGACAACTCTACCGAGAAAGGGGTGGTCGACGGTTCAACGACATTATTGAAGTGATTCGAAAAGAGATTGGAGATCGATTAAATATTAGTAGTCACTTTATTTTGTAGATACATTTCAGCTGGCAATGATAACTATTACATCTTGAACAATGTCATTCAAGTTTTTAATGGGAACGTCTACATCACAAAGTATTGAAATTATTAGCACAAACAGAAGAAATTTGGGTTCATTTTTAGTTAATAGTACAGAAAAACAATCAATAAACGAGATGAATGGAGTATATCAAATTAGTTGTGATGGTTGTGACGCATACAATGTAGGTCCTACTGGACGAACATCAAAACCAGAATAATAAACATATTACATAATGTCCAGGTCACACTGCGCAGTCAACATATTGTATTCATAATAACAACTTCATAGATTCGAACTCAGTCTAATTGATCCAGCTGCGGATGAAAGAAAAAATCTGAATCTTCTACAACAATGGACAATTTCTCATTCGCACTATGAGAAATTGTGCGAATGGTGCACAATTATTGAAGGATTACTTATCGAAGAAAAAAAACCAATAATGAATGCTGAACTTACCTTCAGTTTGACTCCATTATTACTTTCTGGTCCTCAATTTCTTAATTTGAATCGCCTTTTTTCTCTCTCCCACCAGGTGTCTATAGCAGGTATGGATGTAAAATCATATAAATATATATTTAGAAGTGTGGGGTGCTATTTTTTAACAAGGAAATTTCCCCCTGACAAGGCCTCAATCTGCCTACTTCTTGTCAGGGGGTTGATTAGTTTCCAACTGATGAACAACCAGTTTAAGGTCCGTGTAATGTATCTATATTCCTTAATAAAACAACAACCTTACTCTAACACTATATTAATCATACTGGCCATCTGCGTTTATTACACACCTGTTCTTCAGTACAATATCATACATCACATTTTTACCCTTCAAAAAAAAGTTGGAAAATCAGTTTTAATTAAAAATTAAAATAAAATACTCTAACTCAACCTAACAAAAACAACAAATCAATTAAAAATTCTCAAAGAATTCAAAATTTCTACCTACTTATATCCTAGTCTTTCAATTGGTTTAACTGTCCTTTTTGGACGCCAATTATTTGTTTCGCCAATTGGTATGGACGTAACAGCATTGTTGTCAATGACGTCAGTGATTTCATCTTCTAAAACTTTGTCAGGGATTACAGAATGATTAAAATGAAATTTTTTAATTTGATTCAAATGACGCTTCCTAATTGTTCACTTCCGCTTGTTCAATTCAGGAATTTTCACTGAATATATATTTCTACCAATTTTTCTCTCAATTATACCCTTAATCCACTTTGATTTATTTGATGTTCTGTAATCCCGGTCTGTCACTGACTCACCGACCACTAAGTCTTAATTTCTAGTTCCTTTATAATACCATTTTTGTTCGTTTTGTTTTGTTAGGATGTGTTTTCTCAGTTTATCAGAAAAATTATTTTTATCTTAAGATGAAGGTAATAAACAATCAAACCTAGTACGCAATTTTCTTTGAAACATTACTTCTGCAGGGCTCATTTCTAAAGTAGAATGAGGAGTAGTTCTATAATCAAAAAGGAAATTATTCAAAACCAAATTTAAATTAGCAAATTTTGCATTTGATATAGCATTCTTTAAAGCATTTTTCACTGTTTTTACCGAGTTTTCGGCTGCTCCATTAGACGATGGATGAAAAGGTGGAGAGGTGATATGCTTAATGTTATTTTTTGATAAAAATTGTTGGAACTCTGTACTTGTGAAAGTTGCACCGTTATCCGTTACTACCTGTCTCGGTAAACCAAATCTTGCCAAAAGAGATATCAACATCTCTATTGTTATTTTCGAGGTAATTGAATTCAAAGGAAAAATTTCTAACCATTTTGAATAAGCATCTATTACAATTAAGAAATACTTATTCATGAACGGTCCCATAAAATCTAAATGTAACCTATCCCAGTTTCTGTTTGGAATAGGCCAAGGTCTCAACAAAGCTTTTTCCGGATTCTTTTTATTCATTAAACAATTTGTACATGATGTGCACAAATTCTCAATATTTTTATCAAGACCGGGCCACCAAAAGTAGGATCTTGCCATACTTTTACTCTTTACTATACCCATGTGCGATTTATGCAACTCTCTTAAAATCTCATTTCTCAATTTAGCTGGAGTAACTAAACGATTATTCCATATCAAACAATCGTTTTCAACACTAAGTTCATTTTTAATTCGCCAATATGGCCTCAAAATTTCAGAAATTTTATAGGGCCATTTTTTATTTAAAAATTGTTTAACCTCCGTTAATTCATCATCCTTTAGTGTGGCTTCTCTTATAATTTCGAAGTTTATTGGAAAATTGCTATTATTTGAAAAATAATTGATAAAATTCACGTCAAAATTCTCTATATTTTCTTCCGAATATTCTAAAGGCAACCTAGACAAACAATCTGCGCAGTTATCTCTCGATTTTACATACTGAATATCATATACGTAATTTGAGAGTATAACTGCCCATCTTCTCAATCTATTGGCTGAATATTGTGGTATATGTTTTGCTGGATGAAAAATTGTTGTGAGAGCTTTGTTATCTATTAATAATGTGAATTTTCTTCCATAAAGATATTGATTAAATTTAGATAAACAAAAAATTATAGCTAAACCTTCTTTTTCAATTTGACTCATCCGCTTTTCTGAGTCCGACAAAGTTCGCGAGGTAAAAGCAATGGGCCTTTCATTACCATTTGACATTACGTGAGATATTACCCCTCCGACTCCATAATCGGACGCATCTGTAAATAATTTTACCGGTAATGATGAATCATAATGAACTAAAATCGGAGCTGACGATAATAAACTTTTTATTTTATTGAAAGATTCTTGACAGTTATCTGTCCATTTCCAAACCGTTTCCGATTTTAATAGTTCATACAACGGAGACAAGATTGTGGACAATTTAGAAACGAATTGTCCATAATAATTAATCAATCCAAGAAATGCTTTCAACTGAGTAGTATTCTGTGGTATTGGTGCTTTGGCGATAGCCTCAATTTTATTTTCGGATGGATGCAATCCAAATTTGTTTATTACAAAACCTAAATAACAAATTTCGTCACAAAAAAAACTACACTTGTCTTTAGAAATTTTTAAACCTGTATTCTGTAAAATATTTAACACCTGCTCTAAATGAATGAGGTGTTCACTTTTATCTTTACCCGTTATTAAAATGTCATCTAAAAAAACAATCACTCCGTCTAGACCTTGTAAAAGGGAATCCATTATTTTTTGAAATTTTGCTGGAATACTAGCTATTCCAAATGGGGCTCGAGTATATTGGAATAACCCTTTATGCGTAGATATTGTTGTTAGTTTTTTAGAATCTTTATCGAGTAGTATTTGCTGATATGCGCTAGATAAATCAAGTTTACTAAACTGTACTCCTCCTTGTAATTTAACGAAAAGTTCATTGATGCGGGGTAATGGATATTGATCAATTTCAATATTTGGATTTAATGTAACTTTAAAGTCTCCACAAATTCGTATGGAGTTGTCTTTTTTTAATACAGGAACAATTGGTGTTCCCCAGGGAGAATAATTTACTGGTTCAATCACCCCCAACTTTAAAAGACGATTTAATTCTAACTCCACTTTTTCTTTCATCGCAAATGGTAACGGCCAGGGTCTGAAAAATTTTGGCTCCATCTTTTCGGATTTTAATTTGATCGATATGTATCCTTTATTAAATGTACCCAAAGTATCATCAAACACTGTACCAAATTTATTAATTAAGTACTGAACTTTATTCAAAGAATTACTATTTAGTTCAGAAATATTCAAGTTGAACTGAGTGAAGAAATCACGTCCCAACAACGGGGGTCCGTATGCTTGCCTTATCACAAAAATTCTGAATTTTTTACATGAGTTGTTGAAAGACATTAAACAATCAATATATCCTAAAGGAAGTATACTATCACCATTATATAACTTGAATATCTTATTCGTTTTTACAATTTCAATATGAGCTAAATTTATTTTATAAAAGTATTCCGAAATTACTGAATTACTTGCTCCTGTATCTAATATGAAAATGAAAGGTATATTATTGATTTGTATATTAACTTTAATTGCTTCAGTATTGGATTCCATATTGAATATGGAATAGTTTTCAGAAAATTTTTCAGTTTGCAAATAATTTTTCATGTTTTTGTTTTGATTTATTCCATTATTCAATCTTTTATGGTCTTTTCTCGCTTTACAAACTGAAGACAAATGACCTTTCAAACCGCAAGTGTGACCATAACATTCTCTAAATGAACACTTATCTGGTTGATGATTCCTTCTGCCACAAACTGGACAAATTGCAACTCGTTGCGAAACGTCGGATGATTGATTCCCTCTGATTGAAGATGAAAATGCTGGTTTGTTCCGTACATAATACATGTCCGTTTCCTGTTTCACTTGAGATTGATTGTAACCGTGTCCTTGAGAAACAGCTGTTTTTGCAGTTGCCACTTCTATTATCTCTTGGAATGTTTGCGATTTTTTTTCTTCCATTAGTCGATCTTGAACTTGACCTTGGTCATATCCTATAATGTATATGTCTCGAAGAACTAATTCTAACTCTTGGCATGAAAAATCACACATCGATGCTATATCGCGCAGTCTGGCGGCCCACTCCCGTGACGATTCATTTACAGTTTTTCTGGCTGTATAAAAACGGTAGCGAGCAGAAAAAATGGCGATACATGGTTTGAAATGATTATTCATTAAACTTATAAGAGTTTCATAACTTCTGCTTTCTGGTTCATCAGGTAAACACAGATTATGCACTAATTTATAAGCATCTTCACTTAATGCATTAAGCAGTATTGCTCGTTTTCGTGTGTCTGTAATTATTTCGTTCGCATAAAAATAATTCTCCATTCGCCTTTTATAAATCGTCCAATCACTATTCACTGGATCGAATTCACGTAGATGTCCAATTATTTCTGTTGCAGCCATTCTAACACACACTCTCTGCGTGGATTTAACAAGTTATTTAAATATGAAATATCTTGTTGAAAGATCCTCGTCGCCAACTGTAATGTATCTATATTCCTTAATAAAACAACAACCTTACTCTAACACTATATTAATCATACTGGCCATCTGCGTTTATTACACACCTGTTCTTCAGTACAATATCATACATCACAGTCCGATTCTCCCGAATCCTGTAAATCTGTATAAAAGGGTTCGTTGCTGACAAGGTCTCAATCTGCCTACTCCTTGTCAGGTGAATCAGTTGACGACTGATGAACAACCGATTTTACAAAGAAAATGTTACCGAATGTATACATAAATTAAAACTGCTCAATGCTAAAATAAAGTTCATCAAACTCGTGCGACTGTGGTGAATCGATGATATTCCCAATAATTCCGTTGACCTACTTATTGCCTAAATACATTATCATAAAGTATATCGTTATTCTAACTATGTAAATCTGTTCGAAATCATCAAGATTCTGAACATGCTGGGAGGCTCCGAGGATCTAACATAAAGGGTTTCATTTCGATGGCTGTACTAAATTCTCCCATTCGATTCGGTTCTATTGTTCTTACTATGTGAAGAAAATCTGTTCGAAATCTTCAAGATTCTGAAGAATATGTTAGTCGAAATAACGAGTGTTCAGCCTATCTTCTGAAAGGTGGTGAAACCCCGTAATATTAGAAAAGCAATAATTTAATAAAATTTTTGTCAAACCAAACCAAGTGTAATTTATTCAGTATATTCATCAATCTAGTTAAAAATTACGCATGTCAGCTTCTCGAAATTATTTCCTTAGACGGATATTGTAAGAAAATGGAGTCCAGTTGACATGAATTGAATAAACAAATTCTTTTTCTAGGTGGAAGTCCAATTTCCAAACACGATTCTAGTGGTGGCGAGTGTGATAGCGACGAAAAAAATCCAGATATAATTCCGCAACCAGTCGATGGTGACGACATCGGCAGCGATTACCTAAGAAAAAGACAACACATATCCACAATCGAAACGTCGCCCAGTAGAAATCTCCTACATCAAGCTGGTAATTCGACCAACACTGGGGGTGGTTACATGGGCTATTGCACCCTTCGAAACGGGATGCCATTGCATGAGTTATCGACCCAGTCGAAAATGGTAAGGTTTCAGTTTACAACGCTTTGTGATCTATTGATCTTCAACAGTAGAATAATGCTCGTTTCCAGCCCATTAATTAGCAACCCCCTACATCGATTGCTAGGGAAATGTTTGATGTTTATACTTTTGAAGTGATTCCATGGAAACAGATACAATACTGATAACTTACTTGAGTGTTTCTGATGGCTTGGGTCTTATATTGAAGGGTTAAAATTTTAATTAGAAATATATTATGTGTAAGATTAAATCTTTAATATACTACCAGGTGATAGCAAATAATATATATATATCTCAAATATTAAGAAAACTGATAACATGAAAAGGTTGGTACTTGATATTAATTCATTTCAAAATTGAAAACATGAAAAAAAAATTTTTTTTCTAGATATACCAACACTTATTGTAACCTTTTTTCCATTTATACTCATATGAGTATAAATTTTCTTATATATATATATATATATATATATATATATATATATATATATATATATATATAAATGAACACTAGAACATTCATTTAAAAAATTCAAATTAACCAAAATAGTGTTAAAGTAGAGCTAGAAATGTGAACGTGTACGATGTGATGTCTCCATTATCCTTCAAGGAAAAAATGTTAGAGAAATATTGAAATCGATGCCACACCTGATGGAAGTGCGAGACATTTGTTTCGTAAATTCAATGGACGATGAATCTACTCTGTGATAGTTCATAATTAAATGAGAGGTAATAATAAAAACTTGTCTAAAAATCACTGACTGAACAATTCTTTATTCGACTAGTTTCGCCTTTTACAGCATTATCAAGAATGCATTACAGCATTTACAGCATTATCAAGAATTCATTCTTGATAATGCTGTAAAAGGCGAAACTAGTCGAATAAAGAATTGTTCAGTCAGTGATTTTTAGACAAGTTTTTATTATTACCTCTCATTACATTTGTTTCGTTCTGCAAGGAACTTGTCAGTCGCACCACGTCGATCGAAGTGAGGTAACGATTTCAACCTCCAAGCATCTTCTTGTGACTCCTAGTGAACTATCGTAGAGTAATGAATACTCCACAATTCCATCTATAGGAATCGGTAGAAAACATCTCTCAGATTACAGACACACCAAGCATCGAAATTTCGCATATCTTGTATGCCCGTAGGTATTTTATCATTGAGTGCCATAAGCACAAAAAAATTTCATTTCCTTATATATATATATATATATATATATATATATATATATATATATATATATATATATATATATATATATATATACGGTCAGCAACCGTCTTCAAACTTCTTTCTCATTCGCTTACTCCCCGGTGAGGTCAACAGAGAAACCCTTTTACGTGAAGAGGAAGATTTAATGCCATATTGAAGTTAAGGATTATCTTGTTACAAATGGACTCTGAAACGAAGGGAATCCAGGCTGGAGCGACCTAGGAATAGGCTTGCACCCCTTCGGTTTCCTTTACTATATAATCCTGTCGTAACATTCGTACTGGGCTCATATTTTTTGCGCCAGTCGATAAAATATCTCGAATTATATTTCGCAATGGCAATGAGATGTCAGGGTGTTTGGGTATTAATGCAGACAGTCAAAAAAAAAACGGAGACGAAAATCTTTCTTCAATTTGAAATATTTCAGTAATTTATAACTGATACTTAACAATAATTTCATCAAAATAGATCGTTATGTAAATATCGAAGATTCAGCAGGCTGTTTGTAATGTAAAAATCTTAATTTTTGTCGGTGTTTCGTTGTTGATTACAACTTTATCAATGCTAAAGAATTACTGAATCTTGTAAATTACTATGGATATCAATATGTCAAACGTAAGATCTTCAAAAAATCAACTTTGCTTTTTTTGCCTTTTTACTATTCACAGGAATATTTCTGGCTCAGCATTCGCTTCGGAAGTTTATTAATCTTCTTGAGTAAACCCCCGAAAAACTCATGGTGAGCCAGGAGATACCAATGAGTGTAATATATTTTGAAAATTGAATTTTACTTAGTTGAGATTCACTACAGTTATCCAGAAAATTTATATTCAAATATTTCATTTTGATGTTGAACAATTTTCATTAATATATTATTTATTACGTTTATTGAATCAATATCGATACATAAGATGTTTTGTGTCTGTTGTTTAATTTATTGTATTTTCTAAATTTTGACGAATCAGTTGCCAAAATCGTGTTGTAATTCAAATTTTGTTTTTCAGTTATTTCATGTTCATGTAGGACTATAATTTGAGTTTTCGCATAATTTAAAGCACAAAAATATGCAAAAATCCAAATGAGGTCCCTTTACAAACATGAAATAACTAACAGGTATAAAAAATTGCTAACTTAAATAATCACTTATATCAAAGAGCTCACTTTTTTCTATACTTGTCATTCAAAGAATAAAAGTTCATGAAAATTCATAATTGAACTTTATGAATTAGTGTATCACTTATTCAATAAATTTTTGGATCTTTTGGATATTTGGATTATGTCATTGGTGCCCAAGTGAGTCACTCGGAAATAAGGATAGATTTTATCACTCTACTGACGTAAAAAGGATTTTCTTCCTTCGCAACCATTACTGATGAGTGGCAGAAGAAAGAACCTTTAGTTTGTTAGTTATGAATACAGAATCATTAGTATATTGAACATTTTCTATTCAGAAGAATTCACAAGGTCAGTGAACATAAATTAGAAGAGTTAACATTTGATTTTCAGAACTTGAGGGTTAATGTAGATTAATTTAAGTAACAATCTATATAAATTATATTAATCAGGATTAATTTATATAGATTGTTGCTTTATTTCGAGCAAAATAATATATTGAAAGTTTTTTCTCAAAGATATATTTGATCTCCTCCGTATTTTGAAATTGAGAACTTGAGTTCGTTTGTTTTTATAAGTTATATAATATTTAATAGTGTTGGCGTTTACATGATGTAAATCTATTATAACTGAATTCAAACTAAAATTCAAACACTTGAACGTTTGATTTAGACTTTATTGACAAAATAGCATGATGCGTTTCTTCGTTACAAACGACTTGTTCAGGTGCTAATAAAATACTTGCAACAAATTTGAAAAAACATTTATCAATATCACGGAAATTTTAGGATTCTATGACTCTAGGTTTTTCCGAAGATATTCCATTCTAAAATCTAATTTTTGTTACCTGAAAACGTTTAACAAGGGTGAAGTGTTCAATTTCATTCAGCAAATTTCCAGAATTTCGATTTATGTCCACTATTTCCCAAAAATCTAATTGACTATTTTTCTGTATAATATGTAATATTTTGAAATTCGTATCGAAAGTGTGGCTTTCAGTTAATAAATGGTTTGCATAATTCGAATTGATTATTTTACATGTTAAAGTAAGTTATATAATGTATTATATCAACTTCTCAGTATATTTCTAGTAATTTTTTTTATTGAAGTAATTCATTGTTATCTAGTAGCAATAGTGATATTTTTCTAGAAAAATAATACCATTTTTATCAGATAGTTGCACAACTTACTAATTTTATTTATTTTCTAATTTTCTTTTATCAACTTTCGTTCATAAAATTCGCACATTTTGAGTTTTATGTCACGTCAGTTAAGTCCAGATAGGCGATGATACAGAAAAAGTTAATTTATGATCTATGTAAAGTGTATCAACTTTTTTGATGAAAATTAGCGACCACTTTGGGGGCAATTCCATTTCTCCAATATCATCGATTGCTGAATTATTCGAAATCAAACATTCAAACTCAGTTTCCTAATTTCCCCAAAGGAACAAAAAGTAATGAAAACGAAGGATTAATTCATTTGTCAAACTTCAATAATCACTATTACCAACTGAAAATTTGGAGAGTGCACTCAATTGTCAATCAATAGAGTTATCAATAGTCAAATATTTATGAAGGGTTACCAATAGTCAATTGATAACCATTCACAAAGTTCTAATACACTCTACTTATGTTTCGAGTTACTAAGTTTAAATATTAAACCTTATCGAGTTTTTGAGCGATGATCGACTTATCTACTGAAATTAGTTTATGTACTAATTGCTCAAACCTTAACTTATAACTATAGAAACAATTTGTTTCAAGTTCAGGCGAGTGTTATCTATTATAAAATGCAGATGTGTATGAGGTAATTATGTTTCAATTCGAAACTCCCACCTGAAGAAGGTAAATACGTCGTGAAAATGTTGACGATTTCTATATTCTCTATGTAAATCACTAAACTCTGAATTTTATGTCCCAAACATATTATCAATCTATTTCAAACAGCACGAGTCTCATCAACTAAAATGATGAACCTATTCCACATTATTCTGAGGGAAAAACTCATTAGTGAAAGACACACAACGACAAATGTAATTCCTATTAGCGAACTTCTATTTTAGTACCTTCTGTTCCGCAATCTTCGCCTCCCTTTTAGCTCGAATTCGCAGCAGACAAGTAGTATATTAGAATTTTGATAATACCAGATTCGAGTGGATATTTCTTACCCGCCTCGGGAAATCCTCTAGAGAATTTCACTTATATCATAAATTATTGTTTCTCAAAACTTTGGTCTCAACTGCGGAATTGATATTTTCCCGACGACTGGATATTACAGTTAACAATAGCTCCAATGGAAACGAACAAACTTTCAACCCCGTATTGTCATGAAATAAACAAGATTTTCCACTTCTTTCCTTTTTCAGTCCGAAGTTTTAGCGATAACTCATATATGTATTCATGATGTTTGTTAAGCAGTAAAGAATGCATAGAGTTTCCCCTTATATATGTCAGTTTTTTCATTGTCTAGAATTCTCTGAAAACTACAATAATTTTGTAGAAATGGACAATGTTTTTTTATTTATGAACCCAGTATTGAAATATATATCGTTATAAATATAAACTTAAATATAAATAAAACTCAAATGCTTGGTTTTATTCTATTGACACTAAATAATTAATGTACGTTCTCATAATTTTGGATAGAAAAATTCATTTGAACTTTACTAATCAGGCATAAATTGCTTGAAACTAACAATGATATTTGCAAACCATATGAATGTGATTTTGTTTATTGGTATAAACAATTGTAACAAATGTCCAATTATAATTCAGATTACACTCTCAATAATAATAATAATAATAAAAAATGAAATTAATTAATTAATGATAAAGTAACCGACAGATTGTTGAGTTGCTTAGGTTTAGCACCGAAATTAAACTTTAAAACCAGTGCCGGAGCTTTGAATAACTGGAGAATAATAATAATAACACATTTATTCTGAGCAGATATACATCCAATTACAGAGAAAAAATAACAAATTGTACACAAATAATAAATAAGAAAGAATCAACGAAAAAAAAAAGAAAGTATAAGCGAATATATACAACGAAAGAATTAAATTTAAATAAATTGAAATAGTATTGAACAATAATTAGATGGAACAAACTAAAAATAATATATTGTCTATTACAAAGTTACATATGGTCAGCAGAAGTTGACCATATAGTAACCAAATATATTTGATTAACAAAAATTAAATTAAAATCGATTTCAAAATATATTCAATATATAGTGAACAAATGGAACAAACTAAAATTGAAAATTTATTTATAACTAAGTCATATGTAGACAACATAAGTTATCACGACATGAAAATATTTGAAAACATGAAAATATCACGACATCCCATTGCGCTGTTCTGAGTGGTATGCCAAGATCACTGATAGCCGATCAAAATAGATATCACATCGACCGCAACACCCATCATGAAGATTATATATATATATATATATATATATATATATATATATATATATATATATATATATTGTTCTTATATATATATATATATATATATATATATATATATATATATATATATATATATATATATAAGAACAAGGTTTGTCAAGCTGAAAATGGAGTTATATTGAACAATATGCAAAAATCCAAATAGATGGAAACTTAAATAATCAAACTAAAAATAATATATTGTCTATTACAATTCAATTACATATGGTCAGCAGAAGTTGACCATATAGTAACCAAATATATTTGATTAACAAAAATTAAATTAAAATCGATTTCAAAATATATTCAATATATAGTGAACAAATGGAACAAACTAAAATTGAAAATTTATTTATAACTAAGTCATATGTAGACAACATAAGTTATCACGACATGAAAATATTTGAAAACATGAAAATATCACGACATCCCATTGCGCTGTTCTGAGTGGTATGCCAAGATCACTGATAGCCGATCAAAATAGATATCACATCGACCGCAACACCCATCATGAAGATTATATATATATATATATATATATATATATATATATATATATATATATATATATATATATATATATATATATATATATATATATATATATATATATATATATATATATATATATATATATATATATATATATATATAAGAACAAGGTTTGTCAGGCTGAAATGGAGTTAAGAGTTTTCGGTATTTACCTGAGATTTACGTTGCTTGTTTATTTGTAACAGCCGTTTACATATGTTTCAAGCTAATTGGCTCTCATCAGAACGGCGTAGTTCAAGTTATTAGATGTTCACACTTTAAAGTTGATTAAAAAAAAAAACACAGAACACAACAACACAAAATTCCACGTGAGGAATCTACATCATTTTTGGTTTAAAATTGCTTTATTTTCAGACTGAATCAATGTCTACCTGCGATGAGATATTTATACCTTCTAGAAATTTTGTACCGACAATATAATAAATTAAGAACAAGGTTTTTCAGGCTGAAAATGGAGTAGATTCCTCACGTGGAATTTTGTGTTGTTGTGTTCTGTGTTTTTTCTTTTTAATCAACTTTCAAGTGTGAACATCTAATAACTTTCCATGGAATGGAATGGAAAAAACTCCATTCAGCCTGACAAACCTTGTTCTTAATTTATCATATTGTCGGTACAAAATTTCTAGAAGGTATAAATATCTCATCGCAGGTAGACATTGATTCAGTCTGAAAATAAATCTGTATGTAACAGCTCGGTCAAGATACTCAATTTTAAACCAAAAATGATGTAGATTCCTCACGTGGAATTTTGTGTTGTTGTGTTCTGTGTTTTTTCTTTTTAATCAACTTTCAAGTGTGAACATCTAATAACTTGAACTACGCCGTTCTGATGAGAGCCAATTAGCTTGAAACATATGTAAACGGCTGTTACAAATAAACAAGCAACGTAAATCTCAGGTAAATACCGAAAACTATATATATATATATATATATATATATATATATATATATATATATATATATATATATATATATATATATATATATATATATATATATATATATATATATATATATATATAT
Source organism: Henosepilachna vigintioctopunctata (assembly GCA_030704895.1). Classification (NCBI taxonomy): domain Eukaryota; kingdom Metazoa; phylum Arthropoda; class Insecta; order Coleoptera; family Coccinellidae; genus Henosepilachna; species Henosepilachna vigintioctopunctata. The sequence continues at coordinate 6,591,750 of JARQZJ010000033.1, read as the reverse complement.
AGTTCACTGTTTAATTGGGATTTTAGTCCAGGACAGGCAAATAAGTTACCTCTTTAGTAGTTTTCAAGCTTTCGAAAATGTTTATTTTCTTCTTCAGGATAAAATTGTACAATATTAGCAATTTATGTAACAAGGCACTATCGAATATTTTTCTTACAGTTACTGTGAAGTTGGTCCGAAGCTACATTTGTTTTTCGAAATTTAAAAATAAGTATTCCCAAATGCATTGGTTTCGAATATTATTGCATTTCACGTGTATAGTGGTTTTAGGAAGCAACGACACTGAATGAATTTCTCAATTCACCTTTTCCAATCCACCAAGTGGATTGTTTCCAGAAGTGTTTTTCAGGCGCCCCGCGCATTTTTTAAATTACGTAATATTGGCCGAAGTTTTATCATTAACGAAAAGAGAATGAATTCATTTAGTGTATTGGGACTGGAGTTTTTGGTATATAAGATATCAGAATAACAGCCATCAATCAGAAAAATCAATCAGATTTATTATGAAACTTAGAAAAAAACAAATATTTTCAGAAAATAGAGATATTTTTTGGACTTTAATATTTTTAATAAACTGCAAAAGTACATGAATTTGTCGTGAATAGTCCACAAACATTCAAGGAATGATTCATAATCCTCATACATTTGTATGGATACAAAATTATCATAATTAATTTGTCAATAATGTTTTACAACTTTGTTGTGTACATACATTCATCTATAAAGTTTTTATCAATTTCATATACATTATCATACAAAAATTATAACTTTTTGTCAGCAATTCATCACAAAATATCAAAATACATAGCCGCACCGGACTGGTGCGGCAGAACTCGGGTTCGAGCCCCGCTGAAGGCATGGGTATTTGTGTTTGTATATGATTGAATTAATTTAAATAATGATATCCGCTGGATAATTTACATTGAGAACAAGCCCAATAGCCGTTCGGAACCGGCGTTAAACTGTAGATCCACTGAGTTAGAGAAAAATAATTTTTGTATGTGAGTATATTATGACATACAATTTCGAAAATATAGAAAAACATAATGCTCTGAAGCATTGTTAATGCAGCAAGTTTCCAGTCGAAATACTGTCACAGATTTCTAACCGAAATGCTTGGACAAACATGTGAATCGAAGGTTGACTTCAATTAGTAACTTTGTTGGTACTAGCGCATTCGCCAAAATGCACATAAAGACAGATTGAAAATTGAAATGTAGAATGCCTTAAATTAAATATGTATATCCAACTGTCATTATAATTCAGTTCTCACTGTTATTGAAACTTTATAAACTGGAACATTATATCTAGCAAAACTATATCATCTATTGCGGTCGCAAATATAATATATGAGTAAATTCAATGGACGATGAATCTACTCTGTGATAGTTCATAATTAAATGAGAGGTAATAATAAAAACTTGTCTAAAAGTATAATTTATATATATACTCATTTAATATATGAGTATTTTTGTAAAAATGTAATCATTCATTTTTGTTGGCTGTGTTTCATTCACTGTGTTGGCGAAACAATATTTTTATTGAATGACACGGAGGTTTCGCTGATCTATTGGTGAAACATTATGTTAAAAACTATAAAATTAAAAATTAACAAACTTGACTTAAGTTTTCTATAGATTTTAGTTTACTTAAGCAGACTTAAGTTGACTATATTCAGTGAAACTTAAGTCAAGTGCCTTAATTTCTAATTGTATAATATTTTTATGTTCAATTGAATTACTGAAAATCAAAAAAGTACTTAGTTTTATTCAAATTATAACTTTTCATAAAGTTTCAGAATTACGAATTATACCTAATATCTAAAAGAAGATTGTGCTATTTCGGAAAATCACAGAAGTGGTTGGGTTTTTTAAGGGTTTAAATACTGAAGAATATGTACTCTAAATCTTGTATATCGAATTTTACTTTCTACTTTACTCAGGTTTTCCAATTGAGTTATTGTTACGTTAATAGTTGTTTACGGTACTCGAATTTTAAAAATATATTCAATTCTAGTTATTTCTCCATTCGTGCTTTTTTTCCTATTTTTTTCATCTAATGAATAAACATAAATTACAGAAATGTTTACAGTAGTAAATTTCGAACGGAGGCACCAAATTGGATAATTCTTTTTTTGTCAAGACCAGATTTCAATCAAAAGAAGAGAAGATCTTTTTATTAAAATTAGATTTTCTTAAATTTCATGTCATGAACTTATGTCATAGCGCTCAGTCTATAAGAAAATGAAAAGAGTAATAATGTCAATCAACTAGGATGCTTCTTTTGCAACTTTAGTATCCGTGTTTCGAGTGTTTCAAGGTTTACCATTTTATTTATAAAAGGATGCCATCTGTGAGGCGTCAAAATATAGGTCGTCGTACGCGTAATGCCAGACGAGTTCGTAATAATCGAGACAATGAAAGCGAAGAACAGCGAAAACAGCGTTTGGAAGCAAACAGAATAAGAATTTCTCAAACGAGAACTACCATGACTGTTGAAGAATCCACAACCATCAACGAACATTAAATTACGCCGACAATAAATCGGTGAATTTCGGAGCAAAAAACACGATTCGTCGTTATTACAATACTTTGAGATTTCAACTCAAACCGCAAGGATCATGTTGTTTGAATGTAGTGGTCGAATCGCCACAATTGACGACACCACCTCAACCACTGAATTCATTAGTTTCAGAGCAATAACCTACATCAAAGCATTTCTTGGTGAATATTCAAAATTACAACAGTATGTTGCAAATGAAATAATTTAATGCAATTATAAATGAAGAAAGCGTATTCAATACAACTTTTAAGGTATTTTTTCAATTCTGTGAATCACATATTGAGCCCAGAATACACAAAATTCTGTTGAGGCTCATAAACGAGAATTTTTCTAAAATTTATCAGTAAAAAATTAATCGCTGGAATGAATATACGCACATAACTTCCGAACTAGCTTTCTGCACGAAATTGGAGAACCTTTCCTTTTTGTGTTTGTTATTGTCAGGCCAAGGTTCGTGTGAAAAGAAATTTTCAAAATCTTCGAATTTGTGAAATGAGTGGTATGAGTGAGATAGAAGATGTCACAAGTCTCCAATATATTGACAAAACTTTGGAAGATTAACGTCAGTTCTTTTGGTAGTTGGTAACAATATTAATGTTATATTGAAATTATAATTGTTTTGAAATTTATACGATGCTAAATGAAAACGATTCGTGTATGAACTATAAAAAAGTAAGTACACGATTCCTGGAAAAAAATATCTGCTGGGGAAATAAATACGCAATTAAATATAAAAATTAGCAATATAAGCCTTCACACGAAATGAAATATTTTGGAGTAATGTCAGATGGAACTTTAAGTTTCAAAAACCATGCTAAATACATAATTTTCAAAAACGTGCTCTTTAGGTTGAGTTCGAAATTCATTGGGAATATAACCAGTCATTCCTCATGCAGTTATTGCTCTGCATTCAAAGTTCTGTTCGACAATTTTGTTTAATATTCAGAAAATAATGAGAAATTGACATATTCAGAAAAAAGTGTTGTTATTATAAAAAATATAACTTGATGATTGATGAGGCCGATACTTGGAGAAAATTAATAGCCATAATGAAAACAATATTTAGAATTTTCTCATAATTTTAATATAAATATGCATGACGACGTTTCGAAGTACTACTTCTTTATCAAATGCTGGATTAATACTGTGGCTGGATTAATACAGTATTAATCCAGCATTTGATAAAGAAGTAGTACTTCGAAACGTCGTCATGCACATTTATATTAAAATTATGAGAAAATTCTAAATATTGTTTTCATTATAAAAATATAACTTTTTATATTTTTAATGTAGATCATATATTGAATAGATTTTTCCGTTACTTTGTGATAATGACATTATATAGAAAAATACACTTTGTTTTTATCACTTTATTTATAATAGTGCGACTACAGTTTCATAGTATTACTACATTTCGGAACACTCAAAAATGGGTGCTTGAAAATGTATTTTTGTACTATTTTGCAGTATTTTGATAATACTACAAAACTGCAGTGGCAATATAATAATTATAGTGGTAAAAAACAAATTGTCTTTTTTTTTTCTATGCAATATATAAAAATTACTTTATAACACTTTATTTAGCTATAAGGTATTGATAACAAATAAGGTTATTTCATTCACTCAGTACTCAATCTCAATCAAAACATTTCGTAAAAATATATGTTGCTAACAATCTTTTGAATTTTCTATAATCATCATAATATTTCAAATTTGTTGGCAAGTCATTGTATAGACGGACCCCTCTGCTGAAGGTGGACTTGTTCATAAATAATTTCTCTACACGAAAATTATTTCGACGTCTCATATCGTAATCATGAATCTCATTTCCGAATTGTGTATTCTCAATCAAGTAATCAGGCAACATATTATTTCTCAATTTATAATCTGAGTTCTGAATGCAATTCTCTGATGGACACTCATTAATGTAAACACCTTTAGCATTTGGTTTACAGGTGTTCTTTTCTTACATTTTAAAACTATTCCCTTACCTCTATTCTGTATATTTTGTAACTTTTCAATATGACCTTTTTCTAAGTTGAACAGGATCGAAGAACAATATTCAACATGAGGAAGCACCAACGATCTCAACAACAGTAATGCTGTATTCATATCAATCCTATATCTTATTATAGCAAAAACATTTACCTTTCTGGACATTTTGCTAGCAATGTTATTCACATGACTGTGAAATCTTAAATTTTCATATATTATCAAACCCAGATATTTAATTTCACCAACTCGTTCGATGTTCTGACATTCTATTTTTACAAATGAACCCATTTAAATTGTGATTAGAGAACTTAGTCCTACTACGTATTAACATAAATTTCGATTTTTTAATATTAACTTTGAGATTATCATCACACAATCAAAAGAAAAGCCTATCCAAATCATCATTGATTAATTTAAACATACGATCTATATTATCTCCAGAAATAAAAATCATTGTATCATCAGCAAATAACGATATTTCACAATTCAACACATTTTTCAAAATATCATTTATATACAACAAAAACAGCAATGGTCCCCAACACCGTGCCCTGTGGAACTACCTGATCATTTATTCTGCTCGAGGATAAGAAATTTCCAAATTTAATTTTTGATCTCTACCGTTTAAATACGATTCAAAACATTATCCCAAGTACATTTCCCGTAAGTCCCATCTTTTCTAGATTTTTTGATAATAATTTTCTATCAACAGTTTCAAATGCCCTTGGAAAGTCAAGAAATACCACCAAAATCATTTTACCTCGGTCAATATCCTTCATCCAGTAATCACAATTATTCAAAATGGAACTTTCACAGGAGTGGGACTCACGAAACCCCGATTGTCCACTATTCAGAATATTATGTTTACTACAAAATTTCAACAACTGTTTTTTTACTGAGATTTCAAGAACTTTTTCAAAATATCAATAATATTGTATCAAAATTAATCTCATGATAATATGTATGAAGATAAAAATAGCAATTGCTAAATAAAGGCCGAAAAAGGCACGCCAAGTTCGATCAAATGTACAGGTTTTACTCACTGCTTTCTTCGATTACAATGATGTGGTGCACCATGAGTTCTTGCCAACAGGTCTTACAGTTAAAAAGGAAAATTACAAGAAAGTTATCGAACGCTTACGTGAAGCAATACGGCTCCGTTATCATTCCCCAACCACCGTATTTACCAGATTTGGCTCCCTTCGACTTTTTCCTATTTCCAAAACAGAAGAGACCAATGAAAGAGAAGCGTTTTGCCACAATTGATGAGATAAAGTCGAAATGAAAGAACGAGCTGATTGCCATACCGAAAAGCGAATTTCAGAAATGCTTAGGGGATTGGAAGAAACGCTGGCATAAGTGCATTATATCTGAGGGCGATTACTTCTAAGGGGGCAAAATAGATATCGATGAATAAATTGATACTTTTAGAAACAATTCCAAATTCAGCTTTTTTTTGGACAAACCTCATACACCAAACGTGTTAAATTACTGAAAATGTTGAATTTCTTGGATCAATTGATGTCCCTAGAGCTCCACACGAGATTAATATAAAGACATGGAAAGTGTGGCATAAATAGTAGAACATGTCTTTCAGGATTTTCAAAAATATTCACGAAAAAAAACATGATCCAACAAAGTCCGCCGGATCAGCAATCTCGAATAATTATATTCAAATTCACATTTAATGATACACAGAATTGGTGTAAATTATCAAAAGTTAATCAACAACATTCTGTCAAAAATCATCAAAATAATCCTTCAAAAGTAGATTTATTATACTCATTTTCGTTTCAGCACCCTGGTCCTCTGATGGGGCCCTATCCCCAGTGTACCCTACCTAGACAATCACCGCAAGCACAGTGGCAATACGGACCTGTTGGACACCTTCCCCCTGGTATCTACCCAATGCCCTACCGAGGTCCCCATCCAGCGCAGCAGAGACAAAGACCGACCCCCAGAGAACCGCCTATACCTCTGCAGCCACTTGCACAACCCTGCGAAGAAGAGCCTTCTGTTGAGACCCCACTAATGGTCAATAAACGCGAAAGCACCGTTTGACAAGCGAATCTTTTGCAAACGATGCTCAAGTAAAAAAATCCGTTTTTTCTGACGCGACACTTCAGGGTCATTTTTTATTGTAATATCTTGAAATTCTTGACTAATTAGCTGTCTTTGTATATATACTGTTAGGATAATAATTTTAATTTTATTAAAAGGTATTAAGTGTGAAAATCTACCTACGAATGAATTTAATGACTAAGGTAAGTTAATGACGAGGATACCATAATAAAAATATTTATTAACATAATAAAACAATATTGATAGGAATTTTCATAGTGATTGATTTCATAGAATTTTCAAGTAACGCTTCGAAAATAAGAACAAGTAGATTTCTCTCTGTTATTTCATTTTACATGAAATTATATTTTTATTTACCAGTGTCTAAGTTTCAAAATAGTTTCTCTATATGAACATTATTCATGTTCATTTCTTATCTTTCTATCTGATATGTATTACATAGATTTCTTTTGCGAATTGCTATTGGTATTGTTCCTTATTATAAACATATGAACAGGTAACAACTACTTCTAATAATTAAGATTTGCAAATCGAACAATGCACGAACACCATTATTTCAAAAATCGTAATAATGGTTATATCTTCATATTATTGAAATTTTTTCATCGCTTTGTTTAAGAATTTCAACAGGTTGTCCTTATTAGTAGACGACGATGTGTTGTAATAATATTCCTTTTAAGAAAAAACGCCAATGTGTTCGAAAAAAAGGAAAAAATTATGACCATAAAACAAATAGTGAAAATTCAACATAAATAAATTTAACAAACAATGGGACTCATCAGATTCAAAGATCAGTTCATAATCAGAAGCAGTTCAAAATTAATGTGAAAAAATACATCAACAGATGTGACGAGTTTTTTAAATTCTTTTAACGAACTTGTGTATTGCTGAGCATTCGTGTTTATTTGTGTGTCCCTTGGTCTCTATTTCCTTCTGCATCAGAGTTTTTGCTTTCAAATGCTGATGATTGTTGTGTGGACCCGGATTGGGTGTTTTGTTGAATGTTACTTTAGTTGTCAGTTGATGCTAACACCATATTACATAAGTTTCTAGAATTTGAGAGGTTTGTTCACACACAAACTTCAGTTTAGGTTAAAGTTTAGGTGACAAACAATGTAATAGTAAATAGTTGAAAAATTTTTAAGAAAATTATATTCCCAGATCTAGGTTAGGTTAAGATATAAATTTTGATTACATACTCTTGTTACTTGTGACAAGGGTGTTTTGTGTTATGTTTTCTTATATAATTTTATTAACTGTTATATATTTTTGAATAAATTATATATATATATATATATATATATATATATATATATATATATATATATATATATATATATATATATATATATATATATATAATATATCCACACAAATTTTCTCAACGCTAACTCAACCAATCACTTTCGTTAGGGAATATTAGTACTCTCAACGTTTAGTCACTAGAAAGCGATCTGCAAAGCTCAAGAGAGTTTAGGTCCTTTCTGCGATAGAGGGAGCTCAAGTGATTAAGTGATTAGTTCACGAATGAATGTTCTCCTCATTCTGAAGATGATACCTGAGTGCGTTTGGAACGATAGAAGCGCTTTTTTTCGTTTCAAACCATTGTTTGGATATATATCGCTGAGAATTCCTAATAAGAATGAAACAATTGTATGGTATTGCCATTTAACAAGTTCGATGATTCTTCGGAACGCACTCAATATTGTCTAAAGTGATAGATTGTATTTTCATTGACAAAGGATCTCTGAGATTTCATTTGAAATATTTCAATATTTTGATTAAGAGTATCAGCAGTGAAAATATATATATATATATATATATATATATATATATATATATATATATATATATATATATACACGTTAACTATATCAAAAAATTGGTTCATATAAAAGTAAGAACTATGTGAAAAATGAAAATGATAGTAAGAATTGTAAATAATTGCAGACTTCGTCAATATTCTGTGATAATTTATCATTATTAAGAACGAAACACTTTATTTTCAATGATGGAGATTGAATTCTCGCTTAACTCTTGATGAAACATAATTAAATATTAAATAAAATTAAACTCTTGGCTTAATGTTTCACGATTTTATTTAAAAATATGAATTTGTCAACATGAGTCTTGAAAATGAGCTCACGCTCGAAACATGTTGACAAATTCATATTGTTAAATATAATCGTGAAACATTAAGCCAAGAGTTCAATTTAATTTAATACTTTATTTATACTTGGCCTATTGTCGCAAAATAGAAATATATCTGTCACGTTAACGATATTATATCTGAATGCAAGTGCTTTTTGCGTTCTCTTCAATACTTAAATGAATATTCAGAAAAAAACGGGTTTTTTTGCTTTCCTTCATTACATCTCCAGCTTAAGCTTGTAATTTCTTGCTGTCTTGTAAAATGTAGCTTGTAAACTCGACCAGATTATCTATCGTAAAACACTTATTCAATCTGTTGTAAGAAGCATGTTTGCTGTTCCTATTCGATGATTTACATCTTTCATTCCACCAAGAAACTCTTCGATTTCGTACTTGATTCGGTAGCACAAGTTATATTGGTTTTGATAAAGGTAGCATATTCGTTCCAATCGGCAGAGCAGAACTCAAATTCCTCCACTTTATGGTTGTGCGTAAGAAATATTCCACCAAACACTGATTTTCAAATGTAGGTGTTCGCTACCTTATAAGACATCGAAGGGTTCCCAACTCGGTAGATGTTCTATTGTAAAATCGCACATCATGATGTCTATTGCAGATAATTCTCCTGTGATTGGAGGATTGAATCTTGTTCCTGCACCATTATTTAATAGAATTGAATGATTATTGGGTATGGAAGACTCCAAGTGTTCACCTTCCCGATCTGTTGTAGTTCAACCCCAAATGATATTATGTACATTGAAGTCGCCAAATGTAATATAAGATTTTTTGTTACTCATCATTTTTTGTTAGTCCTCAGACGAGCATTGTTGACTGTTTGGTATATACAAATTAAATTCAGAGTTTCTTCTCGTAGTATTTGTTTAAAACAAAGACAGTTTCTAATCTTGTCGAGTTTTCAATAGTTGTTTTTTCGACGAAATCCTTGACATTATATGGCTACTTCACCAGTAACACGAGTTAATATTCTTTTTTTATAAAAGCATTGATATCATTCGATAGTAAAGTAGTAGTCACTCATTGACATTTGTCTCTTGAAGACATAATATATCAAGGGATAGATTGTTCATATTAATTTGTAATTGTCCATGTTGGGTTTTGAACCCATTGATATTCCATTGAAGAATGAAATGAACTAATAGGTGGGGTTGTAGTCTGACATATTATTCACTCTCTGATTTTGAAGTATGTTGTGGATATTTAGTAGTGTTCTCATTTTCTTTTGTATTCTTGTAGTTCGATTTTTAAGGCTCCTTTATGTACAAGGAGGATATATTAATGAAAACATATTCAGGAATACAGGTATGTCATTGGTGTACTCTTTAGCTATACCAGCTAGGTCACTGAACCCAAAACTAAAAATATGATTGAAATTAAAAACAAGCTGAGTGGCCCTGTCTTGTGGGTACTATTAAATAGGTTCTATTAAATCCTCGAAACTTGTTGTTTCTTTAGAGACTTCATTTTTCGTATGTTTGTTATTTGAAAATCTACTTGATAGATAATCTGTTCTGGTGTATTGGATGTAACTGGTGTGGTTAGTCAAAATTTTTTGCATCTTTCAGAGTTGTGGGATACTTCCTTATATTGTTTAATACCCAATGTCAGTTCTGCAAATACTTCATTTGAGGAGTGCACCGATCGGTGATGTTATGTCCGTTATTTCTTCTATTACGTGTTGATTTGGTGTCACGATATGGTTCTCCTCAGCAATATTTATGTTCGATTGGTTTAGATTGGTACAGTTTTCAACAATATGTCCAGGTTTATTGCAAGTGAAGCATGGAACAGCATCAAAACTTTAAAAAAATACGTTGCTATATATATAATATCTTATCTTCGTGAATAATATCTATAAAATTGGGAAGTTCGCTATCTTCGTTAGGAAACACATATAGTTGACGACGAAAGCTAAGGATATGTGATAATTCGTCTTCTTGCATACCTGCTCTTCAAAAATTCATGGGGAAGTGAGTTTATATCAAATTGTTTGTATTTGCGTTTCAAATATATCTTGTGGAATACATCAATTGAAAACAACAAATTGAAATTAACACACTTGGCTTAAGTTCCACTAAATATATTGAAAACTCTTCATATGTTTCGGGTGGTTAACCCATTATCAAGAGTATACAATGTTACTATTGACTTACATTCAATTCAATTCAATTAACTATCAGTAACATTGTATACTCCTGATAATGGGTTAACCATCCGAAATATATGTAGAGTATTTAATATATTTAGTGAAACTTAAGCCAAATATTTTAATTTTAATTTATTGTTTTTAACATAATGTTTCACTAAGAGATAAGCAAAACCTACGTGTCATTTACATAAATTGACATTGGACAGTATAATGCGTTCTGCGAGTGTTACTAATGTTCTTTTTCCTACTTCATTGCCTTGGACTTGTAATGTATAGTTTGCTGTTATTGTTAAATCATTGATTTTGGATATAACTATGTTTTTCGACTCGACCATATCTGCTATAGCTCGCACATAGTAAACTTCATTTAACGTATTTAAATGATTTTGTATAAGTGTTGGTTTTTTTTTGGAAATTGAAAATTATTTTATGCTTGTGGAAATTTTCTACTTCTATCCGAAATTGATGCACCCCTGTACTCACAAGTGGACACTTTGATGTAGAATGACTCATCAGTTGAATGAGGTGATTGTAACAGGTGTTGTCGGAAAAAATTATTGCATTTATCATCTAGAGGTAACACAGATGTTGTAAGGCTATCAAACTTTTCAGTTGTTTGTTTTGATGATGAGAGCTAAATAGAAGAGTTGGTTACCATTCGATACTATTTTCCTAGGAGACTGAAGCATAGTTCTTATAATCAATCGCTCAATTTTTATAGAGTATGAGTATATTATTATTACGAAAAATATGTTCCTACCTAATTATCGATTCAAAATGTGAGAAATATGTTCGCTCATACTGGAACAAAAGTTGTTCGTTGGTGTTTTTCTATTTCAAGCTTTTGTGTTAATTTACGGACAGTTTCTACAAACTTTGTGGGACTTGAAAATCTGAACTTGAGGTGTACACGGATTCATTGTTTGTGTCTAGAAGTTCTCTAATATCTTCAGAACGGAACGGAATTATCCTCTTATATTCGTGGTAAGTTTATGTTTGTTTTCGAAATGTTATTAATTTTACAAATTCTTGATTCTCGTTTCTCATTTTCATTTGCAGCTCGCCACTTTTAATTATCGAAATTACAGTGATATAATTATTAGTCTCACGCATTGCAGTATCGGTTCTACCTTGTATAATAATCTTATATTTATTGATTTTGGAACAGATAGCTTTCTTTTTTTTCTCTCTAAGAATTTTCCGTAGAATCCGTGTTTCATATTCATACAATCAGTCCTTGAAAAGATATTTGATGGATAATGTACCTTAACAGAATACAAGACCAAAAAGTAGTAATAAAAATATGACATAAAACATAAGAACAGTGTTGATTCTGAAATGATTAAATTTACTGTATTTCTACTGTGTATAGCATGTTATCATTACTCTCCTTTATCTAGAGAAATTATGAATAATAATTGAAGATACCTATATACTGCATTAAGTGGAAAATCACCCTTATAAACCTATAAGGGTATACTATAAGTTATTTGGATACCTTAATTCAGTGGTTTCCAACCTTTTTGTACCTGCGCCCCCCTTCAAAAAAAATTGTTGCGCTGCATAAGTTTCTAATTTTCTTTTTCACCTTTCTAATTTCATAAAAACTCAACTGATATTATAATTTACTTAATGAGCTACAAAATAATATACAATATTATGTAAAAATACACATAAAAATATAAATATTTAATAGTGTTGGCGTTTACTTGATGTAAATCCATTATAATTGAATATAACTTAAATTCAAACACTTGAACTTATGATTTACACTTTATTGACTACATAGCATGACGCGTTTCGTCGTTACAAACGACTTCTTCAGATATTCTTCTTATTATTCTGTAAGCATCTGAAGAAGTCGTTTGTAACGACGAAACGCGTCATGCTTTGTAGTAAATAAAGTGTAAATCATAAGTTCAAGTGTTTGAATTTAAGTTATAGTCAAAAATATAAATATTTATTATAAGAAATAATAATTTTAAATGTAATAAAAACAAATCTTACAAAAATACGAAAAATATATATATATATAATTAATACAACATTATAAAAACTTAAGGCGACGGTTGAGCTTGTTTTTCAGCACAAATTTTTTCAAACCGTGGATCATCGAAAAAATCGCGATTCTCAGTTTTTTTCAATCACTAAGCGATATCGATACTTTGTTTTTAAGACAGGTACTGTAGAAAAACTAGATTCACATAGGTAAGATGTTAGAAATGGTAATAATATATCAAAAGCTTTGTTTGTCAAAGTAGGAAAATTGTCTTTTACTTGTAGCCGAAACGTAACAATAATATTTTTGTCTTGAAACATCTGCTTTAATGTGCTATCACTAGATCAATGTGCTATCACTAAGTCAATTATCATTTCCTTCTCTGCTACTGTAAGGCCAAAATCATCATATTTTTTAATCACAAACGGGTTTCTAATCTATTCATGTTTGAACATGTCAAGATCTTTAAAGTACAACGAGAATTGCTTACATAGACTGGTCAAATGATTATTAATAAGAACTTTACTTTCTTCTATTTCACCAGCAAGACAGGTAGTTTTAAAAGTGGGAAACATGTCAAGGTTATTATTTTTCAAACTTATTATATTATCCACAGTTCCAATTTTTTCATAAAGGCAGTAATCTTGTCTTTCTGCGTAAAAGCATAAATTTGAGGCCCATGCATTGATATATATTTAAAGTACTGAGTCTGAAAAATATCAACTAAATACGAAAGTTTTACAAGGAATTAGAAACAGCTGCATGTTCCCCTTGCAACAGTCTCGTGCCCCACAGGTTGGAAACCACTGGTTGTTATTAATACAACTGGATTTATAACAAAAATGGATGAATTTACAAAATAGATCATTGTGGATATCTCAAAAATTGAGGATACACTAGGCAATTTTTTCGCCATTTTGGCAGTAATATAAATATACAACTTTTTATAAATATACAAAATTTTTACCTTGTATTAAATCAGTTGTTAAAACCTGAAACCATAATATGTCTAGTAAATAAAAATTTTTGAGAAATTTGGTCATAAGTTTGAATTTTACTTTTATACTTTCGATATTTGTTCCACAGTTAAGTGCTGTCAATTCACATTATTCAAAAACGGCACAATGAGCCGATTGATTAATAAAAATGTAATTATATTTCCAGTATATTTTTTGGAAATTTTGTCCATAAACATGAAAAACAAAGTTTCTTGTTCTCGTAATGATAAATCGTAATTCCATCGACGCGACGGATGGAATCAAGACGTCTGTTGTACTGCATGCAATATTCAAACCCCTTCAATTATCTATCAATTTTCGGATGAAACTTCAACCATTGAGAGGCTTCTATTCATTCAACAGGTTATCAATTAATTCCAAACATATCATCAATTCATAATATTGTTCTATTCCCGACATCAATTATTGAGTTTATGTTAGGCTTTGATTCGATAACAAAAGACATAATTGTTATGATAGGTTAGGGAAAAAGGAATCCATTATTTTCACGAAAAATAAATAACTATATTAAACATGTTTCTGATTGTCCGATTTGGGTTGAATATGCACAGTTTCGTTGTATAATTTATTGCCATTTTAATAGTTGTTAAAAGTATACAGAAGAAGAAGAAAGAAGAGACTGGTATTAGGACATTGAATTTTTTTCAACATGAATCTATTATTGCCAGATATTTTATTGTTGATTAAACCATTCCAGACGCTATTGAATTGAAAATAAATTTTTTTTCAAAATATTTCAAAATAACTGGAATACTTATATCATGTTATTTATGTATCTAGAAACCTAAAATCAATTTGCCAAACAATAATTCGATAGTTAAACTTTCAGCCAGATCAATTTGAAAATGAAAAATGGATGTGGTATCATTCAGCTTGGTCTAGGAATGGTCGAATAAATTACAGAGACAGAATTAAAATCTATTAAATTAATGTGTGGAGTAATATAATATCAAAATAATTATTCATTGTTGTATAAAATTAAGGTAATGATCAATCTCAAGTATGAAAATAAGCAGAAATTATATTTTTTAATACATAATTGTATCACAAAAACGGAGGCTACTTGATAATAATCATATCATCATCACTGCTGTCATTTTCATTATCATCGTCGTCTTCTGGATTGTTATAGTCTTTTAATAAGTTATTATCTGTAATAGAATGTATGATTGTCTGTATTCTTCCAACATGTCCAATCACTTTTCACTTTTAAATCGGTCTGGCTCAAAGTTTAACAATCGAATTATTGTATGGCAAATTAAATTTAGGTTTTTAGGTACTTAAATAACATATGAAAATTTCAGCTATTATGAAATATTTTGGAAAAAATTTTTTTTTCAATTCAAACTTAGCGTCTGTCATGGTTTAATCAACAATAAAAATATCTGGCAATAATATATTCATTTTGCAAAAAGTTTAATAAAAATAATTAAAAAAACAAAACTTCTCAAAATGGTTTGAAAAATCGATATTTTACTTGTACAGCTAGGATGAACACTGATGAACGCAACCACTAGCTCCAGGCAGATCGCACGTATGACGTCCGGCAGAATGCGAGAAATAGCACATCTAAAATCTGGCCTATCGGAAATTCTCTCAAAAATGTTGCTAGCTCTTAGACTAACAGTTGAACCTTCTTGGTCATAATCCTGGTTTGGCCACCGTTTTAACTGCTTCATCTCCCTTCGACCGCGATCGTTTTCGCACACTTTGTGAACCGTTTCTCATCCCCACGCAATATCCGTTTAAGAAATGGTTCGATTTCATTCCACTTGTTCAAGGCGTCGCAGACAAAAATTCAATTCATCATGTTTTCTGGTGTTAATTAATGTGACTTCCAATCATCGACCTCTTTTTGAATCCAAGTTCTTGAAAATGTTTGTTTTAAAACAGTTTTTTGGTTGATCTTTAGCTTCTGGACGATGCTACGTCTACTAACATGACGGTCAATTTGGATTATTTCTGTGATTTCATCGACATTTTCAAAGACAGGCCTACCTGTGATAGGTGCATCTTCCACATCAAAATGTCTGAACGGAATCTACGAAACGAAAATTATGCACTTAATTAGCGGTATCCGCACCATGAACACAATTCACAATTTCAGCCGCCTGGCTTGCATTTTCTCCTTTATCAAATAAACTGTAAAATGTACTGATTCTTCTCTTTGTTGACTTCCATTTTTAACACCGAGTAACTCACAACTGATTGCACCAAACAAAAAACCATAAAAAAATTTTTTGTGAAATGTCACCTTGATCTTAAGCTTAAATTTGAAATTGTGTGATCGATACTTTACGAAATATCGATTACTACACCCATCTACCTAATTTAAATCAACAAATTAAAATTTAGATAAATATAAAAAAAACTGCATTTTTCTTCTAGTGAATCTCCATTTTCTTTGAGTATTTGGCACGTTCGCTAGATGTAGATCAATCTGGTTGAAGCATTTGATAATACCTACCTATAATTTTCATTTCATATTTCCCACTTAGATCTGCGTCATTTGTAATGATAAAAATTCGGTGGATTTATTTTGCGTCAAAAATTAGACTCTATTTTTAGAATGTTGATACTACAGAATATGAGCGTTTCATTTCCACTAATCCGCCATGTAATAGAATAATATAATCATGTGACAGAAATTGTTTTCATAAGCAGTTTATGATATTTAGATGCAGTATAATTGAAGAGTCAGTTGACTAATAAAATAAAGAACTAAAGTCATTAAATGCTTGACAAAAATTTATATTGATAAATCTGACGATTTGCAAATCTTGATTGATGAAATATAACTTCAAAAAAATTCAATTCCGCTATTGTTGGTGAGTAATACTTAGTACACAGTATGTTTTCTATAGTAGGTATCTATAAAAAGATTATATTCTTCAAAGTGTTATATATTTAAAGATAATTCTTTTTTATATCACAAGTGTTTTGATATGTCTTAACAGCTTGAAGAAACGATATCAAAAACTAGATAGAGGGAAGTGGAAGGTGCTATAATAGCTGATCGTTAAAGTAAACTAGTTATGGAGATAATAAAAACTCCATTATGTACAGAAACAAAAATTAATGTTCGTTTTAAGAGCAATGTTTGCAAAATTACCTATCAGTTTGTTATACTCTAATAAAAATTAGATATAAAATATTGAATACGTTTTCTATTTTCTATATTTTATTTGTTGTTCCTGCTGTAGAGTAATCTATACTAAATATGAAAATCTTGTATAAAAATGTAAATAACAATGTTCAAATAAGTGAAACCTAAATGTGATAACTATCATTAAGTAATGGAATATCTCATTGTCATTTAATAAGGTTTTGTACAGTATTCAAATATGGAAGCGATCATGAAAATTCGTTGTCTGTTTCACTGTCACTAACAATATCATTTCCACTTTATATTGTTGATTTCTTTCGTACAGAAAGTTTTAGTTTTGAGTAGTTTCTTATAATTGAAAGAATTATATAAGCATTATCTAATCTGACATTTTGCAAAAAGAAATAAGAATTTTATTGTAATTCTTTAAATCTCTAATTAATAATCACACTGTTTCCTGAATCCAAAGTTGCGCATCCTTATTTTATTTCAATAAAATATAATCGAATGAAAGAAATATTACAGAAGCTTTCCTATTTGTATACTGTATCACAATCTGCTGATCAGTGATCTTTTTACGACTCTAAAAATATCGTATCATAAATATCAAGTTAAAGGTAATTTGTAAAATCTGTATATATGTAAAAAAATGATGTTTTCAATAGTATAAATCATTTCACTTTCCGATTATATATATATATATATATATATATATATATATATATATATATATATATATATATATATATATATATATATATATATATATATAGTAAATACTGAGACTCTTAATCGAAATAACGAAATATTTCAAATAAAACTCTCAGGGAGCTGTCTACACAAATGTTGTCAACGAGAACGAACCCATCACTTTCGAGAGTGAATATTAAGAGCGTTTCGAAAAATTCATCGATCTTGTTGAATGATAATAGGATACAATTGTTTCATCATTATTATGAATCATCAGTCCATATTTAATCTATCAATCAAGAATCGATGACTTTCAAAACGAACATAGGTCCCATACCAAATTAAGAGAAGTTCTAGAGAGTGAAATACTCACGTAGGCTCCCTCTATCGGCGAAAGGACGTATAAACACTCCCTAGCGTTCAAGATTCCTACTCATGACAACAAGAGTGCGAGTGGAAGGCTTTGTAGATATTTCATTCGAACACAACAGAAAATTGTCTGAAATGTGTACGAATGATCCCATGCCTAATCGCTCCAGATCACGCCCAGGCGGGCAAAAGTGTAGCTAGTTCAAAGATTCACAGGTAATTCAATACTAGTAAATACTGAGACTCTTAATCGAAATATCGAAATATTTCAAATAAAACTCTCAGGGAGCTGTCTACACAATGGGATCATTCGTACACATTTCAGACAATTTTCTGTTGTGTTCGAATGAAATATCTACAAAGCCTTCCACTCGCACTCTTGTTGTCATGAGTAGGAATCTTGAACGCTAGGGAGTGTTTATACGTCCTTTCGCCGATAGAGGGAGCCTACGTGAGTATTTCACTCTCTAGAACTTCTCTTAATTTGGTATGGGACCTATGTTCGTTTTGAAAGTCATCGATTCTTGATTGATAGATTAAATATGGACTGATGATTCATAATAATGATGAAACAATTGTATCCTATTATCATTCAACAAGATCGATGAATTTTTCGAAACGCTCTTAATATTCACTCTCCAAAGTGATGGGTTCGTTCTCGTTGACAACATTTGTGTAGACAGCTCCCTGAGAGTTTTATTTGAAATATTTCGTTATTTCGATTAAGAGTCTCAGTATTTACTAGTATTGAATTACCTGTGAATCTTTGAACTATATATATATATATATATATATATATATATATATATATATATATATATATATATATATATATATATATATATATATTTAAATAATTGAGTGTTTCCCAACTTTAGATATGTATTTTCACTGTTCAACTGGGACTGCAATCTTGGACAGGAAAATGAGTTACCTCTTTAGAATTTTCCGATGTTTACTTTCTTCCTCAGGGCTAAAATTGTTACTATCTATTTCTACCGATGCATTTTTGTATTCTGATATCCAGTTTTCCATAAAATTAACTCCCGCTGCAGTAAACAATTTACTTTCATTCTATTTTCGTTAAATGATAAAAACAGCGGACAACATTACATAATTTAAGAAACGTACAGAGCCCTTAAAGAATATATTTGACACCAAACCATTTCGATAAGTGAATTCAGAATCTTAGTCATTGTCGTTGCTTCCTCGAAGCACTATTGTAAAAATTTGCAATATTAAAATCCCATGTATTTAAAAATAACTCCTTTCAAAATTCAAATAGGAAATGTACTCTTACAATGTCACCACAGTAACTGTAAAAATATTTGTCAATATGTGCCTTTAGTTTGTAGTACCTTTATTTTTAAGGT
Source organism: Henosepilachna vigintioctopunctata (assembly GCA_030704895.1). Lineage (NCBI taxonomy): Eukaryota > Metazoa > Arthropoda > Insecta > Coleoptera > Coccinellidae > Henosepilachna > Henosepilachna vigintioctopunctata. Next base: position 6,572,237 of record JARQZJ010000033.1, on the reverse strand, counting down.
AAACTGTGAATATTTCACAATTTTCGACGTGAAAAAGAAAATAAACATTTTCGAAAGGGAAATTCTGAAGAAGTAATTGATTTTCCTGTCCTGGACAGCAATCCCAGTTGAACACTGAATTTATATATATATATATATATATATATATATATATATATATATATATATATATATATATATATATATATATATATATATATATATATATATATATATATATATATATATATATATATATATATATATATATATATATATATATATATATATATACCTATATATATTATACCTATAGGTGGAGTGGTCACGATTTTTATAATTCGTTCAACAGTGTCTATAGATTTATCTTCATTGAATCGAAATCGTCTGTGAATATTCAAATATAAGTGTACTATTCGAACTATATTGCCTTTATTTTCTATAACCTTCAGAATCCGAACCTATTGTTCTAAAAATTTTAAAGTGATTCAAAATTTTTTCCAATCATCACAAGCCTTCAGAATCTAGTCTAGTTGTATAATTTACTCATTTGTGTAATGATATTTTTGAAGATCTTTGACCAATTCAACAACTGTTATTCAATAAAATTGTAGATATTAAAAAAAACCTCTCTTAAAAATTTGAATAGTCATTTAATGCTTTCAAGCATTGCATCAGCCAATATTCCGGTTATAACTAAAAAGAAGCAAACTTCTAAAGTAAATTCATTTTTCTTTTTTTTTAATATCAAACTTATTAACATCATTAGAGGGAAACTAGGAAGAAAATATTTCACAATTGAAAAGATTTATTTTCTCAATAAAATCATAAAATCATTGAAATTTAAAGAACATTATTATACATGGATTTCATAACAAAATATATGTAATAAAGGTCCAAGATTATACTCTCAAAACTTCATCCTCGTAATAAGAATATATATGATCATGATCAACAAACTTAAATTTTTTTCTTGTAATAATACTGTTATAATATTATTCTTCTAAAGGAATATTAACAACCTCAAAATGACCTTATTAAACAAATATAACTAATACATATATAAATATATTTTATATTTTCACATTTTAAATAAAAAATAAATTTATTCATTTAAATTAAAAAAAATAGATTCCACTAACGTGAACAACTATTATTAATAATCAACAATAAACAATAAATAAGTTGAAGTTAATAAATAAAAAATATGATAAATTAAGCAAATTAGGTAACTTTAACAGAAAAGTATCTTTAATTTTCAATGGTTACACCTTCACACCTATTCCAAGATATTGAACCATTAGTTTTGCAAGAATGTGAATAATACTCATAATTAAAATGTAAGATAGAAGGTAAGAATATGAAAAAAAAATTTTAAATGCAATTGAAAAATTTTCGAAATATAACCGGATATGAGTCCGAAAAATATTAAAATGATTATAACATAACTGCCACAATAAACAAGTTCAAAATTGTTAAGCGCATATTTCACTTACATATTCAAAGAAACATATGAGAAATTATCGTTTATACATTCTACAAAATAAAAATTGGTTTGCACTTATTTTCCACAAATTCTTGCACAGATAAAATTTTAGGTCCCAATAGGAGATTACAAAACACGATGTTTTGAGATATATGAACTTCCTTTCGTTTAGATTTCCTTTATGTTGCAACACTCTATCATGAAGATTGCTAAACTAATATCTGCAAGTATTTATATTTCTATCTAAATTAGAATTGATTCAGAGGAAATTATTTAGCACCATCGATAACTATAATAACTTGACATTAGTTATATCACTTAGGCGTTTATGAGAAGTGGGACTCTTTTTTTTGAAATGAGTGTTCAATTTCGGAAGACGTAAATAAATCATTCCAAAAATCTGAATTAATAATTCTTGTGATGAAAAGGATACACTTCATGCTTTTACCGAGAACAAAATTGTTCACACAAGATCCTTATGTTCACAAATGAATAAATTAATAAATAAATTATAGAAATATATATACGAGTATATATATATATATATATATATATATATATATATATATATATATATATATATATATATATATATATATATAATATATATATATATATATATATATATATATATATATATATATATATATATATATTCAGTGTTTAATTGGGATTGCACTCCAGTACTGCAATCCCAGTTAAACACTGTGTGAGAAATACAACCAATTTGTTCACATGGTCTATATTTTGGAACAGTATTACATCCTTCTTCAGGACTCTAAAATACAGGGTAAAAGTTCACAAAATAAACAAATTGTAGGACTTAACTGACACTTGAATTAACTGAGGTCAAAACACATACCTATCATAAATACAAGTAATTCCAAAGAAACTAGTTGAATAATTAAAAAACATTGGAGAGGATTTAAAAAGTTATAAAAATACAGGTATTGTTATCAACCAATATCGTTTGCTATATTGGTCATAGTTGTTGTGAAACATCATTTTTTAAAACTGTTTTGATCCTTTTAAATGTCTTAATGTTTCAACTGGGTTGATGACTGGGTCAATGTTACTGTTCAACTGGGTTCTTGACTACTTCTTGTATTCACGGTAGGCATTTGTCGGACCTCAGTAAACTGTAAGTGTCGTTTTCATTGTACAATGTTTCCAATTTGTGAACTGTTTTTCTGTATTTTAGAGCCCTTATGAAGGATGTAATAAGCATTCCTCAATATAGACAAAGTTAAAAAATGTATGTTTTTTCTCACTGTGTTCTTACTTATTTTGCTGAAAACCTATAAAACTAGAATTTTCTTCATATTATACATCAATACTCCTTTGAAATTCTTATATGTTTATAACTATAAGTAACATTCGAGTTTGATTATCAATTACTATCAGTATTATCAAATATTAATTGATCAAAATTTGGCAGGTAATAACTTGATAGTGAATAAAATGAGATGAACGCAAACTAAGAAAGATGATTTGAGTCTACTAATAATTTTTGTATGCATTGAAAAGTTCGCATATTTAGTTCTACAATTTGAATTATTGTACAATATTTCAGCTTTTTTGCTCAAAAAATATTCACTTCAAAAATAATAAGTAAAAAATTGTAACTACAAACGATTCACAAAGATGGTCATGTCAACAACACGTAACACTACTATAATGTAGAATCTAAAAATAATTCATTATAATATATCCATTCTACATTAAATCCCAAATTATCAATTCCAAAAGGAGTTGCTACTGCATTGTATGAATTGAAAATGAAAATTAACCGAATGAGAAATGAGTTTGAAAGCATGCAGTGATACCTGTATAAAAACTTCAATCATTATTAAATTCAAGAGCAGTAATGCATGCAGGACTTACTTTATCCGCACCATTTTTTAATTTTTTTAGCGAACTTCGAAGCTTCTATATCGAGTATAAAATTAATATAAATATCAAACACAAAAACGCTATATTAGTATTATTAATACCTATGTTCAATAGCCCATTCAATTTAATCATTAATTATCTTGAATTTGACGTATATGAACATTGTGGACATCCAAAGACTCCTGTGATGGAGACTCCATGAACATATTAGATGAAAGATCCATTGCCACATACAAACCACATAGGAGTATAGGACCAATTATTGCTCCTTCGACACCTAAACAAAATACTCCACCTGCTATAGCCAAACCAGTCAAGTACGGATGGCCCCTAGAAGAAACATTATGTCAATAATCATACAAAATATTTTCTAGCATCCTTATGAAATTGGAATTCTGGTGGCCAACAACTTGAACTAAACTCAGAATTCGGAGAGTATGATTATGATTCAATTCTATATCTATTAAATAAAGAATAAAAGAGTTTCTAGAGTAAATACCAGAACCCTACCTTAATTCCAACAAAAGCTTTGCGAAAATACGCTAATTGTATATATATATATATATATATATATATATATATATATATATATATATATATATATATATATATATATATATATATATATATATATATATATATACAGGACAAACTTCTGCTCCTTTCAATACAACCTATCTGCTTGAGATACGTCACATATTTAACCTCTTATCCACTTATGTGTGTTGCTCTTATATATCGACCCAAGCAAAGGAATATTTGATGAACCATAATATCGAATGGCGATCTGACAAACAATTACCTACGTGGTTATTCAGATCTCTATTGTAGTACAAAAATTATTGTAAAATTAAGAAAAATGGATTCAAAAACATGCAGCTGTGTACTTATCTTCAGCAACCTACTTTAATTGTCCATATTTGTTGGTTATTCATTATAGAACCCGAAATATAGATGCAGTTCTTTTATCTTAGATAGTAAAGCACTCACCCTTTTATTTCCTTGTAAATGGTTATATCGACTATTGATGTAGGCAAAAACTGAAACCCTGCGAAAAATATCGCTGCTATGCCTCTATCTTGGGCCAACCAAAGGTCGAGTACAGCTGGTACGCCAGCCCAGTAGGTTCCCAAAAACGGAACAGCGCCCAAAATCATTGCAAAAGCTGGAAACAACCATAAAGTGCTTTATTGAACATTTCCTTCTATGTGAATTAATCCTATCCTTACCCGAAGGGAGGTAAACAATGCGTACACCAAATAAATTATGTATAAACCACGTCCAAAGTCCATAAAAGGCAGCCATCTTGAATGAAGCTGCAAAAACTCCATTTATTGCACTCCCCAACGCATGACCAAAACGACTTCCACTTGGTGAAAAATTGGTCATGATCTCAACGGGTTTATAAAGATCTCCACTAGAGTTCAATAAGTAGAAAAGTGTTGTGAGGAAAACTACCTGAATAAATTGAAAACTACCTATATAAATTGTTAAAGATTTTTCATAATAATCAAATATAGAGAAGAAGATTGCACACAGACTGAAACAATAATTATTTAATGAAAGAAAAATTAAACAAAAAAAAGTATGATAATCCCAAATATCAATATGAAGATATCATGACAAATAGACTTTGCAAATGTACAAAGAAAAAATATGTGTATAAAGAGAAAATAAATGAGTTTCTAGAGTAAATACCAGAACCCTACCTTAATTCCAACAAAAGCTTTGCGAAAATACGCTAATTATATATAATTATTTGTTTTTTGAATGAAATACGAGAGTAATTGGTCAAGATAGAAAGAAAGGGTTGGAGCTATTCATTATATTTAATTATATTCAAGGGTCAAAACTCTATTTAAAATTGAAATAGTTTTCAAATGAGTGTATCGTCAAGGATAAAAATATATTAGAATCAAGAATTTGACATTAACGGCAGAAATTGAGAGAAAAAAAATAAGAAATTAGAATAAGAAATAAGAAAGAGAATTAGAAAACGATGGTTGCAAAAATTTTAAATGAAAACTGGAACCCTGCAAATGTTTTGGTAGAAGAATCAGTTTGTTTAAAAAAAATAATTATTTTGGCAAAAGATATTCAAAGCAGTGAACCTACTTTTCACTTTCTAGAGCAATATCGCAATAAAACCAAAGCAACTATTGACATCAGTTACTCCAGCACAGTTATAAAAAATTAAACTTTATTATATATTTAATTTAATATTTAAACAAATTATATAAACTTTATTATAAATTTAATTTAATATTCGAAAAAATTAAAAATGAATTTGCAGACGGATTTTAGCACTTCAAAACCAGTAAAACCACTCTAGCAGTCATAGTTAATCCTTTCAACAAAATATAAACAAAATCAACATTGAGCCATTTCGAGTCAATATTGGATCTCTAGAAATGCAATTGATTGATTGATTAAAAAATTGGAGCTTTGTTGAATGGAAAATTAAAGAACTGAAAAGCAAGTTGGAAGAGTTGAGGTCCAGAAATATATGTACATAATACAAAAAAACTGGACTATTAGCCCACTTTTATTGCCACCACATTGTCCAAGTGGATTATCAATCCCCATAATTAATGGGGTAACACCCCCAAAATATTATCAAGACATAATACAGTTTTATGAAACTAGACCAAATGTTTTCCATTCAATTTAGTTATATATTTGAAAAAAATACAAAATTATTGTAATTCAAAAATCTCTTATATTACTGTTAATTACATCAAATTGAAAAAGGTAATAAATTACTAAGAATTCTTATAACTCAAAAACAGCAAACCATCATCCTCTCCAAATAATGGCAATTTTAACATGATTTATCAAAAAACAGAGTGTTCCATTTAAAATACACCTACTAATATATAATGAATAATTTTCTGAGCGTGTCATGAAATGAGAGTGTCCTGTTTTAGAATATGTTGAGGGAGATTCTGCTCACTATTTGTTTAGTTGTAAGACAAATCTTCTAATCAGCATTATATGCTCTGTTGACTTCTTGAATAATCCTAACTTAACAAATAACTTCACTTACCAAGTTCAAAATGAAGTTCATAACTGCCGTCCCTCCTCCCAATATAACAGATATAAAAGCTCCCAATGAACCCAATATCAAACTGATATTTCCTTTAACTACTGACCAAATCGATTCAAGCAAAGACATCAGCGTACCGATGTTTTGTTTTCCAAATTCCATCAAACTTCTTATGTTAAACATTTCTGCAAAAAGGAAAGAAATATGAAAATATAAAATTTGCACCATTTTCCAAAATTTACCTGGAGATTTCTTTATATCAGCAATGAATGCTTCCCAAGATGACGCGACCGCTTCTTGAGTGACTGTAGGGCCATTTGTTGAAGCAGACGTCATCCATGATTGATAAATTCTATCCCATAACTCTAAGACTTGTCTCTCGATTTTTTCCGATTTTGCACTGTCCACATCAGTCATTAATCCCTTTACCTAAAACCACAAGAAAGAAAGAAATTATTGATAATTGATAGAAATAAATAATTGATGATATGAATAAAATAAACAAGGAATAAATAATTGATCCTATGTGAAATGCAGTATCAAATTGTCTTAAAAAAATATTTTAGAACATAAAATTAATAAGTTGAAAAGTTATTTAAATTTGAAAAGAGATAATTCATCAGTAATAAATCTAGAAAACTCACTGCTTTTGACAATCCCTCTCTTCCATATTGATAAGCATTATCTAAAACAGAATCCACAGTATCATCAAAAGTTGTTGGAAGAAGCTGTCGCAGTTCAGGATTGTGCACCACAGTTTGATTAATCACATTACCAGTAATTTGAACAAGCATAATCGCTTCAGCATAAATCTGAAATTTTCAAAAGTTGGAATACTTTGGAAAAAGTGGGAAAAATAATAAAAGAGAAGCATCCCCTTCTGGCTATAGCATAATTAAAATATAAATGCAAATATAAAAGGATAGCTAAGTACATCATGAAAGTGGCAACATTTCTGAATGATAAAATCAGTCACAATTGTGCCACAAATTTTATATAGATTTCTTCAACTTAAATTATATTTTAGGTAACTAAAAATTGCTTTAAGATTAAACAAATCAAAATTAAAAAATTTAAAATTCAAAGAATATCTATATCCAACCAGATTGGTTTTAGTGCTAACAAGATGCTATTAACCGCTGTAACATTAATTGACTGAAAAATTAATAAGTAAGTAAGTAGGTTTATTCATTCAATATATACAAAAATTGCCTTTTTTAGTATCCTATGTAAGAAATTAGATAGTAAAAAAAAAATAGAGACTTATTTATCATACTGAGGTAAAATATGGGAACACACAAAGGCTGAATAATATGCTCTTTTCTTAGTATCATATACAATATTTTAAAGATATAAAACATATATTCATTCGATAAACTAAATTTATTCTTATCAAGTTGAATGGAATATTACCTGTTCAGAAAACTTTTTATCTTACCTGTATTATGATGAAAATGGAAGCACAAACCAGGAACACAATAAGACTGACAATAACAATACAACTGCAAACAGTATCTATGCTTTCTCTAATTAAAGTTTTAATTGCGGTATTCACCCTATACGTAATTTTATACAATCCTCTTATAGGAATGGGGACAAGAGCATCGTGTCTTTCCCAGCACCAAATTTCAAGTGCTCTCCATATTGAACATATTTTAGCATGAACATATTGCCAAATACCTAAATAAAATCCAATATGCTTGAAAGTGTAAAACAAAATAGGTAATGGTAACAATGGAAGTAGTACAACATTTTTCCAAAAGAGCATTGCTCCACAAGCCCATAGTAATGTATATAAGTAAAACATACTCCCACGTCTTTCTTGCTCCATCTCTACATTCAAATTTCTTTTATATAGATTAATACCAAATCGTAGGAATTTTGACTCAGGTCTACTGTTTGAGTAAAAGTGGGGCTGAGACAAAGATCTCTTCAATTTGCTGAATCTTTTACCTTGTGACTTACTGATTTTGAGAACATCAGAAGTTGTTTTACTTATTGGCTTATGTTTGCAAGTAGATTCTTCAAATAAGTCCAATGTTAGAGGATCTCTCTCTTTGGAAGATATTGCAGCACCAACACATTTTTTATCACTTTCATCTTGTTCAAATTGATCAACAAATTTCACCGAGTTCTTGCTTTTTTCCTTCAAAAGTAATTCATATCATTGTATATAGAGCATTCCGTATAATAACTCACCTTTATTTCTTCAATCTCTTCACTATCTTCCTCAATGTCCTTACTGGTATCAGCATTTGATTCAATACATGCATCTTCAGATGAATTTTCTCCACGAAATGCTAAGTGAAGAAGATTAAAAAAGCTTACATGATCTCCTAAAATTAAGCCAATCTGAAAATTTTTTTGATGAAAGTTATTATCAATATATAAGTATCAAGTTCCGATCTATCTATTCTTAGTTTCATCTACTTGAAATCATTGACAATTAACTTCTCTCACAACACTTGATAAACAAAGTATAACAGAATAATTTAAACACTATTTTCCACAAGACATTATTTATTAACACATTAAGTTGTGTATTACTTTATGGAAATTAACCAATAAAATGTGAAATGATAGATTCATTTCAGTATCAACTCTTGACAACGATTTAGAAATACAAAACATGCATTGAGAGAAGTAATTATTGTGGAATTTTGTTGATTAAATTCCACAAAAATTCTTCGTGTTAATTTGAATATGACTTATTGATGAACTTTTCATACTCCTTTAAAATTAATAATTAATAATTTATTAATTATTCAATAATTTCAGAACAGAATGTGAAATTGAAGCTATAAAAAGGTATATCTGGGATAAATATTCTGAGAGTCAAGGTGAACAATATGTTGAAACAATGAGCAGCAAGATCTAAACTCATGACAACTTTAAATTTTTCAGTAATTATTATCCAGAACACATCATGTATGTAAATTCAAAAAGATATAAAAAGTAGGAAAAATGAATATAAAATTTATAAGTTGAGTTCTTTGAGATATTGAGTTAACTTTCCCATACTCTACAGGGACAAATTACTTCCAAATTATATGAATCGTTTCCAGTTGTATGACTTGAAATGAAGATATTTCACCTGATTATTATATGTTAAAGTTGATCCATTATTCATCTTTTTCACATAAATCATAAAAATTACAATATGATAGATAAGTCCTATACTTAATCATTCATAAGAAATAATACTTTACAAACCTTCATCCTTTTTACTCTCATAGATATCATAAATTTCCCAAAGAAATCCTCCAGTTATTACAAACTGTAGTAATATAAAAACAGGCAGAGCGAAAGAGCCAAACTGTTTAGCAACAGTTAGACAAATTATCAACCAGACAGCAACAGATATGCAGTGAAACTTGGTGTTATTTTTAGGATTCCATAAAAGATACACTGAACTAATATAAAAATTAGACCAATAGACATCTAGAAAAAAAAATTAATATAATATACATGAAATAAAAAATACTAAGTTTAACTAGTATTTTTTTTTAATAATCCCACAAAATTTATGAGTATAGGAGGTGTTATACAGCACTCAATCTTAAATTGCTAACTTTCAACTTTATGAAAAAATGTAATATGCTAAGATCATAAATTTTACTGAAATTATATATAGATTTTATATATTTTATTTATAGATTTTACCCAGAATTGAACATTTTTCTATTCAAAATATTTTTTATGACACAATTGACTAAATGTACTATTTTTTGCATATAGGTATATCATATTGTTTGGTAATCAAGAGACTAATTATTAACCAACTTACATAAGATAATGATGTCTTATTCAATACATAATTGATGACAGTATTCACAACCCAGAAAATGTCCCAAACTGTTGTAGAAAGGAACACTGGTGTATAAAAATACAAAGCTGGAATAACAGGTATCATAATTGACACACTCAGAATTATTTTAATATGTTTAAGTAAAGTGTTCCCAATAAATTCTGATAAATTGTTAATTATATTCATTGGCAAAAGAATAAACCAATAACAACAGGTGTATGAGCTTCTTCCAACTTTTCAAACCAATTTGAAAAGTATCTCTCAAAGATCTCTTCAAAGGGTGAAGAACAGATCCTACTAGTAGCGCCCACATTAAGGGTTTCATGAAAGGTTCTAGAATAACAAAAAGTGCCCATCCAGCAGCACAACAGAGGAAAAGTAGTAACAGTGCTACAGCATTATAGAGAGCCTGTTTCAAAGGTTTGTCATGACCTTGTGGAAGTCCTCCTCCTATTATATTAAATATTCCTTCTAAAGGTGACCGAGTATCCATTTTTGCTACAAATCAAATATCATCTAGAAGCAATTGTACGTTTTTCCCCGTTTGGTTTAGCTAGTATGACAACTGTTAGTTGTTAGGTTAGGATATTTGAAAGAAGAATATAAATATAAAAAAGCAGCATTGCCACCACATTTTATACGATTTCCTCATTCCCTTAAATTAATTACATCCTTCCCTATTTCAAAAATAACTATAAGTCGTATCTGACAACGCATTTTCAGTGAGGAAGAAGTTTTGTGTGAAATATATTCATTTTATTTGATATTTTTGTACGAAAATCATAGTTTTATTTTAATTAAATACGAATTACGATTACGTTTTCGCGTTTGCTAACTAATGAGACAAAGAACATACCATTTAAAGTATGCTCTGTCATAGCCTAACTACTTAAGTAAGTAGAGTTAGGCTGTGGCTCTGTCTAATAAGAAAAGGATAATGATATGATTGGATATAATAAAGGGTGATTCATTTAGAGGTATTTTTTTCTTAATTAAAAAAAATTAATAAAAACAATTTTATTTTATAATCTTTATTATCAAACAAAAAAACCATTCTTTAAAATTATTTTTTAAAATAATTTCTTTCAAATGTTGTCCACGACTACGTTTAGCAACGTACATTGTGTAATTCCAATATTCAATGACGAGAGTATTTCAAATGGTATTTGGCCAATGACTCGAGAAATATTGGCCTCCAATGCCTCAATTGTAGCCGGCTTATCCATGTAGACTTTGGACTTTACATAGTCTCAAAGAAAAAGTCAAGCTGTGTGATGTCACATGATCTAGCCGGCCAATTCACTGGTCCAAAGCGTTAAATGAGCTGCTCGCCAAATCGCTCTCGCAGTAAAGCCCATGGTTTCACGGGATGTATGGCACAAATTTTGTTGAGAACACGGGCCTCAATTTCTGGTATCAAATAGTCTGTTATCGTGTCGCGATAACAGTCATCATTAACAGTAATGTTCCGGCCGGCCTCTGTTTTGGCCCATAAACCACACCAAACAACTGTTTTTTCTGGGTTTAATGGCAGCTCTTGAACCTCTTTGGGTTATTCATCACCCCAAATACGGGCATTTTGTTTATTCACGAACCCATTAAACCAAAAATGGGTCTCATCAACAATATTTCTGTCGAAAACAATGGATCTTTTGCAAGCTTGTCAAGAGCCCAGCGACTAAAACGGAAACGATTCGGAAGGTCAGTCGCGTATTCAGTTCTTGTACTATATATATACACTATATATAGGTATCTGACCTCCACTCTTAGATCGATAATAATAATAATACTTTCGTATATTAAAAAGATAAGAACGGATATAATATAATATAGTAACAATATAATTACTTAGGTAAATAATTAATTAGGTTTCACTATGAAATTAACACAAATTCATGACACTCATAATCAGTTCTTAAGTTGTTAATTAACATTGACTTTTGTACATCTTATAGAAATTTTATATTTATATATAAAATTTATATATAAAAATATCTATAATTTATTTAACAATTATCAAAAATATCCATACTGAACTATACCAAGGATAGTTCAGTATGGACCGACTCTAAACTTTAATCGGCCGTGAGTATGAATAGATGGAATATATAGGAACGTTATGGAATTCTACACGAAATCGGCCGATTAATATGTTAGATTCTTACTTACTTTTCAATATACTGTATCATTTCATATTAGTCAAATACAAAATATATCGTATGTGCATCTTGCTACTGAAATATACTTTCGATTATTCAAGGGAGTTATAGCTCAGATGTTAGAATTAACAGTGTCTCTTCATTCAAATGATATATCTATTAGTTACTAGACATATCTAATTTAGTCCGGTCGTACTAACTTAACTCCGGACATAATTATATCCCCCCCAAAAACGTATCATTTCGTACTTTGTAAAATGGAAATAAACCTTATTTTGACAGAGACTGCAAAGTTTATTAACCTTTTTTCATGATTATAACTTACGTACCTTCGAAGGTGCTAAAAGTTGTACAGATCTGTCCAACTCTTCTAAATGAAAAACCATTTTTCTGTGATAAAAGACGAATAAATAATTTTTTCATTCATAAGAGAAAATTTCAACGTTACTAGCCTATCAGATGAGCTTTTCTCATTATCAATATGAAAAATCAAATTAAAGTCTCTTAAACTAAAGCATTTCCAATATTTTAAATTTGGAAATGATTCTGTGATTATTTTCTTGGTTTCTAATATGATAACAAAAAACATATTGTTCAAAATTTAATTGGCCTTTGAAATTATATATTGTAATTTAAAATTAATCAATTGTAAAGAAAATTTGTTGTAATTATTGAATATCAAATTTCCAATTTATTCGATATTTATATCAAACTTTCAGCAATTTTTAAGGAAATAATAACTTTAAAATTTATTTTCATTTCGAGCTAATTGTTTCTATATTTGGTATTGTATGTACGAGTATAATATAAAATTTTCTTCTGATTGTATAGATGTAACACAAAATATTAGGAAAATTTTGTTTCCTGGTTCTAACCTATAAATTAAGCGACTTTAGTCAATAGAAAGTATGGATTATGGGTGTCTAATCCTTTGATTGGCATTGGATTCCAATTTTTTGATTAATTTAAAATTTGAACATTTCTAGTAGTTCTTGTAATTATAAGGATGAATTCAACATCAAGGATAATTTTTAAGAAAATATTATATTCCAATATTAGGAGATTATCCACATCAAAAATCATTAAAGATGTGGAACTACATAAAATTAGAAATATTGGAATTTTAGCACATATTGATGCCGGTTTGTTGAAATATTTTCGAAATTTTTTTGCTACAAATGAATTTTCGGACCGAATTTTCAAATTCGTATCAAATTGATATAACATTTCAGGCAAAACAACAACAACTGAACGAATGCTTTTTTATAGTGGACTGATAAATCAAATGGGGGAGGTGCACCATGGAAATACTGTAACTGATTATATGGTGCAAGAGAGGGAAAGGGGCATAACAATTACATCTGCTGCTGTTACTTTCTATTGGAGGAATTATCAGTTTAATTTAATTGATACTCCTGGTCATATAGACTTTACCATGGAGGTAGAACAATCATTGAATGTATTAGATGGTACTGTCTTCATCTTAGATGCATCTGCAGGTACTTAGATGTATTTATTGATGATGATGAAAATCCTTCATACAAACAATTTTCAATATATTCAAAACATTGTGACTAGTTTCAATTTTACTTAGTTTTTTGTTAATTTCAATTGTGAACTTCATCTATGTGTTTATTTGATACACTGTTTATTTTAAGAGCAATGTTGTTCAGGTTTCTCATGATGAAAACTATTTTACAGGAGTAGAAGCTCAGACTCTTACAGTATGGAGGCAGGCAGATAGATATAAACTACCACGTTTAATTTTTTTAAATAAAATGGATCGTAATGATGCTAATGTACAAATGTGTTTGGATTCTGTGAAAAGAAAGTTAGAAATCACTCCACTCTGTCTTCAAATGCCCATCAGAGAATCTGGAAAGTTAGTAGGTTCGTTTTACAATTTTATATTGGTGTTATGCTTTTGAAGCAATTTTGGATTCCTGTTTTTTCTGGCATATTCATATAAAACAATGACAGCATTCTAAACTCAATGAAATTTGTTTCAATTAGATTTTTCAGGTTTATTTTTAATTTGAGTTTTTAAGCTGTTTGTCATATTAATTTGAAAATTTGGGTTTTTTATCAATTTTTTCATTTTGTTTTAGGATTGGTGGATATATTATCACTTGAAAAATTATCTTTTTCAAATTCAAAATTTGAAAGAATTCAGTTGACAGAAACAGATCATCCTAAGCTGTGGACTGAAGCAAAAATATTGAGATCTAAGGTAGTGGATAAAATATCAGAGTATAATGAAGAACTGGCAGATAAAATAATAGCTGAAGATTCAATAGATAATATTAAAACAACTGATATAGTTAATGCTATCAAACAAGAGACACAAAGACAGGTAAATTTTAATTTTGTTAGCATTTAGTAGTTCATTTTGTTAGCATTTTAGGGATGAAAAGTGATTTTTTAGAATTTTGTAAACATCTTCATTTAGGTTTTACTTTTGTTTATAATGATAATTTTATTCTTCAATGAACTCTCATTTGTTAGAATTTAGGTCAAATCATTCAGTTTTTTCAATTTAAATATAATTTTAAAATAGAAAATGTGATTATTAAGGGTAAGGTAATTGTGAAAATTGTATGTTAAAAATATAAACAAGCTCTGAATTTGTAACTCATCAAATTGATTCATAATTCAAATAACTTTTGAAGATTGCATTTTAGATATTCTATCATTTAAGAAAATTCCATCAACACTGAATGCTTTCTGATAGTTTGTTTTAATAATATTCTATACAAAGTTTGTTCAAAATATTGTTCATGTAATATTGTCTGAGTTAATATAACATTATTTATGAAATAAACAATTTATCAATTTTTATATATTCAAATCAATTAATACCAGTGAATTGAAGCAACTTACTCGATTTTTGAAGTCTGCATATACAGCAGATGTCATACATCATTTGTAATTGAAAACATTGTTGTAGATGATTGTGCCTGTGATATTGGGCAGTGCTTATAAGAATATTGGTGTGCAACCTCTAATGGATGCAATAATTTTATATTTACCATCACCTATTACACGAAGTGCACACTACAAATGTTTTGAAAACAATTTATGTGCAAAGGCATTCAAAATAATACACAGCAAACAAAGAGGTAGCTTAGTATTTGTTAGATTATACAATGGCACACTGCATAAAGGTCAGAAGATCAACAGTATAACTCAAAATAAAAGTGAACAAGTAGGTCATCTTTATTCTGCCTTTGCTGACGATTTTCGTGAAGTGGAAAAAATTGATAATGGAAATATTGGTGTTATTACAGGGTTGAAGGTAATATTATATATATTTTAATAATTACATATTATATTCCATGAATAAAATTCTTGGAGTATTTTTCTAAAGGAGATGAAGCTCAACATATTTGTATTCATTGATATTTTTCATTCATATATTCAATTCTTGTTTTTTTATTGAATCAAGACTAGTAAATACAAAAATGATAAGGCTTATTTCTAATATAAAAGTTCATTCAATCAACAAATGTTTCAGGTTGTTTAACCAATTGAGTAATAATAATAATAATACTTTATTCCCAAAATCAATAAGCACAAAATAAATAAAACAATATCAGAGTGAACAAAGTAGAGGGAGTTCTTCTCACAAAAGACTACACTTGTGTGTGAGATTTGTATGAACACAATCCTAAATAATGCTCCTTTGGAACATGTACTTAATTTCAAAATATTACAATTACAATAACATAATACCATAACAAATATAACATAACATGTTATACTTGTTATTAACATGTACTTAATTTCAAAATATTACAATTACAATAACATAATACCATAACAAATATAACATAACCATCTAAATCATTGTTAACAAAATTTATTCCTTTTCAGGAAATTATTTATAGAGTTCCTTCCGTATTGCCATATCCATTTCTTTATGTATCTCTTGAATGATTTTATCGAACTGCAATTTCTTACTATACTAGATATTTCATTATAAAGAATTGGACTTAGGTAAGAGAATGATTTTTGCCCAATAGTTTTTTTCATGAACGGCACTCTAAGACTTGTTCCATCTCGCAAATTTCCTACTATCACTCTCTCATTTACTGGTTGTTGCTTTCTTCTTTCATATTGATAAATCAGTAGTGCTCTAGCGTATAGTTGACGTACAGTAAATATCTCAGCCATGTTGAACAGGTCGTCTGTTGGAAAAGTGGAGTTTTTCCTATATATTATCTTCAGAATAAATTTTTGGGCAATTTCAATATGCCTATAATGACAGTCCGCTAAACTTCCCCATGCCAAAACACCATAAGACAAATGTGGTTGCACTAGTCCATAATAAATTTTGAATAGTTCCGACTCCTCACATACATTCCTTAATTGTTTGAATTTCACAAATAAACTTCTAATCTTCTTTATAATATTATCTGAGTGCTCATCCCATCGTAAGTGACTATCTATTGTAATCCCTAAGTACTTAATCACATCAGCAGATGAAACTATGAAAATAGTGTTGTTGAGTTCAATTTCGAGCCTATTGAAGTTAGGTAGACCATCTCTATAACTAGCAAATTTCATAAATTTCGTTTTCTCCATATTAATGGTTAATTTTTTCAACGCGAAAAATTCCATCATCCTTATGGACTTATTTTTCAACTCATACCACGTATCAGCTCTAACGAGTATCGCTGTATCATCAGCAAAGCTAATTATTTCACTGTGTGGGTCTATGGAAAAAATTTCATTTACATAAAGAATGAATAATATAGGTCCAAGAACTGTTCCCTGAGGTACTCCACAGGTAACCAGGGATTCCTCGCTGATGACCCCTCCTATTTTAACTATTTGCTTCCTATTCTCCAGATAGTTTTTAATTAAATTGTAGGCTATCCCTCTCCAACCCATGCACTCCAGTGTCTCTAGTAGTTCGTTGTGGTTGACGGTGTCAAACGCCTTCGCCAAGTCTACGAAAATTGTTAATATCGGTACATTCTTGTCTATTGCGTTCGTTATATGTGAAACCAGGTTTGCAATTGCATCCTGTGTTGATTTGCCTTTTTGAAATCCAAATTGCCGGTCAGATATAAGTGAGTATTTTTCCACAAATTTACATATGCGTATTTTTAAAATTTTTTCGAATATTTTTGATAACGTTGTTGTGAGTGCTATGGGTCTATAGTTTGTAACATTCAATTTATCACCATTTTTGTAGATCGGAGTTATTACTACTTTTTTCAGGGCATCAGGAAAGATTTCGTTTTCAATACTCCGATTTATGAGACTTGCAATTGGTACAGAAATGCATCCAATTAATTTTCAATTCCCCATTCTTTTTCCTTTCAATTTTTGTGTTTTAAACCATTACCAACATTTTCTAATGTTTAAGTTACCTAAATATATGAGTATGTTGAGTAAATATAGTTTTCTATTAGAACTCAGCCAAATTTTAATTTATTATATGTTCAAAGAATTCATCTTGTTGGAACAAAATGTTTTTAGGTTTTGGAACATTTCAATGTATTTAAGAAAGTATTTCTTCAATTGCACACATTGATAACAGAATTTCTTTTGTAAATATATTTATATATTTTATATATTCATTTTTTTGCCTCAATATATATTTATTATTTAATATATATTAATAATAAAATTTCACTTGTAAATGTTAAATCTTTTTTATACATTAAATTCTTTGCCTCAATTATTATAACATTTATAACATTTCATTTCTAGTATACTAAAATGGGTGACCTTCTGTCAAATTCGGCGTCAGCGGCCCAGAAGGCCAAAGATAGGCTTTCGAAATCAAAGGAGAGAAAAACGAATACATCTCCAGATCCAGAAGAGGAGTTGTTTGAACTTCAAGTGCAGATACCTGAACCAGTATTTTTCTGTTCAATAGAACCGCACAGTG
Source organism: Henosepilachna vigintioctopunctata (assembly GCA_030704895.1). NCBI lineage: Eukaryota > Metazoa > Arthropoda > Insecta > Coleoptera > Coccinellidae > Henosepilachna > Henosepilachna vigintioctopunctata. The sequence goes on along the minus strand of JARQZJ010000033.1, from coordinate 6,553,964 downwards.
CAGCATACCAGACAGCATTAGATAATGCCCTTATAGAGTTGCAAAGAGAAGATCCAAGCTTGTCAGTTACTCATAATCATGAAACTGGGCAGACGGTGTTAGGAGGTGAATAATATGTTTGAGGGTAAATTGACATATATGTAGGTTAGGTTAAATTTTTGTTACGTACTTACGTCGTTGCGTTATCCCAATATGAGTATCTCCTCATTTGAAAATCCTTGATACTCTACGTCTCCCACAAAATCAGGTGCTTTGTGCATGATATGTGTTCATCTCGCATCATCCATAGGAAAGCTCATGTACGAAAGTTAATGAGCTTGGAACTGAATCAAGTATAAGAATGTATCATTGGTGCAGTGAAATGCATAAAAACTAGGCCGCTAAACGGCAGAATTTTCAAAAAACTATGCATAGATATGGTAGCTGAACGTTACTGCAATAACTTCCTTTTGGAAATGTATTATTTTGTGTTTTCGAAACTTACATGAAGAAATTTCCACTTTTTCACAACTAGAACGTCAGGAAACCAACAGATAATTTAATGAACCAGATTTTTTGCTAAAACTATCATATTTGTGAGATACATTTGAGAAACTATATTTATTGAATCTGTCATTGCAAGGTATCAGCATGAACATGCTGAAACTTTTGGAAAAGATTGCGACCTTTGAAAAGAAACTGCAGTTGTGATTTTGTGGAGTTTTTGTTATCAGTTTAAAATGAATATCTACTTTCAACTTCAAACACTTCAGAAATTTCCATTCTGTTTGTAACATCATGTTTGTGTGAAGCTTGATTTTAAGTTGTAGTTGTAATCAAGATCAAATATCACTCAATATTCAATGTGGAGCAAGAATGAAAGTAGTAGTGTCAAGCCTTATTTACCTCATTGAAAAATTGCCTATAGAATCTCACTCTTCACATTGATTTAACTGAATGACTGTTTTATTTTTGTTGCTCTCAAGTCTTTCTTGTTTTCTCTTTCAATTATGAATTCTTGAATATATAAAAAACTCAATTTCATTTTGTGGATATTTCAAATTAAATAACTTCAAATCCTCAAATTACTATTATTGTACTATACTAATTCCAATTAGTATAGTAAATAAATTAATTACTGATATTATTCTTTCAGTAGTTACAAAAGAAAGACTCAAGTTTTCATAATCTGCATGAATATTAAATTAGTCAAACTGTGGTAGGTGAATACAATGTTTCAGGGAAATTGACTTTCATCTATGTATAAACTGTAAATCAACTGATAAGTAAATTAGAAATTTTTGATTTCTCATTTTTTTTGTTGCATTTAGTATTCCTTCAAGGTCTGAATATCATTTATAATAATAATCTCTATTTTTTACTCACCACACACTAGTTGAAGGTAGAAAGAGGTCAAAATTAATTGTTAAATACAAATTGTTGAAATTTTGCATAAACATCAAGAATAAATCATAATTTGACATGCTATTATATACTTTTCAACTGTTAAGGTTCAATATTAATTATGTGATCCATAGATAATTTCTTTCAATATTGAATAAAATATACAGACTGATGTGCCACATGATAAACATTTTATGGGTATACTATTTACAGTATGAAATAATAATAATCTTTATTTACCCAAGGAAACATACAATTCATACACACTGACACACACACATATATGTATATATATATATATATATATATATATATATATATATATATATATATATATATATATATATATATATATATATATATATATATATATATATATATATATATATATATATATATATATATATATATATATATATATATATATATATATATATATATATATATATATTATAGCTTAATATTTTGAAACATGTAAAGAATCTTTGTGAATTCAATTTCATTTAATTTAAATTCTCTGTCCAATCAATTTATTCGTTCTTGGTTTTTGAGAATTGATGTTTCTGTATCTAGTCTAGTCGCATACTGATGTTGTCTATAGGATATTTCTGTTTTATTCTTGAATTGGTAAATAAGTATTGCTTCTAAGAAAAGTTTTCAAATACTCAATACTTCCCTTTCTCAGAATAATTTTCAATACCCATTTTTCCAGAATCTCTAGATTTTTCATATGATGTTCCATCGCTGCTGCCCATACATTTATTATATTCTTTTGGAAACTTGATTGGATTTTATTTAAATATTGTATATGGCTATATTGGTATGACCAAAGACTTTTTTTTCAGGAATGGGAGAGCTGCATTTAGAGATTATCAAGGACAGAATTTTAAGAGACTATAAGGTTCAAGCTGATTTAGGCCAATTGCAGATCAATTACCACGAGGCATTGACAGATGAAGCAAAAGATACTCTTGAATTTTGTACTAGAATTGGTAACACAGATCATAAGTTCACTATAACATTATCTGTAATGCCAAAAAAAAATTCAAACAAAGATATATTAATATTTGATAAAACTCCTGAAGCTGCTAAGAATATAGCAGGCATTTATCACAAGCATCTGTTGGCAATAAGGAATGGTGTTGAAGTTGGCCTAACTACTGGTCCAAGATTAGGTTGTCAGGTATGCCTATTGAAGTTCAATAAAATATGGAAAAAAATTTTGATATCAACAAATTGTGAGTGTGAATTTTTAATGAACTATGAGAAATTGAATGAAAATTATGGTAGTTCTATATTCAAAATATTGTACAAATCGTATAGTTTTTGAGATTCTCAAAATGGAATACACCTATAATTAATTTATCAATAAAAATTATCAAGAAGTACAAGCTATTGAGTGTTTAAACTACAACTTAATTGATATAAGTGATTGGCTATGCCTAGTTTCCTATATTTTCAAATGATGTACATACATTTGTGTTTTTTCAATTGTGATGGTTAGAAATACATCTATTTTACCAAGTTAATCTAGTAATATCAACAGTGATGATCAATATAACATACGTAAAAACTTTTTGTGTATTCATATATAAATGTTAATTTATTTTTATACAGGTATCCAATTCTCAAGTCATGCTTCATTACTTTTCTGTAGGCAAAGGAACTTCTGAAAGTGTAATAACTGCTGGTACAACACAGTTGATACAAAAGGTAAGATTCAAGATTCATTATTTGGAAAGGAGTGTGTGTTTTTGTTCACTATAGAATTCCAAAATTTCTTTATACATGGATATAATTAATTCAGTAGGAAGACATTCAATAGGATGAGACAATAGACAATATAGTTTCAAAATGTGATGTAGTTGTTCCATGCTGTAACTGGTATTCAACAAATTAAAAGCTAAAAAACATTTCTAAATTCCACTGTAGACAAATACAATTTCTCAAGCTTACAAATGAAAAGCACTTCACCTGTTCTTGTTACACAGTCGTGATTATAATTCTTCTGAAAAATGTTTTTCTTTTATGTTCTATATATTCAAAGTAAAATAATAAAAAAGTTCAAAGTAAAATCAGACTATCAATTTCAATGAAAATAATGGAGAAGATATTAGAGAATTATTCAATTAAGTAGGATTGATTTATCTTTAATTTTTGAAGTATCAGGTTTGATCAATTTTTTTATTTCAACTGTAAATCATTTTAAGATCGTAAAGGAGGTGGGAACATACATTCAAGAACCTATAATGAATCTGGAAATTGTTACACCAGAGGAATATTTGTCCCGAATTTTGGCTGATTTATCAAGAAGGAGAGCTACTATCAAAGAAATTTCTGTTAGGCAAAATACAAAGGTAAATTCAACATTAATTTAAATTTTTGACTGAATTCATTCAATCCAAACCCTTGTCATAATGTACTGGCTTGTTTTGAAGCCTTTCAATTAAAATCATGAGATAGAAATCAGTCGATTTCACTGATCTGAGCACAATTTTCTGTGTTATATTTATTGTCATAATTATTGATATGTTATCAATTTATTGCTATATTAATAATAGCAATAAATTGACATTATTCTAAAAGATATCTTAATGCTTTTTTTTAGGTAGTAATTGCTGAAACACCACTATCTGAACTTCTGGGTTATTCTACAATTCTGAGGACAATTTCATCAGGTACTGCCATATTTTCAATGGAACTTTTTAATTATAGTGCAATGACACCATCAGAAGAAGAGAAGGCTATAAAAAGCATCAGAGGGTTCTGAAAATTTTATGTTATTGAAATGCAATTATTTGAAGTTATTTAATTTTTAGTAGGAATTAAAGAAAAATATTTGTATACTTAATTGAACATAATTTATTCATATTTCGGTACGTATTTTCCCCCATTCATTCAATATAAAATACATTAATTGAAACTATTACAATATTTAATCTTCAGGTTTATCAGGTGGAGGTCCACAGGGTTGCAACATCTTTTCCATTAGGTTAAATCTAACTCGCGCTTTTGCTTCGTTCTCACAAATAGCGAAATAATTCAATAAGTCTGGGTGTCCCAAATAGCTAGAATAGCTGTCTCGATGTTGATTTACTAGCCACTCGTATTTGGTTGTATCTGCATGACCAGTTCCTATATATTTAGACTGTAAATGTTCAAGTTGACTGTGAATGTTATAACGATCGCCCATATTTATTTGGGTTTGGCACCACTTTATTTCAAAAGATGTAAAATATTTTCAAATACTGATATTGATATCAGCTTTCCGCTTTAATACAGTAATAAGTCATAACCTCAATATTTCTTGTTCCCTTACTTTTCTTTATCTTCTATCATCTTGTGCTTCATTAATTGGTCGATTATAATGTAGACATAGAAATTTTTTTAGAATTCACCAAGTTCTAATACGTTTTCCTCGAATTTTCCATTATTAAATAGCCAATATATTAAGTGCTTTTTTTTATTATTATTGCATGCTTTCGAAATACAGCTAGTACAAAAATCAGAGTTTATTGACACCATAGAATATACCCTACGTTCATTATAATTAAATTGCAATATGCACTTTAACAGCAATCAAATATAGCAATAATTAAAGTTATTCAATTCATTCAAAAAATATACACTCATCATTTGTGACCTGATAATAATCTTTATAAAGGTTGCAAAGAATATCAGTATTACTACTGAAGAAGTCAAATTCTGTTCAAAATAAAGGTAATCCCATATGTGATTCTTGATTGGTTGAAACTTCAATGAACTTAAATCAAATTAGGGCGTAGAGGCAATTTAAATTACGGTTCTCAAGTTCAATGAAAGTTATATGAAATATTAATAAATCCATGTCTTTAAGATATTCAAAATATAGAAAATTATTCGTGACTGATTTGTCTAAAATTTTATCTTATATATAAATTAAGTATTTAAATATGTAATTATAATTGATTATTTAAATATATTATACAATCTGAATATATTTAAATATTCATATACATAATATATAAATTGACTGCTTGGCAAATCTTTTGGTGAAACAATGTGTAATACTCGTATATTGAATAAAACACGCTTGCCTTGGTTTCACAAACTTTTCTATCTAAAAAATCACAGTATAGCTCTCGCAGAACATACAAAATAAAAAAAGGGTATGTTCTGTGATAGCTCTACTAAAAGCCGTGAACATAGACTTGGCAACGCCGAATCAGTTCATTTCAGTAGACCGATCAATCTTCGAACTACGGTTATAATTGCCTTGTCAGAAAACTTCAGCGAAACGGTACGGTGTATAATAAATGGTTTTAACAAAAATTGTAGATCATATATGTCTAGTCTTTCCAATCTTCTTGTACAGAGCAAGACATTGAGATTGCAAGATCGCCGCAAAATTGATGCGTTAGAATTGTGGGGTGCTGGAGACACTTGCTCAGAATACAGAATCCCGTGAACTGCACATCGAACCAACGTCTCGATTCTGAAGGAGCTGAAAATCGAAGAAAGGTTATCGTCGACTGTGAGGCTGCGAATCCTTAAACTTTTTGGACTAACCCGAAACGAAGACTCTATCGAACGATTGGTGGTCCAAGGAAAAGTCGAGGTCAAAACATCGCATAGGCGCTTTTCAACAAGGTGGACAAATCTGATAAAATCTGTGACGCATTCCAGCATCACTGAAAACTCAAGAGCACAGTAAGTAGAGTTAGGCTGTGTCTAGAGCCGCTAAGCATAGAGCAATGTGGTGCCGTATTGCCTGGGACGCAGTGGCACAACACCGAGACACGATCACGTCCACTCTGTCAAGAGTGAACGACTAATAAGAAAGAGAAGATCATACAATTATCTATAGAAATTAATAATATACTTTTTTCTAAGAAGAACCATGTCTGAGTTATAGCAATTCAAAAGATGTTTTTATAGTATTTACACTAAGAATTGCACTCGATCAATTAGAATTGACAATATGCTATAAACTTCATCATTTGAACCATCATTTTAAGGTGAGAAACTAAAACATCAGTAATAGGTAGCTATTTACATACAATTTTAAAAGGTATTCCTTAGTCTGTTACTGAAAAAAAACCACAGTAGCACTTTCTACACATTAGACATCACAGAATAGCACAATAACTAAAAAATTAGGAAAGAATTGGGTATTTCCAAAAATTTTTTTTTTTCACAATCATGAAATGAAAAAAATTAGGTATTATTTCTACCTCTCCTGGTATAACCAAAAAAAGCACAACGTAAAACACAACAGATATGCCTGTTCATATACGAAATTTGCGGCAATTTCTTTTGATTCTTCTTCATAGCTTCAAACAATAACTCTTTTGCCCATTGTATTTTTGAATATGAATGTTATTTCTCTTGTTAAATAGCGATTTATTCAGCAGCAATGAGCAGAGACCATTACAAAGCCTTACAGCATCTCTATTTCTAGGACCGACGTAGATGTTGCCACATGTCCCAGTTCATGGCTTGTAAGTAGAGTTGGGTTGTGTAAAATAAAAACTCTATTCAATGATATTTTTGTTCTAATTATGAATGCTTTAATGCATTATGAATAATCGAAGGCATTCACTTCACAATGCATTAATTATCGATTAGGGCAAAATGTTGAATAAATTTATTTCTTTGAAATTTTCTCTTGTTCTTTTCTAACGAATATTTTTAGATAATTCATAACAATTCCATTTGAAAATAATTTTTTTTCTATTAGTGTGGTATTTCTGATTCTTCATCATTGAAAACATTTTTAACGGTAAAACATGAACCATAACCTTCAATAATTTGAATTTCTTTTTATATGTTTCTAAAACACAAAGAAATTAGTAATATTAGTAATTATTATACTGAAAATGGAAACAGCTGAAGAAATTCGAGTTAATGTATCTGATTATATTTTGACTCCACTTTCATGTTCATATTTAATTCATGAAATACTAAAAGGTTTAATATACCAAAAATGCCAGATACCATATCCTTTCAGTTGGCTTAAAAGTACGATAAATAGAAGAAGAGGAGAAGAAAGTGAAGCAGAATGTGAAGGACTCGATTTAAAGCCAAAAACAAACATCAATTTCACAGTAGAACATCATTATAGGGTGGCATCAAAGTTTTTTGATGACTTTCAAAATGCCATGAAAGAAATATCACAGGAGCTTTCACAGAATGTTGTGAGTGAAATTCTAATTTTATTTGGACCTACTCCTGTATGTCCAAAAGAAGTCTGCAGGATTAAAGTACCTTTATTAGCCTCTGGTCACTTTGAGGATTCACATATTAATGACGCTCTTAAACATCAGCATAAAGCGTTAAGGTAATTGGTCCAATATGTTTTCAGTATTTCATTATTTAATTTGAACTTATTATTTTATCTGATTCAATTATGTTTCTCATTGTTGTTTCAATTATTTTGATTATGTAGGCAGGTGTTTCCTGTTTAGTCTATGCTATGTGAATACTATTTTATTTCCCGTCATCAAGAATATCTTAACGTTCAATAAAAACATCCTTAGTCAAAAGAAATTTTGACTATTTTATAAAAAAATTATTGCAACAAATCAATTTAAAAGTATATTTTTTTTTACAAAGTTTCAGAAGTCCCAAATACAATAATGACACCCATTAAATTTCAATGAAATACAATTATGTGATTAATTTTATACTAATGTAAATTTTCTAATTTCAGGCAAATATTTCTTTCAAATATTTGGATGGACTCTGTGGATTCTGCCATACCATGTACAAATACTTATATATTTATAAAAAGAGGTGACATTAGTGATAATATGAAATACTTTAAACCTTGCAAACCTCTAAGTTTTCATAATAATGTGAAAGTTTACTGCATTAATTTGAAGTGGGAATGTACAAGGGATCAGACTTGCTGTAAGAACTTAGTAGTATATAATGAAATTCCTGATACTAATATTGAAAATTCAATTGAACCAGTTGAATCAAAACAACATGAACATTTGTGGTTTCAATTTGCACATCACTTACAGGGGTTTAAAAATTGTTTTATAAATAAAACAGCAGTATGTGAATTATGGTGACAGAACTTATTTACTTGAGCAATTTCACACATTAGGGCAATATAATTAATTTTAGGAAATATTGACATTATTGAATTTTATAATAGGAAATTATCTTATATATTAATTATTTGACTGATATTATTTAATTTAATAATCATATTGTCATTTTGGACTTGTTACTTCTTGAAAACTTGATAACCAAGCTTCACCTTTATCAATTTATATTCAGCATTGATTTTATTTTAGTGAATTTCATAAGAAATATAATATATTTTTTTAATATTCTGAAGAGCTGTTTAACTGTTTTAACTGCTCTCAATTGTTGAACAAAGTTAATTTAAGTTTTTAAAGTTATAAAGTGTAAGTTTTTTACATGATTTTACAAAGTTTTTACATGATTTCAGGAAGAAGGCAGTGTGCTTTAGAAAATCTATATTGTAATTTTTTTTATTATTCAGCATTTGTACATTTTCTAATATTTATTGAATTATTTATCTGCGGGAAGAAGTCAAATTATTTGAAAATTATTCAATAATGAAGATGCGGAATTCAATTATTGTATTAATTTTTTTTACTGAATACTATTGATAATTTCTTTGTTATTTGTTACCACACTCCTCAATTTTTCATATACAAATTTCAACATGCTTTAGAAACAAACAACTTTATATTTTTTTAGTATAATTCTTGTTGCCGGGTATTTAGTACTGTAGATTAATTAATATATGAAAATCCTATTCCATTCAATTACCTTGTAATGAATGTATAGAGTATTGTGTTTTAATGACAATATATTTTGTATAGAAAGTTATTTGAGGTATTGTGATAATTATAAATTGGAAAGTTTATTTCCATTTAAATTTTATGATCTTGCATCATGTGTCATTTCAGATTCAAATAGGAAATCTAAAGTAACGGAATTTAGCAGAATTTTATATGATATAATTTCTTAATTTCATTGAATTATTTTTTATAACTTTTGAATGAATCATTCATTTTCAACAATAAAAGTTGCAATTTTCTTTGGTTTTTATTGTAGATACTGTTTTCATATCCTAAATTTTTTGCCATTTTGAAGACAACTCTGAATGAGTACCAAAAATGACTTCCATGTTTGGGTTATTCAGTCAACTATTTTATTTCATGTTTATACAGTGTAAATCATATACACTTAATGTTTAGGTGTTACGTTCTTACTTAAACGGCTTACCGTTTTGGCGGTAATTTGAAGACATTATTCCATAATAATGAATATATAATAATAATATTTATTTAGCACCAATTATTAGAAAATTCATATATTTTGATGTGTCACATTTACATTGAACGCTCGTTATTATGATTTATTATTGATCAGGTTAGAAGATTTTATTTTGACAAATGTGTGTTATATAAAATTGTTAAGGCCAGCTTACTCAAAAAACGTAATTTTTTTCAATATATTTTATTTATAGTACAAAACATGTTCAGTAATCATAATTTCATATATGTGTATATTAACATATACACATATATGAAATTAGTTGAAAAAATATTTTTTTTCAAAATGGCGGCCCTGAAAATGGCTGTTGAAACTCATCTGAATCTGAGATGAATGACATCATTTCTTGGAAAAGAATTAACTGAAAGCAAAAAACAAAACGGTTTCAGGTTCTGTATCGAATTGGCTAAGACCTCAAGCAGAATGAAACATTTTCAATGAAAAAAAAAACAAAATGGCGGACTTTTGAATTTTTTTTACCCTTTTTATCACTTTTAATTGTTTGTAACTTTTTAAAATAATAATGAATATTTCTCGTTCTGCTTGAGGCCATAGCCAGACATCTAAAGAGTAAAATGCCGTTTGGTTCATATCGATAAGTGCAATAGTTTTGAAATGAGTGTGTAATTCATGCGAAAAATCGTAAACAAAGTGAATTTTACCCACATATCCATTCCAGCTTCATACACAATTCCTTCCTGGTCTTCGTAAGCATCATTCTGAAGAATTTTTGCATTTCTCAAAGCAGTTCAACAATATAACAAGACAATAACAATAAAAAAAGAACAAAACAATAAGACGACCCGAAGGCATGCAGCAGATGGCGTTCGAGCGGCCGGATTTACTGCAGCGCTCCCTAATCTTTTATACCTGCTTCTCGGTCTTGCTGACCTTCAGGACTAATTCTATACTATTTCTACGAATATATAGTAGAATTTATGAAAAAAAAAATTTCGATTTTTTCAAAATTGTTAGGAATAAGCTGGCTTAATGGGATTATAGATTGCCCAGATCTCCTATCAAGAATGAGATTCGGGGTGCCTCTTAGACGTACCAGGCATACCCTATATTTCTGGTCTTTGTGTAGCGGTCAATATACGCTTCTAATTTTTTTTTGCCGTCTATGATGCTGGCAAACAGGTTGGCTTCATGCTCAGACTTCTTTACTCAAGATTTCAAATCGTTTAAACGAGGTGTTGGTGCTGCAATCTGCGAACTATAGTGTGTATTTCAGTGCTAGGAGTTTATGAATATCTCATTTATGAATTTTAGTTATCAGTGCGTTGGTCTTGATCATAAATTTCTTTAAATTTTTTACATATTTTTGTCATTATATGTGCATCATATATGCATATTGTAATTTAATTCTTTTGATATTCTTTTTAGTTTTGCATTGTTTTATTAATATGTTCAAAGGGGGTTTCCCGTCGTCAACAAACAGTTGGTCAAATATTAAAATTAGGCAATTTACTGTATGCATTAAATCGTGCATAAAGTATACTGTTTCTAGATTTAGAGAGTATACAAATTTTAATGTAAAAACTGTCAACGATTCTAGTGTTACATCGTGCACATCAATGACACATGTTACAATTCTTAGTACTCTACTAACTATAGTTTCAAGATTCACAAATCATTCAATACTAGTCAATACTGACACTCTTAATCGAAATATTTCAAATAAAACTCAGGGAGCTGTCTACACAAATGTTGTCAACGAGAACGAACCCATCACTTTCGAGAGTGAATGTTAAGAGCGTTTAGAAAAATTCATCGATCTTGAATGATAGATAATAGAATACAATGGTTTCATTATTATTATCCATCATCAGTTCATATTCAATCTATTAATCAAAAATCGATGACTTTCATAAGTCTTTCATATGGCACCGCCCATAGGTCTTATACCAGAATGAGAGGAACAGTTCTCAGTGAAAATTGAAGTGAGCTTCCTGTATCGGAGAAAAGACGTATAAATTCTCCCTAGCGTTCTAGATTCTTACTTATAACAACAGTAGTGCGAGTGCAACGCTTTGCAGTCATTTTATTCGAACACCACAGAAAACTCTCCGCAATGTGTAAGAATGGTCCCATGCCTAACCGCTCCAGATCACGCCCCGGCTGCCAAAAGTATAGCTAGTTTCAAGATTCACAAATCATTCATACAAAACTCTTAATCACTCTCGAAAGTGATGGGTTAGTTCTCGTTGACAACATTTGTGTGGACAGCTCCCTGAGGGTTTTATTTGAAATATTTCGATTAAGAGTCTCAGTATTTACTAGTATAAATGATTTTTGAACCTTGAAACTAATATATATATATATATATATATATATATATATATATATATATATATATATATATATAAAATTAAAAAGGTTGATACAGGTATGAAAATATGAAAGAAGAAATTTACGGTATTTACGCCGTTCTGATGATCGCCAATTAGCTTGAAACATATGTAAGACAATCAACATAAATTGCAGGTAAATACCGTAAATTCCTTCAAAACAGAGTCGAATAGAACTCCAATCAAAGGTACTCAATTTAAACCACAAATATGTCGATTCCTCACGTGGAATTTTGTGTTTTGTTTTGTTCTGTGTTTTTTAATCAACATCCAAGTTTGAACATCTAATAACTTGAACTACGCCGTTCTGATGATAGCTAATTAGCTTGAAACATATATAAAAAGCTGTCACATAAACAAAAAACATAAATTGCAGGTAAATACCGTAAATTTCTTTATATATATATATATATATATATATATATATATATATATATATATATATATATATATATATATATATATATATATATATATATATATATATATATATATATATATATATATATATATATATATATATATATATATATATAGATATTCATTTACACTTGAAATCCACCTATTATTTTGATAGTTGAAATAATTAGGGAATACTAGTGTGCTATTTGTTATTGTTTCCAAAAACTAACAAAAAATTACCAAAAACTAGTTTTTGGTAATTTTTTATGATAATTAATTCCCGGTGCACAGGAATTTAAGTTCTAATGAATGAGAGATGAGTTTCAAAAATAGAAATAATTTATTGGATTGCATTACCCTACAATCACTAAGGGTATTTATTGTATATACGAGAATGAATGAAAAACTTTAATCCTGTTGTATTAGGATCACTTGAGATTGAAAAGATATAAAAATAATAAGATTTTTTTGTTATAATATATTAATAATAGTTGTTGTTACAATCATTACATCATGCATCTGTAATTTGGATTGCATAACAAAGGGGCGATCGATTATTTTAGGCAATAGATAAATTTTATCTGATGTATTAGGATCACAGGAGATTGAGAAAGATATTGATAGAAAGTATGTCGTTGATTATTTTAAATTACATCCTAATTTCATTGTAATTTTTCACATAGCGTTCAAAACGCAAGGAGGAAACTACATGGTTAAAACGAATGATAAATTTTATCTTGAAGTATTAGGATCACAGGAGATTGAGAAGATATTGCTGAAAGTATGTCGATGATTATTTATTGAAGAAGTATGGAAGTATGTCTTTGATTACAAGCAATAATTTCATTGTAATTTGGATAAAATAACGTTCAAATTACAAGAAGCACAGAGCCTATTTATAATAAGAACGATAAATTTTATCTTGCAGTATTAGGATCAGAGGAGATTGAGGAGATATTGCTAAGAGTATGTCGATGATTATTTATTTATTGATAGAAAGTATGTCGTTGATTACAACATAATTTCATTTTAATATGATTTTGCATATTATATATACATACATTGAAAATATTATACGGGACAGGTAGAACCCACACTTTGCACGAAGCAAAGATGAATTTTGTTTCAATATATTAATTAGGATCACATGAGACTGAGAAGATATTGCTGAAAGTATGTCCATGATTATTTATTGATAGCAAGTATGTCCTTGATTACAACATAATTTCATTGTAAGAGATTGCTGTAGGTAGTAGAAGTAAGTAGCGTTCAAATCACAAGCAGACAGCAGATCACATCGATGTTATAAGAACGAATGATTAATTTTATCTTGAAGTATTAGGATCACAGGAGATTGAGAAGATATTGATAGAAAGTATGTCGTTGATTATTTTAATTACATCATAAATTACATTGTTTGCGCACATACGTTCAAAACGCAAGGAGCCACATGGCTAAAACGAATGATAAATTTTATCTTGATGTATTAGGATCAAAGGAGATTGAGAAGATATTGCTGAAAGTATGTCGATGATTATTTATTGATAGGAAGTATGTCTTTGATTACAACATAATATCATTGTTATCAGTGGCGTAGCGTGTCTTGTCGGGGCCCCGTATAAAAAATTTGTTTCGAGGCCCTTATATGGGGGTGAAGATTTTTCTGATCTTCTAATGAATTCTCCCTCTTACACTTTGGGGGCCCCCGTATAATTGATACGGCAGATACGGCGGTAGCTACGCCCCTGATGTAATTGCACATAGCGTTCAAAATGCAAGGAGCCACAAGGCTAAGACGAATGATAAATTTTATCTTGAAGTATTAGGATCACAGGAGATTGAGAAGATATTGCTGAAAGTATGTCGATGATTATTATTTATTGATAGGCAGTATGTCTTTGATTACAAACAACAATTTCATTGTAATTTGAATAAATAACGTTCAAATTAAAAGAGCACACACAGAGCCTGTTTATAATGAGAACGAATGATAAATTTTATCTTGCAGTATTAGGATCAGAGGAGATTGAGGAGATATTGCTAAGAGTATGTCGATGATTATTTATTTATTGATAGAAAGTATAGTAAGATGAAAGTATTGATTACAACATAATTTCATTTTAATTTCATTTTGCTGCATACTTTGAAAATATATACGGGACAGGTAGGTCAACCCACACTTTGTACGAAGCAAAGATGAATTTTGTTTCAATATATTAGGATCACATGAGACTGAGAAGATATTGCTGAAAGTATGTCGATGATTATTGATTGATAGCAAGTATGTCTTTGATTACAACATAATTTCATTGTAAGAGATTGTTGTAGGTAGTAGTAGTAGTAGCGTTCAGATCACATCGATGTTTATAAGAACGAATGATTAATTTTATTTTGAAGTATTAGGATCACAGGAGATTGAGAAGATATTTCAGAAAGTATGTCGATGATTATTATTCATTCATTAACAGAGTATGTTTTGATTGGTTTTATACACATAAATAATAATACATGTTAATTTTGTACACTCCGTGGCAGGTCACCTCGCAGTTTATACGACGAAGGATAAATTTTATCTTGACGTATTAGGATCGCAGGAGATCGAGAAGATATTCCTGAAAGTACGTCCGTCTATGATTATTTACAAGGAATGTCCTTAATATACTACTTGATTTACTGTAATTTGGATAGTTCTAAACTAAAAACACGGGGCTAGTCCTCTCGGTGTTTTTACGAACGGATGATATACATTGTATTGATATTAGTGCAGGCTCCAAAGGGAGTTGAGTATGCAAAACATGAGGACCGGCAACTAAGCTGAGATTCGTTATCCTGAGACCTCAGATAACAAGAAAACATATGTTTACAGGACCTGTGCAGGCCCATTTTCCTGTTATTGGCACCTCTTCCCTTGCGAGCACCATAATCCACCATAGCGTGTGTAGTCGCCAGTAGAAATCAAATGATAGGTTAGAATAGTTAATTTCTTGGTATTTACGAATTATAATGCAAAATTTCTGGTATTTGAGTGTTTAATTAGTGCTTAAATTAAAAAAAAACGGGAACATATTCACTAAAAATGATAAATGGAACACTAATACTACTACGAATTGCGCGTGTTTTGTTATCCTGCAAGCCTTCAATAGTGTTCGGCTTGTCCACATACACTAACGACTTATGTAAAGTCGTTAGTGTATGTGGACAAGCCGAACACTATTGAAGCCTTACAGGATAACAAAACACGCGCAATTCGTGGGATACAGGCCGAAATGCTCGAAAAAGTGAGGCAAAACTGAACCTTCCGAATGGACCATTTGATACGGAGCCGCGAACAACATTTACATGAAGTTATCTTCAAAATGTAAATGGCAAAGCCCAAGTTAATCAATGTTGGAGAATAATAGAATTTCCATTATCGTCCATGGAAAAATGTTGAAGAATCCTGAAATCGATGCCTAATTTTATTGAAAACGTTTTATATAATTTTAATTTTTTATTTTATATACTGTCTCACCTTTTCAATAAATGTAGGCATCATTCAAACTAACATTGATCCCTAGAACAATGGAGACATCGCATTTTTCATGTTTCACATAGACAGCTCTGCTATAATATTCTTCAGAATAATTGGTCAAAAATTATCGAAGGAAAGTTATAGTGTACTTTGATAGCGAATATCAATAAGTAGTATTATCTACTACAAGTGTGATAATATAGCACGGGAACTACAGATTTCTTTTTCTTGTAGTTAATTTCTGATATATATATATATATATATATATATATATATATATATATATATATATATATATATATATATATATATATATATATATATATATATATATATATATATATATATATATATATATATATATATATATATATATATATATATATATATATATATATATATATATATATATGTAAGTCTGTATTCAAGACTTGCTTGTTGGGCTATTCAATACCGCTGTTGATGCAAGTAATAACTGAAATTTTATTAAACATTATAACATACATGACAATATATATACAATGATGTTGTACTACCTGAATCAGCAACAAGTACACTTTAAACAATTCTGTTTTACTATACCTACTGTGTATTACTTCTTATAATAACAATATTAACAATCATTGAATGTAGCTCCTCGTACCGCAGGTCTCATTGTTCTGCAGTGCCTTAGTATCACTGCCGCTCTCCCCTCCAGGCATGATATATATATATATATATATATATATATATATATATATATATATATATATATATATATATATATATAGAAAACATCGTATGATGATATTTGTCAAATAGACATTGCAATTTAGTAGATACCTACGGGTATAGTAGATATGTGAAATTTCGATGCTTGGTGAGTCTGTAATCTGAGAGGTATTTTCTACTGATTCCTGTAGATGTAATTGTGGAGTATGTGGAGTATTCACTACTCTACGGTCGATTTCAATGTCCAAGCATCTTCTTGTGACTCCAAGTGAAGTAGAGTAATGAATACTCCGTAGAGATCTACTAAATTGCAATGTCTATTTGACAAATATCATCATATGATGTTCTTAAATGTCAATAGATTGCTTAGAAGTATGCTCGCGGCTTTTCCTGTATTTGAGGAGCCTATGCGGCGATATTTTTGAGGAAATGAAGTTTTTGTGCTTATGTTACCTACGGGTATAGTAGATATGTGAAATTTCGATGCTTGGTGAGTCTGTAATCTGAGAGGTATTTTCTACTAATTCCTATAGATGTAATTGTGGAGTATTCACTACTCTACGATCTTCCACTTGTAGTCACAAGAAGGTGCTTGGGGGTTGAAATCGTTGCCTCACTTTGATGGGCGTGGTGCGACTGACGAGTTCCTTGCAGAACGAAACATATATGTCTCGCACTTCCATCAGGTGTGGCATCGATTTCAATATTTCTCTAACATTTATCCCTTGAAGGATCATGGAGACATCACATCGTACAAGTTCACCAATCTAGCTCTACTATAACATTCTCTTGGTTAATTTTGAATTTTTCAAATGAATGTTCTAGTGTTCATTTTCTTATATATATATATATATATATATATATATATATATATATATATATATATATATATATATATATATATATCTTGAAATTGATTTATTGCCTGTTTACCTGTTTAAGATATTTTATTTTGAAAGTTTTTATCAATAACAGGCTTTTTTGATATGAAAAAGTTTATTGTTGTTGACATTTCGTTGTTATATTACAACTTTGTCAAAACTAATTAGTTATAAAACTAATTATTAGTTATGTCTTAGTTTAAATTGACTTACAATATAATTTCCATTTGATAAATATCAGACTACACACTATCCCATATTATCAATTACAAGAGTACTTATATGAAAAAGAAACTGAAGTGGTTTAAAATATATCATTGAAACCAAGCAGTTTCACACATGATATAGAATACTATATTCCAAATTGAATATCATTATATTGTTAACCTTTCAGCAAAGTGCAGTACTCATAATTTCATTTGTTTTGTGGTATCTCCTTGATCTAGGTCATATAGAAAAAATGCACTGTATAAAACACATTAATTTTTGTTTCGTGACCTAAAAAAGTTATTTGAAACAAGGTTAACTCGTAGTTTGAACTCGGGAACACTCACTTATGCTTGGTCTTTTCACCTTCAGTTAGAGCAGTAGATAAGCTTTATCTGTCAGTTATCAGATTTTTGTGTCTTTTCACCTCCAGTTGGAGCAAACGCTCTGTATTAAACCGACCCTAGGTTTAATTTATCTTTCGATCTGGTACCCAGAAGTTTAAATGAATATGAAAAGACCGGGCGTTGAAAGAACTGAATAATACGATAAACAAAATTTATTACTTAATCTGATATGGCTAATTGAACAACAATAATTATTCCAAGTAATCATATTCTAGAGCAGTGTTTCCCAACTTTTTTTGTGCCATGCCCCACCCTAGCCTTTCTAGAATCTATATGCTCCCCTCCCCCAGAAAAAGGTGAAAACATTCATTTTTTTTATTTAATAGTGTTGACGTTTACTTGATGTAAATCCATTATAATCGAATATAAACTTAAATTCAAACACTTGAACTTATGATTTACACTTTATTGACTACATAGCATGACGCGTTTCGTCGTTACAAACGACTTCTTCAGATGCTTAGAGAATAATGTAACGACGTAACGCGTTAGTCTATAAAGTGTAAATCATAAGATCAAGTTTGAATTTAAGTTTATATTCAAAGGTGAAAACGTTGAAATTACGAAGTGCGAAGGGATAAATTCGTGTCGAGTCCATTTCTGAATTGCCCCCCTCACAATAAAATTGCCCCCCTGTGGGGCGTAAGCTCCACATTGTGAAACACTGTTCTGGAGTATCAATTCGAGTATTATGAGAGATACATTATTTTTTCATATATTTTATATAATTTAATTATAATTTATTTAAATCTTTAAAATCTGGTTTATTTTGATATTGAAATTGATTTTCTTTCATACCAGCGTTGAGTAAATATTGATTTGCATTACCAATATTTGGAAGTCCGTTACCAAAATTATCAAAATAATATGGTACCGTCATAACGTAAGGATATCTATTCATACAGTCCGACGTACCACACGGTGTGTTGTAGTAAAGTGGGGCCTGTCCTGAACAAGGTTGGTTTGGTAATGATGACGAACAGGGTCTTGGTGCAGGCATGGACAATATATTCTGCTGTTGTGGTATAAACTCTTGCTGCGAAATCATTTGCTGTTGAGGAATCCACATAAATTTCTGTTCTTGGGCCATTGAAACTGGTTGTGGAATTGTAATTATTTGGGGCTTTATCACTGATTGCAAATATTCAGGTGCTTGTACCGGAGTTGGCACGGGAATGGGCATAACCATTTCTTGTCTTTGAACTGGTGGAAGAAACTGGTGAGTTATTATGTTTTGCCTCACAGGTGGAGCCACTAGTATAGGCTGCCTGACGACGGTTTGGATCCTCTGAGCTTGAACAGGTGGTATCACTTCTTGTACTTTTGGATTAAGTTGAGTATTAAATGGATAAGGTACGATAACTATTCTTCTTCGATTTTCACTACAACCTTCAGTTCTTCTTCTATTCCCAGAACAATTAATGGGTGACGATGTTATGTTTGTATCTGTTGTTCTGCTGTCAGTACTTGTTACCCGAATGGTGTTTACATTCATTGACGTCACATTTATTGGTACACTAATATTATTTATATTTGAAATGGTGTTAGTCATTGTTATATTCGGATTTATATCCACATTATTAGTGTTGTGTAATCCATTCAAATTTTTGGTTATGGTTTCACTTGGTCTTACTTGAGGCAGTATTGTACTCTTTCTTTCTACAGGCACTTCTGGACATTCCTGAGGATCTGGTTGACAGTTTTCCGAATTACTACATCTTCTGTTACATGGGTTTGAACAGCTTGACTCACATTTAGAGTAGCAGGTATCATCTCCGCATTTGTTTCTGCAGTTAGAAGCACACAATGAGCGCTTCTGTAATCGTAGTCCTTCGGCTTGGGTGACTTCAATTAAGATGAAAATTAGGCATATACATGCTGTTATGCGCATCTGAAAAAAGAATAATTGGAATTATTTAGTCACTTGTTAAATAAATAAATCCTTCGTCTTCTCGAAGGTGTTGAGTTATATGTTATGAACAAAGAGATAAATGGGTCATTATACATATTGTCCTAGCATTATGCCCATCACCTAGGAGATAGAGTAATGAAAAACATGTTTCATTACTGGTATTTCTATTTTTTACAATTGATTTAATTGAAGACATAAATAAATAAACTTAATCAAAGTCAAACTGGCAATATCAACACAAACCGAAAATGTCACAACATCCCTTCAACTCTAAATAAACAAAACTTCAAACAATTGAAATAATGAAATTAATTATTAGGATTAATAAGTAAGGTTTCTACATTAAAAATCCCCTTTATTTTCAGCTACAATCTTGATCATAATATGGAACTGGGGCTGTTACAGTGTAATTCAATACTTCCTCAGTTCTTCTCAATTGATTGAGAGAAAAATACTATTTATAGGTTACAAATTGTGAACAATTAGTTTGAATATTTTATGTCGTAGGTATTCGTAAGAGTTTTATTACGTAGTTCTTGGAGCTGTCCATAAGACGAACTTTATGATTGTGGATGGTATAGAATTTACTCTATAAATTGAAAAGATTTGCATTTTTAATTTTGGTCTCAATTCAAAATTACTGAGTTTAATTTCTAATTTTGTTATAAGTGCGGCACTCTATAGTGTTATTCAAATATTTGAATGAGATGAAAACACAAAGAAAAGAGAATTTTATTTTGATAGTTACTTTTTCATTCATCGGTTCAATTTTAATCATTCAATTCTGATCATTGATTGAATTTATCAAAAAGTATGAAAAAAATTTTTTCCTAATACAAAATAATTGATGAACGGTAACTGGATGCTGTCACTCCCAACTGGTGCTCCGTTCCCTTATAACTGAAAAAATTCTGATCTGTTCAATCTATTATACATATATATATATATATATATATATATATATATATATATATATATATATATATATATATATATATATATATATATATATATATATATATTTTATATATTCAATACTAGTAAATACTGAGACTCTTAAAATCGAATTTCACCTAGGAAATATTCACGGTTCCCTCTATCGGTGAAAAGACGTATAAACTCTCCCTACCGTTCAAGATTCCTACTCATGACTCATGAGTAGCGTGAGTGCAAGGCTTCATAGATATTTCATTCGGACACTGCAGACAATTGTCCGCAATGTGTACGAATAATCCCATGCCTAATCGCTCCAGATCACGTCCAGGCGGGCAAAAGTATAGCTAGTTTCAAGAAAACAGGTCATTCAATAGTAGTAAATTCTGAGACTCTTAATCGAAATATCGAAATATTTCAAATAAAACTCTCAGGGAGCTGTCTACACAAAAGTTGTCAACGAGAACGAACCCATCACTTTCGAGAATGAATATTAAGAGCGTTTCCAAAAATTCATCGATCTTGTTGAATGATGATAGGATACTTATAATAATTGTTTCATCATTATTATGAATCATCAGTCTATATTTAATCTATCAATCAAGAATCGATGAGTTTCAAAACGAACATAGGTCCTATACCAAACTGAGGGGAATTTTACCTGATTCGGCGGTGTTGCCAAAATCGAGTCGGTGGTCTACTCACATATTCCGTTGATCCCAAAGTTTCCAGCATTATTTCAGCTCATTAAATATTGTGTATTTCGAACGGATGGAAAATATTATTGGTATTTATAACATATTAAATATTATATTGGGTATTATTCAAAGTAACAGGAAAATGTAAAACATCATCAAGAAAACAACGATGTTTTCGATAAAGCTCCACTGCGAAAAAAACTTCTATTAGTCAGGGAGAAAGAATGCATAACATGAAAGACATAATTATGGTATCAGATGAGTATCTTTTTTCTTTGGAAGTAATACTTGAATTTTATCAATTAATATTCGTAGATTATGGTAGTGTTCCTGTTTTCTGAAAAATCTACAAGCAAATCACATCTAATTAATAACGAATAATTGAATAACGAAAACTTCTCGATTAAAAATGTGTAAGATTGATCCACACTATCAGAAATATCTTTGTATCTTATCAACAAATTTTCTATTTTAGACCACCTATCCACTACACAGAGCCACTGTTGCTTTACTCATTTCATGGCCTTTTCAAAGTAAGCCGTGGTACTACTAACTCTACTGATATGTGAAATCCTCATAAGATGGCATTTTTCAAAGAAGACATCACATCTATGATGTGAGAGGTGTTTTCTATTGATTCCTACAGATGGAACTGTGAAGTACTCATTACTTAACGGCTCTTCACTTGAGAGAAGGTGTTTGGAGATTAGACAACTAGTAGAATAGAGGCAAATCAAAGTTGAAGAGGCAAAGGACTCCAGCCCTCAATAAAAATCAGGTCACGGAAGACCTCCTCCGTTGTCTCACTTGGATGGACGTGACACAACGACAAGTTCCTTAATGAGATGGGGAGGAACGAATGTTTTGAGAAACGGAACGGAACTCTTCTTTGACTGAAAAAAACAGTTCCGAAAATCGGTTATTGTAAGAACGGTTTTTTTCATTTCGTATGCTATAGAGTATTTGACAAATTTATTTGTCAGTGCAATGTGATATAGTGTGATAACACTGATAACCGTGTTATTCACTGTTTATATCGTAACATTACATAAATACATGATATTTACGATGTCGATGTTACTGAATGATAATATGGTAACAGGAAATTTATTTGTTATATGGTAACAAGAAATTGATTAATTACATGGAATGAAAAAGTCAAAAAATTAAAGACTTTGTAGTAAGACATTATATAGTCACAGGCAAATTTGATTGAAACATCCATTAACTGGAAGCTTTATTATATTAAATATGAATGTTTGTATTTGAAGTGAGATAAAAAAAATGTTTATTTTCAAAAATATTTATGAACATAAAAAAATAATTATTTTAGATAACCACATTTACTTCACATTTCACGTTTAGTTTTCTCGTTGAAAAAACTGTTTTTGTTTCTGAAAATATGAAATACGAGATATATTTCTATATGTTCATACATAACATATACATAAGATAAATTTTGTTATCATCGGAGAAACCGGTTCCTTGTAACGTTATATCTTTCGTTCCGACGGAACGGTTATTTTCTAGAAAGTTTGGAATAAAAACCTTATGTCCATATAAATAAGGTACATTTCACAATCATTGAAGTAACCATTTCTTGAAGCATAAAATCATTAGTTTTGAGATCCGAATTCTGATTCACTTTTCACCTTACACTCGTTCTATTATATGACGATGGTCGACGATCGATCTGAGTAACTAGTTCCTTAGAAAAACTGTTTCGGCTGAACACAAAAAAAATTCGTTTGTTCAAGAGTAAATAACAGATCCTTAAACAGTTCCTGAAAATAACGCTCATCACTAGTTCCATGTAGTACGAAACAGCTGTCATATGCTTCCATCAGACATGACAGACGTTTCAATATTACTCTAAAATTTATCCTCTGAAGGGCAATGCACGCATCACATCGTAACCTAGCTCTACATCAACTTTTTTTGATCAACTGAAATTTTTTAACACAATATATATATATATATATATATATATATATATATATATATATATATATATATATATATATATATATATAACACATATATATATATATATATATATATATATATATATATATATATATATATATATATATATATATATATATATATATATATATATATATATATATATATATATATATATATATATATATATAGTGATCACATTTGGATGAGATTTTCACCATGTGCGAAGTGATATCAAGATGCAACGAATATGCAATTCCTCTATATATGGCCTTTATTGACTACAAAAAGGCATTTGACCTGCTTAGAACTCTAGCTGCAATTACCTCATTACTGAGGAGAGGAATACCATCTTGCTATACCGAGCTGATACAGAATTCCAGAATATATACGAACATGCCATAAACATAGACTAATACTCGGAAAAATTGCAAATAATGAGAGGCGACAGACAAGGAGACCCGTTATTCCCAGAACTGTTCTCAGCTGCTTCGAAGTGTATGTTCCAGAAGCTGAACTGGAGCGAGAAAGGAATCACATATCTGTGACAGATTGTGACGGGAGACGGGGATACTACACAGGAGATCATGCAAAAAACCAGAACAGCTTGTGGTACAGTTGGCACACTGAAAAACATCTTCAAATCTGATATGCAACTATCCATAAAGAGCAAAGTGTTTGACCAATAAGTATTACCAGCGATAACCGGCGCCAGCGAAATTTGGACCCTGAAATCTGCTCACATCCAGAAGCTTCGAACAACCCAGCGGAGTATAGCAAGATATATGAGGGATCTAACCATACGAGATAGAATACACTGCAGCTGGATAAGAGGTCAAACAAAGGCGAGGGATGTCGTAGAGTGTGTAAAAATGTCAAAGTGGAAATGGGCAGGCCATCGATCCCGAACAAGAGATGAGCGTTGGCCAGCTGTGGTTGATGATTTGGAGCCCAGAGACACGGTAAGACCAAGAAAGCGTCCTCACGATCGATGGGATAAGGAGCTTGTGGATTGGTTGGGCGTTGCCTGAAAGAGAAACACTACCCATAGGGAATCATGGCTAAGACAGGGGGAAGCCTTCGTTCTGCAGTGGACGGATAGAGGTTGATGATGATGATACATATATATATATATATATATATATATAATGTTGATACATATATATCAATACCTATATAGCAATACCTACTACATAGTAGGTATTACTATTTTCTTTATTGATAGTGTTGAAATATATGTGATGTCAAATGACCTTGGTACAAAACTCGATAAAACTTTTTCATAATGTATGATAATATAATTCAACAGATATTGTTCACAAAAATTATTCAACTTACAAGGTACGAATTTCGGTCTGCTTATCCATTGTCAGGAATTAATAGAACTCCTCTAACAACGCATGATAATGTGATAACAGCCTGAAACAGGTCGAATCAATTGAATATTTTTTGCATTTAGTGACGTGTTTCGAATAATTTTTTTAAAATTCAGTGGAGCTACACTTTAACGTCAGTTATGAACGACCTTATATGTTATTATAGATTGTTATCTATTTCATCATGTAATCGTTCACAAATTTTGTGTTACACCTGTATACACAAATGAAAAAATATAGAATTTACTTATAAATAGAAACTTATATATAGACAGCTCAAATTTCTAGATTTAAAACTGCGAAAGTTTTGGGGAGCGTGTTATTTGCATTAGTATACAAACTAAACTAATGGTGGAGTGTAAAATTCCAATAGACCACCAGCGCCACTGTTGCTCTACTAAAGCAAGGTCTGCTCAAAGTCAGCCGTGGTACTACTAACGCAATCTATTGACATGTGAAATCATCATTTGTCAAGATGACATTTATCAAAAAGACGTTGCAATTTAGGTAGTGAGATAGGTGAGTTTGGTATATATATATGATCTGAGAGATGTTTTCTCTTGATTACTACAGATGGACTGTAAAGTACTTATTACTTGACGGTTCCTCACTTGGAAGAAGGTGTTTGGAGATTGAAATTATTGCCTTAGATCAGACCGTATATATTATTATAGCTTGTTATCTATTTATATTACTCAACAATTAATCATTCATAATTTTCCAAGTCATAGACTAACACAAACACAAATTCCTACCGCACCAGAGCTGGTTGCTTTCCAGAAGAAACTTCGGAAGCAACGTTTTGAATTAAACTATATAATACTTTGAAACCATTCGTCCGATTACTTCGATGATTAAATAAGATTTCTTTCAGATGGAATAAACATTAAATTTTGAATTGGGAAAATATCGAATATAATATATCAAGGAAAGAAATCCTGAAATCTTAGATATGTAGATACAAGTAATATTTAGAAATTACTGAATAGCAATTTGGTAAATACTTGTTAAATGGGAAAACTTTCATAACATTAATTTACATATTTCTGTATTCTTCTCCATTCTTTTGGTTATGTAAATAGAATGACATGGTTGGAAATTTTTATGTTTTCTTCAGCAGGTTGGAAATTTGTATTCGAAGATTTCATATGCAGAATAATCTTCAGCTGGCTTCATTCGATTTTTTTTGTTCAATTCTATTTTATTTGAAAATATTGTAACAACAATACCAATTATTTCAAGACTTATGTTTGATATTTTATTGATAATAATTATTTCTGAATTAAGTATTATATTACTATTAATATTATTATCATATTTACACGATTTCATTATTATCATATATTACTAGTTATATTAATAGTAAGTATAGTATATATTCCTATAATTACTATTTGTAATTATAGTAAATCTATTATTTAAATATCAATAGAATGTATGTATAATACACTCACCTTGCGATTGTTGAACCAAAATTCTTATTGAATAATAATCGCAACTTTCACGTTGCGAAGTTTCAACATTCAAGAAATGTACCGAATTAAAAATTTAGTTGACATAGTATTGATTTGATAACATCAAATATTTGTGCAATAAGTCAAGGAAATTGTCGTTTGAATTTATTGATAACAGCCATTCAGACATTATATCACAGTGTGTGTGGTCCAAAACATTCATTTTTACTATCTCAAGTTGACACAGATTACAGGAAATATTACTTAATAAATAGCTTGTAAAGATGCTAATATTTATTATTTGACTGGTCTTATTGCATATATGTTTAGTACTGATTCAATTTTAAATGCATTACTATTATAAATATATATATATTAGAAGGTGTATATAAAAGTTTGCAAACATCTATTAATATATATATATATATATATATATATATATATATATATTTATAAATATATATATATATATATATATATATATATATATATATATATATATATATACACATATATATATATATATATATATATATATATATATATATATATATATATATATATATATATATATATATATATATATATATATATATATATATATATATATATATATATATATATTCAGCTAATTCGTTTTATATTCTCTATATTGCGTCAATATTTCTTGACTTTTTTTTTAATTTTAATTTTAGGCTATGGCATATCTTTCGACATTTGCCAGCAGGTTAGGTGTGAGACATATGGTCGACTATGAACACTTAATAATAGGTAAATTTCATTCGAATTTAAAGATAACCTAAATGATGATGACTAGGATAAACAAGGACACATTACGCTAAGGAACTGATCAAAGCAATTCTTTTCTTCATACACATACAGGAAAAGTCAGGGCTTAACATGGGTATATTATATATAGGACAGAGAACACAAGAAGTTCGACAGATAACCTAACCGTCATAAAATTTCCATTTAACTATTTTTTCACTTCATCAGGAGAACCAAAAATAACATCAAAAGATGAACAAGTGAAACGACATTACACAATAATAATAAATTGTAGGTACTCACAAAACATAAAGTTACTCACCCATATAATATAAATAAAACATATTGGGGTGCTTGTTTGTTTAACACGATTTGAATTAGACTAACGTAAAATACATATCATATGTCACAAATGAACGAACAGATGGTTTTGCAGTTCCACAAAGAAAAACGAGCAATAAAAGTTTACACTAACAACGATGAAATCAATCTTACATAAACTTTTAGAAAAAATCAAATATACCCACACCTATAGAAAGCTATATTCTAAATCTCTTGGAAAATGTTACAATACATGTTACTCAATTGTCCCGTATCCGATTTGTAATTCACAATGTTATCTTTTTTATTTATATGACACATTTCAATTTACATTTTTTTATATGATACATAATCTGTCCATATAATTGGTCTCACGTTCCAATACTTTTACCCTATAGTAGTCAAAGCAGTGATCAGTTTGTTGGTGGTGTTTTACCACGGCACAAGTAGTCTTTCCAAGCCGACAGTCAATCTTGTGTTATATTATTCGCTGTTTATTCGGTGTTCCAAAAAAAAATCAAAGCCGTTTTTTTTTCAATGCATACCCTAAAATTTTTTTCTAATAGTGTTAAAACAAGTATAAATAAAATAGGATAGGACCATAGCAACCCGTGCCGACTTGCATAGATACATAAACGGTGCTTTTTTAGAGGTATAGAACTTTAAGTTGGCATTACTGTTGAAGATGGCGATCGATTTAACAGCTGAGAAGTGATTTATTTTCAGTTTGGTTTGGCAATTCATCCTGAATAGACTCACGCCTGAACAACGCTTGCAAATATTGCAATGTTATTTCGAAAATAATGGTTCTGTGCGGAATACGTATCCCTCATTACTGCCATTTTATCGTGGACAAAATCGTCCATCAGAGCAGTTAATTCGATTAACCATGGAACGTTTTCGCACCACGTTTACTCTTATTGATAACTCGCATCCCCAGAGATGCCGTACGGTGCGTACAGAAGAAGCTATTGCTACTGTAGAGAGTAGCATTGAGGAAGACCCGAATGAGTCCATCCGCCATCGAGCACAGGAAATGGATCTGTGTACATCCACTTTATGGAAGATTTTGCGGAAGGATCTTGGTTTCCGTGCTTACAAAATCCAACTCGTGCAAGAATTGAAGCCAAACGATCATCAAGTGAGGCGTAGATTCGCCGAATGGGCCCAAAACATGATTGCCGTTGTTCCCGATTTTCATAAGCGAATTTTTTTTAGCGATGAAGCGCACTTTTGGTTGGATTGCTACGTAAACAAACAAAACTGCCGCATTTGGAGTGAAGATAATCCTCAAGTGTATGTCAAAACACTGTTACATCCAGTAAAACTGACTGGTGGGCTTTATGGGTTGGTGGAATTATTGGTCCATATTTCTTCAAAAACGATGATGGCCAGAACGTTACAGTCAATGGTGATCAGTATAGAGCCATGATTACTAACTTTTTCATTCCTGAATTGAACAACCATGATGTCCAGGAGCTGTGGTATCAAGAAGACGGCGCAACATGTCACACAGCTCGTGCCACAATCGATTTATTGAAAGACATGTTTGGTGACCGCCTAATTTCACGTTTTGAACCTGTGAATTGGCCTCCAAGATCTTGTGATTTAACACCGCTAGAGTACTTTCTGTGGGGCTATGTAGAGTCATTGGTCTATGCGGATAAGCCACAAACGCCTGACCATTTGGAAGACAATATTCGCCGTGTTATTGCCGATATACGACCACAAATGTTGGAAAAAGTCATCGAAAATTGGACGTCCAGATTGGACTACATCCGAGCCAGCCGTGGCGGTCATATGCCAGAAATCATATTAAAAATGTAATGCAACAAGATTATCTTTCGAATTAAAAAAATTCTTGTCAATCGAGTGATCCATCGTTGTTTTATTGCAATTTAAAGTTCTATACCTCTTAAAAAAACACCCTTTATGAAGTTATAGAAAAAACCAAATATACCCACACCTATAGAAAGCTATATTCCAAATCTTTTGAAAAATGTTACAATATATGTTACTCAATTCTCTCGTATCCGATTTGTAATTCACAATATCATCAACTGGAGGACGGACGTTTCCAGACTCAGTTACATTTACAGTTATTTACTTTCAAAACATTTTAAATAACCTCCGTAAATAAACTATTAATTTTGATAGACTTTTTGTGTTACGTGCTCTGTATGATATTTGTTTCCACAGTGGTTTACTCTTCTACCTTTTGTGCATTTTCGGTGACATTTTTCTGTGGTACAGTCAGCTCTATTCTATCGTTTATATCGTTGTTGGTTAGTTTTACACAATTTTTATATTTTTATACCTTAATATTAATATCCAGTTTTCTGTATAATATCATATATATTTTAAGTACACACACTCTTGCTTATGGTGTTGGTCAAACATTTAACTTAGTCAGCCGTAAGATGTAAGAATTTTTCATTATTATCATCTTTCAATTTATAGAGTCCTGATGAAGATTATAATCATAATCGAAATATAGACTAGGTTAACAAATTGGTTAAAATTCATTTTAGTGGGCCTCCTATTTTGCCGATAACTCATAATAATATTTCTATATATATATATATATATATATATATATATATATATATATATATATATATATATATATATATATATATATATATATATATATATATATATATAAAGATACATAATATAAAAAAAATATTCAGATAGCAAAGTGTTTATTTACACAAAATGAGATAATTACATCGAATTGATATACCTAACTTATTTGAACTTCCATTATCTTCCTCAAAGTTGGTGTCCTAACTGTCTTCCATCTTGTTTGTGATGAGAATTTCAGCGTCATTTTTTGGAGGTTGCACTTTAAAACCTATTGTTGGATTTGGAATAAATTCATTGGCAACTTGAGGTGGTGCAAATGCTGTATATAATGGTGGAAATGTTATTTGCGGCGATTGGTACTGGTAGTTTGGAATTTGGTAGTTATACTGTGGCTGAAGATTTTGAAATGGTTGTAGTCCTGAGAAGTAATAAGGTCTTGATGATGGATATGCAACGATGTTAGAAAACATGGGCATTGGTGGTGCTTGAATTTCGTTATACATTGGGCGATATATTGGTGGACTACGATACATAATATTAGAATAATAGAAGGGATTTGGTACATATTGTCTGGTATAACTTGGAGGAGCAAAAATCGGATTTGCTGTGAAGCCATTTGAGTATGAGTTGTAGAAAGGTCTTTGAAAGATGTTTGTATATACTGGTGGATAATTGAAATTTGGGACAACATTCTGGCTGATATAATTTTGTGATAATATGACCTCGGGCGTTTGTTCTTGAGAAAGACTTTGATTCGATGCGTCTGGAGATTCTACACTAACTACAGATTCATTAGTTTTAGTACTGGGTAGAGAGTAATTACTGGTCATAATATGACCAATTGGGTATAAATTGTTCAAATTTCCACATCTGAAATTGTCATCTCCACATGGTAGTGATCTTGGGAATGCAAATTGATTCCCCAAACATGAATCTCCACATTTGGAAGTTTTGTTGAATTGACACTTGACAAAAGGAAATCTTGATGCTGTGCTACATCTTGTTGGGCGTATAACCTCGCAGCATGGTTTGTTAACTATCTGCTTACTCTCTTTATAGCTTTTCACATTTTGAATCACTAAATCATTCAGATTGGATGAACGCAAGTTGATCGGTGCACTTATATTATTAACGTTGTTGATAACGTTATTCAAATTGATTCTTGTAGTTATATTGAGTGCGTCATCATTGAAAATTTCGGCTTTGTTGAGTTCTGATAATTGGTTAGACTTCTGAGTTTCCACGAACTTTAGACAGCTTTGTCTACACGAAGTCCTGCACTCGAGGGTTTCGCAGAGTGAATGGCAGGTTTTGAAACAGCACTTTTTTGTTTCACAGGATATGAAAGGACAACATGTTTGGCAACAACTATTCGAAGAACTTTCTGCAAAATCCTCAGCTTTACATACTTGACAATTACATTTGTTGCAATTGATATTCGATTCTTTGGTGATGTTTTCAGTATCTTGTTCTTTGTGTGTTGGCAGTAATAGTTTTTCGGCACATTCTACGAACTTTTTGTATTCTGTAAGTGGACATTCTTTTAATATTCGTGGATTTGTAACATTTTCAGCTACTATTGGTGATATTACTATCCAAAGTAGTATTGAAGAAATAAGTATCTACAAGAAAAATAGTTATTATTAGTTATATAGTTATTTATTATACAAGGAGAAAAGTATTAGATTTTAGGACGAAATTGTGTTGTTAATTTTTTATATATCGAGAAAAACAACAACAATATTGCAAAAATATATTATTACTATATATTGATACCAGAAAATTGTCGATGTGAAATTTGCATAATTAAAATGGTAGGCTGGTGTACTTATAGCAACAACTACAAATGCCTTGTTCAGGATTTGTTTGAATTGATCAAATATCTGTTAATTTAATTATGTGTTGATTTGAAAATGGCGAATGCGAGAGAGGTGGTTGTTTAGTAGTTATTTTGATTGTTGTGACTTTGTTGAATTTAGTTGAAGCACGATGATAGTCACAAAAATTATTCCTAGCACAATATAGCAATATATGAAACATATATTCAAGATTTGTGTGATAACTTTTGCATAATAATGAAAAAGACAGGTGCTTCTGAAAAAGACATACTTATCGCCAAAATGGCAATTTTGTTTTATTTTTGTAAGTGACAAAACAACGAAGACCATAGACAGTTATATATATTCGCTATCAAAGTACACTAGAACTTTCTATAATTTTTGACTAATTATTCTGAAGAATTTTATAGCAGTGCTGTTGTGAAACATGAACAATGCAATGTCTCCATTGTCCTTTTAGAGATCAATGTTAGAGAGTACTTCAGGTACTGATGAGTACCTTGTAGTACGAAACACTATAATCTCTCAAGTTTTCATTAAATGTGGGCATCAATTTAAAGATTCTTTAACATCTTTCCCATGAGAGATAATGGAGAATTTATTATTCTCTAACATTGATCCCTACAAGGAAAATGGAGAGATCGCATTGTGCATGTTTCACATAGCCAGCTCAGCTATGATATTCTTTAGAATAAGTCGTCAAAAATTATCGAAAGAAAGTTATAGTGTATTTTGATAGCGAATATCTATAAGTAGTATTATCTACTACAAGTGCGATAATATAGCACAGGAACTACAGATTTCTTTTTCTTGTAGTGAATTTCTGATATATATATATATATATATATATATATATATATATATTATATATATACATATATAAAATATAGATATACAATATTAAAAGTATGCTATAACTTTTTTTAAATAGCTTTTTACGAATTATTCAAAAGGATATTACAACAGGGCTAAGTGAAACATGTAAATTAGGTTGCCTTCATTATCCTGCAAGGAATAATTATTAGAAAATATTGAAGTCGGTGCTTACATTTGTTGAAATTGCAAGATTGCAAGACAGTTACTGTTTCGTACTACCAGGAACTGATCAGTTGCGTCATTCTCCAACAAACGAAAGGCATCGACTTCAATTCTCAAACATCCTCTTATGAATCAGAAGACATCTCAATACATCGCAATGTCGTAAGCATACACTTTTTTGACAATTTCATTCTATTTGATGGCTTAATGCCATCTAGGTCACGCTTTCCTACACTTGCTCTTGAGTTGAAAATTCGTATGGATGTTTCTAATTTGAATGTATATTTTAAATCGACTCTCATGGAAAATTCAAGAGGATAATGCAAAATATGTGCAGTCAAGGAAATTGTTATATTGAGGTGCGTTATTTTAGTTGAAATGTAAATAAAAAACTTTGTATTTATTTAGAAAAATAAACTTCGCTCCACTTATGGTAGAATTGGAAGTGGTAGACAACTGAAGAAAATAGCTGAACTGAAACGAGCTCTTCGGAAAACTTTTTTAAAAACTGTTTTATTGCCAAAAACAGAACAAATTCAACAGACTGTTGAAATAGTGACATTTTGCTACATGTCAATAGAGATGAAATATCAATCGTTTTTATCGCCACAGAAATATTGAACTGTTTGTAGACTTTGAATTAACCAGCTTTTTGAGTGCAAACCAATAACTACTTTTGAGTGTCAAAACTGTTTAAATTTAACGCATATATATATATATATATATATATATATATATATATATATATATATATATATATATATATATATATATATTATTATTATCATTTCGATTGTTCCCCATGAGGAGAGCGACTGAACTTGAATTCGCAATCATTAGGAATTTTGCTTCATCTTTCTTGCCTCCCAAAAATGCTTCATCTTCTCTGAATGCTCTTTCTTCCGTTCATCTGTCCAC